>OU343160.1:226764830-227118856 GCA_910595825.1 Philhelius pedissequus | reverse complement strand
TCTGTCAGTCTGTCAGTCTGTCAGTCTGTCAGTCTGTCAGTCTGTCAGTCTGTCAGTCTGTCAGTCTGTCAGTCTGTCAGTCTGTCAGTCTGTCAGTCTGTCAGTCTGTCAGTCTGTCAGTCTGTCAGTCTGTCAGTCTGTCAGTCTGTCAGTCTGTCAGTCTGTCAGTCTGTCAGTCTGTCAGTCTGTCAGTCTGTCAGTCTGTCAGTCTGTCAGTCTGTCAGTCTGTCAGTCTGTCAGTCTGTCAGTCTGTCAGTCTGTCAGTCTGTCAGTCTGTCAGTCTGTCAGTCTGTCAGTCTGTCAGTCTGTCAGTCTGTCAGTCTGTCAGTCTGTCAGTCTGTCAGTCTGTCAGTCTGTCAGTCTGTCAGTCTGTCAGTCTGTCAGTCTGTCAGTCTGTCAGTCTGTCAGTCTGTCAGTCTGTCAGTCTGTCAGTCTGTCAGTCTGTCAGTCTGTCAGTCTGTCAGTCTGTCAGTCTGTCAGTCTGTCAGTCTGTCAGTCTGTCAGTCTGTCAGTCTGTCAGTCTGTCAGTCTGTCAGTCTGTCAGTCTGTCAGTCTGTCAGTCTGTCAGTCTGTCAGTCTGTCAGTCTGTCAGTCTGTCAGTCTGTCAGTCTGTCAGTCTGTCAGTCTGTCAGTCTGTCAGTCTGTCAGTCTGTCAGTCTGTCAGTCTGTCAGTCTGTCAGTCTGTCAGTCTGTCAGTCTGTCAGTCTGTCAGTCTGTCAGTCTGTCAGTCTGTCAGTCTGTCAGTCTGTCAGTCTGTCAGTCTGTCAGTCTGTCAGTCTGTCAGTCTGTCAGTCTGTCAGTCTCGTCAGTCTGTCAGTCTCGTCAGTCTGTCAGTCTGTCAGTCTGTCAGTCTGTCAGTCTGTCAGTCTGTCAGTCTGTCAGTCTGTCAGTCTGTCAGTCTGTCAGTCTGTCAGTCTGTCAGTCTGTCAGTCTGTCAGTCTGTCAGTCTGTCAGTCTGTCAGTCTGTCAGTCTGTCAGTCTGTCAGTCTGTCAGTCTGTCAGTCTGTCAGTCTGTCAGTCTGTCAGTCTGTCAGTCTGTCAGTCTGTCAGTCTGTCAGTCTGTCAGTCTGTCAGTCTGTCAGTCTGTCAGTCTGTCAGTCTGTCAGTCTGTCAGTCTGTCAGTCTGTCAGTCTGTCAGTCTGTCAGTCTGTCAGTCTGTCAGTCTGTCAGTCTGTCAGTCTGTCAGTCTGTCAGTCTGTCAGTCTGTCAGTCTGTCAGTCTGTCAGTCTGTCAGTCTGTCAGTCTGTCAGTCTGTCAGTCTGTCAGTCTGTCAGTCTGTCAGTCTGTCAGTCTGTCAGTCTGTCAGTCTGTCAGTCAGTCAGTCTGTCAGTCTGTCAGTCAGTCAGTCTGTCAGTCTGTCAGTCTGTCAGTCTGTCAGTCTGTCAGTCTGTCAGTCTGTCAGTCTGTCAGTCTGTCAGTCTGTCAGTCTGTCAGTCTGTCAGTCTGTCAGTCTGTCAGTCTGTCAGTCTGTCAGTCTGTCAGTCTGTCAGTCTGTCAGTCCTGTCAGTCTGTCAGTCTGTCAGTCTGTCAGTCTGTCAGTCTGTCAGTCTGTCAGTCTGTCAGTCTGTCAGTCTGTCAGTCTGTCAGTCTGTCAGTCTGTCAGTCTGTCAGTCTGTCAGTCTGTCAGTCTGTCAGTCTGTCAGTCTGTCAGTCTGTCAGTCTGTCAGTCTGTCAGTCTGTCAGTCTGTCAGTCTGTCAGTCTGTCAGTCTGTCAGTCTGTCAGTCTGTCAGTCTGTCAGTCTGTCAGTCTGTCAGTCTGTCAGTCTGTCAGTCTGTCAGTCTGTCAGTCTGTCAGTCTGTCAGTCTGTCAGTCTGTCAGTCTGTCAGTCTGTCAGTCCTGTCAGTCTGTCAGTCTGTCAGTCTGTCAGTCTGTCAGTCTGTCAGTCTGTCAGTCTGTCAGTCTGTCAGTCTGTCAGTCTGTCAGTCTGTCAGTCTGTCAGTCTGTCAGTCTGTCAGTCTGTCAGTCTGTCAGTCTGTCAGTCTGTCAGTCTGTCAGTCTGTCAGTCTGTCAGTCTGTCAGTCTGTCAGTCTGTCAGTCTGTCAGTCTGTCAGTCTGTCAGTCTGTCAGTCTGTCAGTCTGTCAGTCTGTCAGTCTGTCAGTCTGTCAGTCTGTCAGTCTGTCAGTCTGTCAGTCTGTCAGTCTGTCAGTCTGTCAGTCTGTCAGTCTGTCAGTCTGTCAGTCAGTCAGTCTGTCCAGTCTGTCAGTCTGTCAGTCTGTCAGTCTGTCAGTCTGTCAGTCTGTCAGTCTGTCAGTCTGTCAGTCTGTCAGTCTGTCAGTCTTCAGTCTGTCAGTCTGTCAGTCTGTCAGTCTGTCAGTCTGTCAGTCTGTCAGTCTGTCAGTCTGTCAGCCTGTCTGTCTGTCAGTCTGTCAGTCTGTCAGTCTGTCAGTCTGTCAGTCTGTCAGTCTGTCAGTCTGTCAGTCTGTCAGTCTGTCAGTCTGTCAGTCTGTCAGTCTGTCAGTCTGTCAGTCTGTCAGTCTGTCAGTCTGTCAGTCTGTCAGTCTGTCAGTCTGTCAGTCTGTCAGTCTGTCAGTCTGTCAGTCTGTCAGTCTGTCAGTCTGTCAGTCTGTCAGTCTGTCAGTCTGTCAGTCTGTCAGTCTGTCAGTCTGTCAGTCTGTCAGTCTGTCAGTCTGTCAGTCTGTCAGTCTCTGTCAGTCTGTCAGTCTGTCAGTCTGTCAGTCTGTCAGTCTGTCAGTCTGTCAGTCTGTCAGTCTGTCAGTCTGTCAGTCTGTCAGTCTGTCAGTCTGTCAGTCTGTCATCTGTCAGTCTGTCAGTCTGTCAGTCTGTCAGTCTGTCAGTCTGTCAGTCTGTCAGTCTGTCAGTCTGTCAGTCTGTCAGTCTGTCAGTCTGTCAGTCTGTCAGTCTGTCAGTCTGTCAGTCTGTCAGTCTGTCAGTCTGTCAGTCTGTCAGTCTGTCAGTCTGTCAGTCTGTCAGTCTGTCAGTCTGTCAGTCTGTCAGTCTGTCAGTCTGTCAGTCTGTCAGTCTGTCAGTCTGTCAGTCTGTCAGTCTGTCAGTCTGTCAGTCTGTCAGTCTGTCAGTCTGTCAGTCTGTCAGTCTGTCAGTCTGTCAGTCTGTCAGTCTGTCAGTCTGTCAGTCTGTCAGTCTGTCAGTCTGTCAGTCTGTCAGTCTGTCAGTCTGTCAGTCTGTCAGTCTGTCAGTCTGTCAGTCTGTCAGTCTGTCAGTCTGTCAGTCTGTCAGTCTGTCAGTCTGTCAGTCTGTCAGTCTGTCAGTCTGTCAGTCTGTCAGTCTGTCAGTCTGTCAGTCTGTCAGTCTGTCAGTCTGTCAGTCTGTCAGTCTGTCAGTCTGTCAGTCTGTCAGTCTGTCAGTCTGTCAGTCTGTCAGTCTGTCATCTGTCAGTCTGTCAGTCTGTCAGTCTGTCAGTCTGTCAGTCTGTCAGTCTGTCAGTCTGTCAGTCTGTCAGTCTGTCAGTCTGTCAGTCTGTCAGTCTGTCAGTCTGTCAGTCTGTCAGTCTGTCAGTCTGTCAGTCTGTCAGTCTGTCAGTCTGTCAGTCTGTCAGTCTGTCAGTCTGTCAGTCTGTCAGTCTGTCAGTCTGTCAGTCTGTCAGTCTGTCAGTCTGTCAGTCTGTCAGTCTGTCAGTCTGTCAGTCTGTCAGTCTGTCAGTCTGTCAGTCTGTCAGTCCTGTCAGTCTGTCAGTCTGTCAGTCTGTCAGTCTGTCAGTCTGTCAGTCTGTCAGTCTGTCAGTCTGTCAGTCTGTCAGTCTGTCAGTCTGTCAGTCTGTCAGTCTGTCAGTCTGTCAGTCTGTCAGTCTGTCAGTCAGTCTGTCAGTCTGTCAGTCTGTCAGTCTGTCAGTCTGTCAGTCTGTCAGTCTGTCAGTCCTGTCAGTCTGTCAGTCTGTCAGTCTGTCAGTCTGTCAGTCTGTCAGTCTGTCAGTCTGTCAGTCTGTCAGTCTGTCAGTCTGTCAGTCTGTCAGTCTGTCAGTCTGTCAGTCTGTCAGTCTGTCAGTCTGTCAGTCTGTCAGTCTGTCAGTCTGTCAGTCTGTCAGTCTGTCAGTCTGTCAGTCTGTCAGTCTGTCAGTCTGTCAGTCTGTCAGTCTGTCAGTCTGTCAGTCTGTCAGTCTGTCATCTGTCAGTCTGTCAGTCTGTCAGTCTGTCAGTCTGTCAGTCTGTCAGTCTGTCAGTCTGTCAGTCTGTCAGTCTGTCAGTCTGTCAGTCTGTCAGTCTGTCAGTCTGTCAGTCTGTCAGTCTGTCAGTCTGTCAGTCTGTCAGTCTGTCAGTCTGTCAGTCTGTCAGTCTGTCAGTCTGTCAGTCTGTCAGTCTGTCAGTCTGTCAGTCTGTCAGTCTGTCAGTCTGTCAGTCTGTCAGTCTGTCAGTCTGTCAGTCTGTCAGTCTGTCAGTCTGTCAGTCTGTCAGTCTGTCAGTCTGTCAGTCTGTCAGTCTGTCAGTCTGTCAGTCTGTCAGTCTGTCAGTCTGTCAGTCTCTGTCAGTCTGTCAGTCTGTCAGTCTGTCAGTCTGTCAGTCTGTCAGTCTGTCAGTCTGTCAGTCTGTCAGTCTGTCAGTCTGTCAGTCTGTCAGTCTGTCAGTCTGTCAGTCTGTCAGTCTGTCAGTCTGTCAGTCTGTCAGTCTGTCAGTCTGTCAGTCTGTCAGTCTGTCAGTCTGTCAGTCTGTCAGTCTGTCAGTCTGTCAGTCTGTCAGTCTGTCAGTCTGTCAGTCTGTCAGTCTGTCAGTCTGTCAGTCTGTCAGTCTGTCAGTCTGTCAGTCTGTCAGTCTGTCAGTCTGTCAGTCTGTCAGTCTGTCAGTCTGTCAGTCTGTCAGTCTGTCAGTCTGTCAGTCTGTCAGTCTGTCAGTCTGTCAGTCTGTCAGTCTGTCAGTCTGTCAGTCTGTCAGTCTGTCAGTCTGTCAGTCTGTCAGTCTGTCAGTCTGTCAGTCTGTCAGTCTGTCAGTCTGTCAGTCTGTCAGTCTGTCAGTCTGTCAGTCTGTCAGGTCTGTCAGTCTGTCAGTCTGTCAGTCTGTCAGTCTGTCAGTCTGTCAGTCTGTCAGTCTGTCAGTCTGTCAGTCTGTCAGTCTGTCAGTCTGTCAGTCTGTCAGTCTGTCAGTCTGTCAGTCTGTCAGTCTGTCAGTCTGTCAGTCTGTCAGTCAGTCTGTCAGTCTGTCAGTCTGTCAGTCTGTCAGTCTGTCAGTCTGTCAGTCTGTCAGTCTGTCAGTCTGTCAGTCTGTCAGTCTGTCAGTCTGTCAGTCTGTCAGTCTGTCAGTCTGTCAGTCTGTCAGTCTGTCAGTCTGTCAGTCTGTCAGTCTGTCAGTCTGTCAGTCTGTCAGTCTGTCAGTCTGTCAGTCTGTCAGTCTGTCAGTCTGTCAGTCTGTCAGTCTGTCAGTCTGTCAGTCTGTCAGTCTGTCAGTCTGTCAGTCTGTCAGTCTGTCAGTCTGTCAGTCTGTCAGTCTGTCAGTCTGTCAGTCTGTCAGTCTGTCAGTCTGTCAGTCTGTCAGTCTGTCAGTCTGTCAGTCTGTCAGTCTGTCAGTCTGTCAGTCTGTCAGTCTGTCAGTCTGTCAGTCTGTCAGTCTGTCAGTCTGTCAGTCTGTCAGTCTGTCAGTCTGTCAGTCTGTCAGTCTGTCAGTCTGTCAGTCTGTCAGTCTGTCAGTCTGTCAGTCTGTCAGTCTGTCAGTCTGTCAGTCTGTCAGTCTGTCAGTCTGTCAGTCTGTCAGTCTGTCAGTCTGTCAGTCTGTCAGTCTGTCAGTCTGTCAGTCTGTCAGTCTGTCAGTCTGTCAGTCTGTCAGTCTGTCAGTCTGTCAGTCTGTCAGTCTGTCAGTCTGTCAGTCTGTCAGTCTGTCAGTCTGTCAGTCTGTCAGTCTGTCAGTCTGTCAGTCTGTCAGTCTGTCAGTCTGTCAGTCTGTCAGTCTGTCAGTCTGTCAGTCTGTCAGTCTGTCAGTCTGTCAGTCTGTCAGTCTGTCAGTCTGTCAGTCTGTCAGTCTGTCAGTCTGTCAGTCTGTCAGTCTGTCAGTCTGTCAGTCTGTCAGTCTGTCAGTCTGTCAGTCTGTCAGTCTGTCAGTCTGTCAGTCTGTCAGTCTGTCAGTCTGTCAGTCTGTCAGTCTGTCAGTCTGTCAGTCTGTCAGTCTGTCAGTCTGTCAGTCTGTCAGTCTGTCAGTCCTGTCAGTCTGTCAGTCTGTCAGTTCTGTCAGTCTGTCAGTCGTCAGTCTGTCAGTCTGTCAGTCTGTCAGTCTGTCAGTCTGTCAGTCTGTCAGTCTGTCAGTCTGTCAGTCTGTCAGTCTGTCAGTCTGTCAGTCTGTCAGTCTGTCAGTCTGTCAGTCTGTCAGTCTGTCAGTCCTGTCAGTCTGTCAGTCTGTCAGTCTGTCTGTCAGTCTGTCAGTCTGTCAGTCTGTCAGTCTGTCAGTCTGTCAGTCTGTCAGTCTGTCAGTCTGTCAGTCTGTCAGTCTGTCAGTCTGTCAGTCTGTCAGTCTGTCAGTCAGTCAGTCTGTCAGTCTGTCAGTCTGTCAGTCTGTCAGTCTGTCAGTCTGTCAGTCAGTCTGTCAGTCTGTCAGTCTGTCAGTCTGTCAGTCTGTCAGTCTGTCAGTCTGTCAGTCTGTCAGTCTGTCAGTCTGTCAGTCTGTCAGTCTGTCAGTCAGTCTGTCAGTCTGTCAGTCTGTCAGTCTGTCAGTCTGTCAGTCTGTCAGTCTGTCAGTCTGTCAGTCTGTCAGTCTGTCAGTCTGTCAGTCTGTCAGTCTGTCAGTCTGTCAGTCTGTCAGTCTGTCAGTCTGTCAGTCTGTCAGTCTGTCAGTCGTCAGTCTGTCAGTCTGTCAGTCTGTCAGTCTGTCAGTCTGTCAGTCAGTCTGTCAGTCTGTCAGTCTGTCAGTCTGTCAGTCTGTCAGTCTGTCAGTCTGTCAGTCTGTCAGTCTGTCTGTCAGTCTGTCAGTCTGTCAGTCTGTCAGTCTGTCAGTCTGTCAGTCAGTCTGTCAGTCTGTCAGTCTGTCAGTCTGTCAGTCTGTCAGTCTGTCAGTCTGTCAGTCTGTCAGTCTGTCAGTCTGTCAGTCTGTCAGTCTGTCAGTCTGTCAGTCTGTCAGTCTGTCAGTCTGTCAGTCTGTCAGTCTGTCAGTCTGTCAGTCTGTCAGTCTGTCAGTCTGTCAGTCTGTCAGTCTGTCAGTCTGTCAGTCTGTCAGTCTGTCAGTCTGTCAGTCTGTCAGTCTGTCAGTCTGTCAGTCTGTCAGTCTGTCAGTCTGTCAGTCTGTCAGTCTGTCAGTCTGTCAGTCTGTCAGTCTGTCAGTCTGTCAGTCTGTCAGTCTGTCAGTCTGTCAGTCTGTCAGTCTGTCAGTCTGTCAGTCTGTCAGTCTGTCAGTCTGTCAGTCTGTCAGTCTGTCAGTCTGTCAGTCTGTCAGTCTGTCAGTCTGTCAGTCTGTCAGTCTGTCAGTCGTCAGTCTGTCAGTCTGTCAGTCTGTCAGTCTGTCAGTCTGTCAGTCTGTCAGTCTGTCAGTCTGTCAGTCTGTCAGTCTGTCGTCTGTCAGTCTGTCAGTCTGTCAGTCTGTCAGTCTGTCAGTCTGTCAGTCTGTCAGTCTGTCAGTCTGTCAGTCTGTCAGTCTGTCAGTCTGTCAGTCTGTCCAGTCTGTCAGTCTGTCAGTCTGTCAGTCTGTCAGTCTGTCAGTCTGTCAGTCTGTCAGTCTGTCAGTCTGTCAGTCTGTCAGTCTGTCAGTCTGTCAGTCTGTCAGTCTGTCAGTCTGTCAGTCTGTCAGTCTGTCAGTCTGTCAGTCTGTCAGTCTGTCAGTCTGTCAGTCTGTCAGTCTGTCAGTCTGTCAGTCTGTCAGTCTGTCATCTGTCTGTCAGTCTGTCAGTCTCTGTCAGTCTGTCAGTCTGTCAGTCTGTCAGTCTGTCAGTCTGTCAGTCTGTCAGTCTGTCAGGTCTGTCAGTCTGTCTGTCAGTCGTCAGTCTGTCAGTCTGTCTGTCAGTCTGTCAGTCTGTCAGTCTGTCAGTCTGTCAGTCTGTCAGTCTGTCAGTCTGTCAGTCTGTCAGTCTGTCAGTCTGTCAGTCTGTCAGTCTGTCAGTCTGTCCGTCTGTCTGTCTGTCTCAGTCTGTCAGTCTGTCTGTCAGTCTGTCAGTCTGTCAGTCTGTCAGTCTGTCCGTCTGTCAGTCTGTCAGTCTGTCAGTCTGTCAGTCTGTCAGTCTGTCAGTCTGTCAGTCTGTCAGTCTGTCAGTCTGTCAGTCTGTCAGTCTGTCAGTCTGTCAGTCAGTCTGTCAGTCTGTCAGTCTGTCAGTCTGTCAGTCTGTCAGTCTGTCAGTCTGTCAGTCTGTCAGTCTGTCAGTCTGTCAGTCTGTCAGTCTGTCAGTCTGTCAGTCTGTCAGTCTGTCAGTCTGTCAGTCTGTCAGTCTGTCAGTCTGTCAGTCTGTCAGTCTGTCAGTCTGTCAGTCTGTCAGTCTGTCAGTCTGTCAGTCTGTCAGTCTGTCAGTCTGTCAGTCTGTCAGTCTGTCAGTCTGTCAGTCTGTCAGTCTGTCAGTCTGTCAGTCTGTCAGTCTGTCAGTCTGTCAGTCTGTCAGTCTGTCAGTCTGTCAGTCTGTCAGTCTGTCAGTCTGTCAGTCTGTCAGTCTGTCAGTCTGTCAGTCTGTCAGTCTGTCAGTCTGTCAGTCCTGTCAGTCTGTCAGTCTGTCAGTCTGTCAGTCTGTCAGTCTGTCAGTCTGTCAGTCTGTCAGTCTGTCAGTCTGTCAGTCTGTCAGTCTGTCAGTCTGTCAGTCTGTCAGTCTGTCAGTCTGTCAGTCTGTCAGTCTGTCAGTCTGTCAGTCTGTCAGTCTGTCAGTCTGTCAGTCTGTCAGTCTGTCAGTCTGTCAGTCTGTCAGTCTGTCAGTCTGTCAGTCTGTCAGTCTGTCAGTCTGTCAGTCTGTCAGTCTGTCAGTCTGTCAGTCTGTCAGTCTGTCAGTCTGTCAGTCTGTCAGTCTGTCAGTCTGTCAGTCTGTCAGTCTGTCAGTCTGTCAGTCTGTCAGTCTGTCTCAGTCTGTCAGTCTGTCAGTCTGTCAGTCTGTCAGTCTGTCAGTCTGTCAGTCTGTCAGTCTGTCAGTCTGTCAGTCTGTCAGTCTGTCAGTCTGTCAGTCTGTCAGTCTGTCAGTCTGTCAGTCTGTCAGTCTGTCAGTCTGTCAGTCTGTCAGTCTGTCAGTCTGTCAGTCTGTCAGTCTGTCAGTCTGTCAGTCTGTCAGTCTGTCAGTCTGTCAGTCTGTCAGTCTGTCAGTCTGTCAGTCTGTCAGTCTGTCAGTCTGTCAGTCTGTCAGTCTGTCAGTCTGTCAGTCTGTCAGTCTGTCAGTCTGTCAGTCTGTCAGTCTGTCAGTCTGTCAGTCTGTCAGTCTGTCAGTCTGTCAGTCTGTCAGTCTGTCAGTCTGTCAGTCTGTCAGTCTGTCAGTCTGTCAGTCTGTCAGTCTGTCAGTCTGTCAGTCTGTCAGTCTGTCAGTCTGTCAGTCTGTCAGTCTGTCAGTCTGTCAGTCTGTCAGTCTGTCAGTCTGTCAGTCTGTCAGTCTGTCAGTCTGTCAGTCTGTCAGTCTGTCAGTCTGTCAGTCTGTCAGTCTGTCAGTCTGTCAGTCTGTCAGTCTGTCAGTCTGTCAGTCTGTCAGTCTGTCAGTCTGTCAGTCTGTCAGTCTGTCAGTCTGTCAGTCTGTCAGTCTGTCAGTCTGTCAGTCTGTCAGTCTGTCAGTCTGTCACTTCATCGTCAGTCTGTCAGTCTGTCAGTCTGTCAGTCTGTCAGTCTGTCAGTCTGTCAGTCTGTCAGTCTGTCAGTCTGTCAGTCTGTCAGTCTGTCAGTCTGTCAGTCTGTCAGTCTGTCAGTCTGTCAGTCTGTCAGTCTGTCAGTCTGTCAGTCTGTCAGTCTGTCAGTCTGTCAGTCCTGTCAGTCTGTCAGTCTGTCAGTCTGTCAGTCTGTCAGTCTGTCAGTCTGTCAGTCTGTCAGTCTGTCAGTCTGTCAGTCTGTCAGTCTGTCAGTCTGTCATCTCAGTCTGTCAGTCTGTCAGTCTGTCAGTCTGTCAGTCTGTCAGTCTGTCAGTCTGTCAGTCTGTCAGTCTGTCAGCTGTCAGTCTGTCAGTCTGTCAGTCTGTCAGTCTGTCAGTCTGTCAGTCTGTCAGTCTGTCAGTCTGTCAGTCTGTCAGTCTGTCACTGTCTGTCAGTCTGTCAGTCTGTCAGTCTGTCAGTCTGTCAGTCTGTCAGTCTGTCAGTCTGTCAGTCTGTCAGTCTGTCAGTCTGTCAGTCTGTCAGTCTGTCAGTCTGTCAGTCTGTCAGTCTGTCATCTGTCAGTCTGTCAGTCCTGTCAGTCTGTCAGTCTGTCAGTCTGTCAGTCTGTCAGTCTGTCAGTCTGTCAGTCTGTCAGTCTGTCAGTCTGTCAGTCTGTCAGTCTGTCAGTCTGTCAGTCTCAGTCTGTCAGTCTGTCAGTCTGTCAGTCTGTCAGTCTGTCAGTCTGTCAGTCTGTCAGTCTGTCAGTCTGTCAGTCTGTCAGTCTGTCAGTCTGTCAGTCTGTCAGTCTGTCAGTCTGTCAGTCTGTCAGTCTTCAGTCTGTCAGTCTGTCAGTCTGTCAGTCTGTCAGTCTGTCAGTCTGTCAGTCTGTCAGTCTGTCAGTCTGTCAGTCTGTCAGTCTGTCAGTCTGTCAGTCTGTCAGTCTGTCAGTCTGTCAGTCTGTCAGTCTGTCAGTCTGTCAGTCTGTCAGTCTGTCAGTCTGTCAGTCTGTCAGTCTGTCAGTCTGTCAGTCTGTCAGTCTGTCAGTCTGTCAGTCTGTCAGTCTGTCAGTCTGTCAGTCTGTCAGTCTGTCAGTCTGTCAGTCTGTCAGTCTGTCAGTCTGTCAGTCTGTCAGTCTGTCAGTCTGTCAGTCTGTCAGTCTGTCAGTCTGTCAGTCTGTCAGTCTGTCAGTCTGTCATCTGTCAGTCTGTCAGTCTGTCAGTCTGTCAGTCTGTCAGTCTGTCAGTCTGTCAGTCTGTCAGTCTGTCAGTCTGTCAGTCTGTCAGTCTGTCAGTCTGTCAGTCTGTCAGTCTGTCAGTCTGTCAGTCTGTCAGTCTGTCAGTCTGTCAGTCTGTCAGTCTGTCAGTCTGTCAGTCTGTCAGTCTGTCCAGTCTGTCAGTCTGTCAGTCTGTCAGTCTGTCAGTCTGTCAGTCTGTCAGTCTGTCAGTCTGTCAGTCTGTCAGTCTGTCAGTCTGTCAGTCTGTCAGGTCTGTCCAGTCTGTCAGTCTGTCAGTCTGTCAGTCTGTCAGTCTGTCAGTCTGTCAGTCTGTCAGTCTGTCAGTCTGTCAGTCTGTCAGTCTGTCAGTCTGTCAGTCTGTCAGTCTGTCAGTCTGTCAGTCTGTCAGTCTGTCAGTCTGTCAGTCTGTCAGTCTGTCAGTCTGTCAGTCTGTCAGTCTGTCAGTCTGTCAGTCTGTCTGTCAGTCTGTCAGTCTGTCAGTCTGTCAGTCTGTCAGTCTGTCAGTCTGTCAGTCTGTCAGTCTGTCAGTCTGTCAGTCTGTCAGTCTGTCAGTCTGTCAGTCTGTCAGTCTGTCAGTCTGTCAGTCTGTCAGTCTGTCAGTCTGTCAGTCTGTCAGTCTGTCAGTCTGGTCAGTCTGTCAGTCTGTCAGTCTGTCAGTCTGTCAGTCTGTCAGTCTGTCAGTCTGTCAGTCTGTCAGTCTGTCAGTCTGTCAGTCTGTCAGTCTGTCAGTCTGTCAGTCTGTCAGTCTGTCAGTCTGTCAGTCTGTCAGTCTGTCAGTCTGTCAGTCTGTCAGTCTGTCAGTCTGTCAGTCTGTCAGTCTGTCAGTCTGTCAGTCTGTCAGTCTGTCAGTCTGTCAGTCTGTCAGTCTGTCAGTCTGTCAGTCTGTCAGTCTGTCAGTCTGTCAGTCTGTCAGTCTGTCAGTCTGTCAGTCTGTCAGTCTGTCAGTCTGTCAGTCTGTCAGTCTGTCAGTCTGTCAGTCTGTCAGTCTGTCAGTCTGTCAGTCTGTCAGTCTGTCAGTCTGTCAGTCTGTCAGTCTGTCAGTCTGTCAGTCTGTCAGTCTGTCAGTCTGTCAGTCTGTCAGTCTGTCAGTCTGTCAGTCTGTCAGTCTGTCAGTCTGTCAGTCTGTCAGTCTGTCAGTCTGTCAGTCTGTCAGTCTGTCAGTCTGTCAGTCTGTCAGTCAGTCTGTCAGTCTGTCAGTCTGTCAGTCTGTCAGTCTGTCAGTCTGTCAGTCTGTCAGTCTGTCAGTCTGTCAGTCTGTCAGTCTGTCAGTCTGTCAGTCTGTCAGTCTGTCAGTCTGTCAGTCAGTGTCAGTCTGTCAGTCTGTCAGTCTGTCAGTCTGTCAGTCTGTCAGTCTGTCAGTCTGTCAGTCTGTCAGTCTGTCAGTCTGTCAGTCTGGTTGTCAGTCTGTCAGTCTGTCAGTCTGTCAGTCTGTCAGTCTGTCAGTCTGTCAGTCTGTCAGTCTGTCAGTCTGTCAGTCTGTCAGTCTGTCAGTCTGTCAGTCTGTCAGTCTGTCAGTCTGTCAGTCTGTCAGTCTGTCAGTCTGTCAGTCTGTCAGTCTGTCAGTCTGTCAGTCTGTCAGTCTGTCAGTCTGTCAGTCTGTCAGTCTGTCAGTCTGTCAGTCTGTCAGTCTGTCAGTCTGTCAGTCTGTCAGTCTGTCAGTCTGTCAGTCTGTCAGTCTGTCAGTCTGTCAGTCTGTCAGTCTGTCAGTCTGTCAGTCTGTCAGTCTGTCAGTCTGTCAGTCTGTCAGTCTGTCAGTCTGTCAGTCTGTCAGTCTGTCAGTCTGTCAGTCTGTCAGTCTGTCAGTCTGTCAGTCTGTCAGTCAGTCTGTCAGTCTGTCAGTCTGTCAGTCTGTCAGTCTGTCAGTCTGTCAGTCTGTCAGTCTGTCAGTCTGTCAGTCTGTCAGTCTGTCAGTCTGTCAGTCTGTCAGTCTGTCAGTCTGTCAGTCTGTCAGTCTGTCAGTCTGTCAGTCTGTCAGTCTGTCAGTCTGTCAGTCTGTCGTCTGTCAGTCTGTCAGTCTGTCAGTCTGTCAGTCTGTCAGTCTGTCAGTCTGTCAGTCTGTCAGTCTGTCAGTCTGTCAGTCTGTCAGTCTGTCTAGTCCTGTCAGTCTGTCAGTCTGTCAGTCTGTCAGTCTGTCAGTCTGTCAGTCTGTCAGTCTGTCAGTCTGTCAGTCTGTCAGTCTGTCAGTCTGTCAGTCTGTCAGCTCTGTCAGTCTGTCAGTCTGTCAGTCTGTCAGTCTGTCAGTCTGTCAGTCTGTCAGTCTGTCAGTCTGTCAGTCTGTCAGTCTGTCAGTCTGTCAGTCTGTCAGTCTGTCAGTCTGTCAGTCTGTCAGTCTGTCAGTCTGTCGTCTGTCAGTCTGTCAGTCTGTCAGTCTGTCAGTCTGTCAGTCTGTCAGTCCTGTCAGTCTGTCAGTCTGTCAGTCTGTCAGTCTGTCAGTCTGTCAGTCTGTCAGTCTGTCAGTCTGTCAGTCTGTCAGTCTGTCAGTCTGTCAGTCTGTCAGTCTGTCAGTCTGTCAGTCTGTCAGTCTGTCAGTCTGTCAGTCTGTAGTCTGTCAGTCTGTCAGTCTGTCAGTCTGTCTGTCAGTCTGTCAGTCTGTCAGTCTGTCAGTCTGTCAGTCTGTCAGTCTGTCAGTCTGTCAGTCTGTCAGTCTGTCAGTCTGTCAGTCTGTCAGTCTGTCAGTCTGTCAGTCTGTCAGTCTGTCAGTCTGTCAGTCTGTCAGTCTGTCAGTCTGTCAGTCTGTCAGTCTGTCAGTCTGTCAGTCTGTCAGTCTGTCAGTCTGTCAGTCTGTCAGTCTGTCAGTCTGTCAGTCTGTCAGTCTGTCAGTCTGTCAGTCTGTCAGTCTGTCAGTCTGTCAGTCTGTCAGTCTGTCAGTCTGGTGTCAGTCTGTCAGTCTGTCAGTCGGTCAGTCTGTCAGTCTGTCAGTCTGTCAGTCTGTCAGTCTGTCAGTCTGTCAGTCTGTCAGTCTGTCAGTCTGTCAGTCTGTCAGTCTGTCAGTCTGTCAGTCTGTCAGTCTGTCAGTCTGTCAGTCTGTCAGTCTGTCAGTCTGTCAGTCTGTCAGTCTTCAGTCAGTCTGTCAGTCTGTCAGTCTGTCAGTCTGTCAGTCTGTCAGTCTGTCAGTCTGTCAGTCTGTCAGTCTGTCAGTCTGTCAGTCTGTCAGTCTGTCAGTCTGTCAGTCTGTCAGTCTGTCAGTCTGTCAGTCTGTCAGTCTGTCAGTCTGTCAGTCTGTCAGTCTGTCAGTCTGTCAGTCTGTCAGTCTGTCAGTCTGTCAGTCTGTCAGTCTGTCAGTCTGTCAGTCTGTCAGTCTGTCAGTCTGTCAGTCTGTCAGTCTGTCAGTCTGTCAGTCTGTCAGTCTGTCAGTCTGTCAGTCTGTCAGTCTGTCAGTCTGTCAGTCTGTCAGTCTGTCAGTCTGTCAGTCTGTCAGTCTGTCAGTCTGTCAGTCTGTCAGTCTGTCAGTCTGTCAGTCTGTCAGTCTGTCAGTCTGTCAGTCTGTCAGTCTGTCAGTCTGTCAGTCTGTCAGTCTGTCAGTCTGTCAGTCTGTCAGTCTGTCAGTCTGTCAGTCTGTCAGTCTGTCAGTCTGTCAGTCTGTCAGTCTGTCAGTCTGTCAGTCTGTCAGTCTGTCAGTCTGTCAGTCTGTCAGTCTGTCAGTCTGTCAGTCTGTCAGTCTGTCAGTCTGTCAGTCTGTCAGTCTGTCAGTCTGTCAGTCTGTCAGTCTGTCAGTCTGTCAGTCTGTCAGTCTGTCAGTCTGTCAGTCTGTCAGTCTGTCAGTCTGTCAGTCTGTCAGTCTGTCAGTCTGTCAGTCGTCAGTCTGTCAGTCTGTCAGTCTGTCAGTCTGTCAGTCTGTCAGTCTGTCAGTCTGTCAGTCTGTCAGTCTGTCAGTCTGTCAGTCTGTCAGTCTGTCAGTCTGTCAGTCTGTCAGTCTGTCAGTCTGTCAGTCTGTCAGTCTGTCAGTCTGTCAGTCTGTCAGTCTTCAGTCTGTCAGTCTGTCAGTCTGTCAGTCTGTCAGTCTGTCAGTCTGTCAGTCTGTCAGTCTGTCAGTCTGTCAGTCTGTCAGTCTGTCAGTCTGTCAGTCTGTCAGTCTGTCAGTCTGATCAGTCTGTCAGTCTGTCAGTCTGTCAGTCTGTCAGTCTGTCAGTCTGTCAGTCTGTCAGTCTGTCAGTCTGTCAGTCTGTCAGTCTGTCAGTCTGTCAGTCTGTCAGTCTGTCAGTCTGTCAGTCTGTCAGTCTGTCAGTCTGTCAGTCGTCAGTCTGTCAGTCTGTCAGTCTGTCAGTCTGTCAGTCTGTCAGTCTGTCAGTCTGTCAGTCTGTCAGTCTGTCAGTCTGTCAGTCTGTCAGTCTGTCAGTCTGTCAGCTGTCAGTCTGTCAGTCTGTCAGTCTGTCAGTCTGTCAGTCTGTCAGTCCTGTCAGTCTGTCAGTCTGTCAGTCTGTCAGTCTGTCAGTCTGTCAGTCTGTCAGTCTGTCAGTCTGTCAGTCTGTCAGTCTGTCAGTCTGTCAGTCTGTCGAGTCTGTCAGTCTGTCAGTCTGTCAGTCTGTCAGGTCTGTCAGTCTGTCAGTCTGTCAGTCTGTCAGTCTGTCAGTCTGTCAGTCTGTCAGTCTGTCAGTCTGTCAGTCTGTCAGTCTGTCAGTCTGTCAGTCTGTCAGTCTGTCAGTCTGTCAGTCTGTCAGTCTGTCAGTCTGTCAGTCTGTCAGTCTGTCAGTCTGTCAGTCTGTCAGTCTGTCAGTCTGTCAGTCTGTCAGTCTGTCAGTCTGTCAGTCTGTCAGTCTGTCAGTCTGTCAGTCTGTCAGTCTGTCAGTCTGTCAGTCTGTCAGTCTGTCAGTCTGTCAGTCTGTCAGTCCTGTCAGTCTGTCAGTCTGTCCAGTCTGTCAGTCTGTCAGTCTGTCAGTCTGTCAGTTCCTGTCAGTCTGTCAGTCTGTCAGTCTGTCAGTCTCTCAGTCTGTCAGTCTGTCAGTCTGTCAAGCTGTCAGTCTGTTAGTCTGTCAGTCTGTCAGTCTGTCAGTCTGTCAGTCTGTCAGTCTGTCAGTCTGTCAGTCTGTCAGTCTGTCAGTCTGTCAGTCTGTCAGTCTGTCAGTCTGTCAGTCTGTCAGTCTGTCAGTCTGTCAGTCTGTCAGTCTGTCAGTCTGTCAGTCTGTCAGTCTGTCAGTCTGTCAGTCTGTCAGTCTGTCAGTCTGTCAGTCTGTCAGTCTGTCAGTCTGTCAGTCTGTCAGTCTGTCAATCTGTCAGTCTGTCAGTCTGTCAGTCTGTCAGTCTGTCAGTCTGTCAGTCTGTCAGTCTGTCAGTCTGTCAGTCTGTCAGTCTGTCAGTCTGTCAGTCTGTCAGTCTGTCAGTCTGTCAGTCTGTCAGTCTGTCAGTCTGTCAGTCTGTCAGTCTGTCAGTCTGTCAGTCTGCCAGTCTGTCAGTCTGTCAGTCTGTCAGTCTGTCAGTCTGTCAGTCTGTCAGTCTGTCAGTCTGTCAGTCGTCAGTCTGTCAGTCTGTCAGTCTTGTCAGTCTGTCAGTCTGTCAGTCTGTCAGTCTGTCAGTCTGTCAGTCCTGTCAGTCTGTCAGTCTGTCAGTCTGTCAGTCTGTCAGTCTGTCAGTCTGTCAGTCTGTCAGTCTGTCAGTCTGTCAGTCTGTCAGTCGTGTTAGTCTGTCAGTCTGTCAGTCGTAGTCTGTCAGTCTGTCAGTCTGTCAGTCTGTCAGTCTGTCAGTCTGTCAGTCTGTCAGTCTGTCAGTCTGTCAGTTCCCGAGTGTCAGTCTGTCAGTCTGTCAGTCTGTCAGTCTGTCAGTCTGTCAGTCTGTCAGTCTGTCAGTCTGTCAGTCTGTCAGTCTGTCAGTCTGTCAGTCTGTCAGTCTGTCAGTCTGTCAGTCTGTCAGTCTGTCAGTCTGTCAGTCTGTCAGTCTGTCAGTCTGTCAGTCTGTCAGTCTGTCAGTCTGTCAGTCTGTCAGTCTGTCAGTCTGTCAGTCTGTCAGTCTGTCAGTCTGTCAGTCTGTCAGTCTGTCATCTGTCAAGTCTGTCAGTCTGTCAGTCTGTCAGTCTGTCAGTCTGTCAGTCTGTCAGTCTGTCAGTCTGTCAGTCTGTCAGTCTGTCAGTCTGTCAGTCTGTCAGTCTGTCAGTCTGTCAGTCTGTCAGTCTGTCAGTCTGTCAGTCTGTCAGTCTGTCAGTCTGTCAGTCTGTCAGTCTGTCAGTCTGTCAGTCTGTCAGTCTGTCAGTCTGTCAGTCTGTCAGTCTGTCAGTCTGTCAGTCTGTCAGTCTGTCAGTCTGTCAGTCTGTCAGTCTGTCAGTCTGTCAGTCTGTCAGTCTGTCAGTCTGTCAGTCTGTCAGTCTGTCAGTCTGTCAGTCTGTCAGTCTGTCAGTCTGTCAGTCTGTCAGTCTGTCAGTCTGTCAGTCTGTCAGTCTGTCAGTCTGTCAGTCTGTCAGTCTGTCAGTCTGTCAGTCTGTCAGTCTGTCAGTCTGTCAGTCTGTCAGTCTGTCAGTCTGTCAGTCTGTCAGTCTGTCAGTCTGTCAGTCTGTCAGTCTGTCAGTCTGTCAGTCTGTCAGTCTGTCAGTCTGTCAGTCTGTCAGTCTGTCAGTCTGTCAGTCTGTCAGTCTGTCAGTCTGTCAGTCTGTCAGTCTGTCAGTCTGTCAGTCTGTCAGTCTGTCAGTCTGTCAGTCTGTCAGTCTGTCAGTCTGTCAGTCTGTCAGTCTGTCAGTCTGTCAGTCTGTCAGTCTGTCAGTCTGTCAGTCTGTCAGTCTGTCAGTCTGTCAGTCTGTCAGTCTGTCAGTCTGTCAGTCTGTCAGTCTGTCAGTCTGTCAGTCTGTCAGTCTGTCAGTCTGTCAGTCTGTCAGTCTGTCAGTCTGTCAGTCTGTCAGTCTGTCAGTCTGTCAGTCTGTCAGTCTGTCAGTCTGTCAGTCTGTCAGTCTGTCAGTCTGTCAGTCTGTCAGTCTGTCAGTCTGTCAGTCTGTCAGTCTGTCAGTCTGTCAGTCTGTCAGTCTGTCAGTCTGTCAGTCTGTCAGTCTGTCAGTCTGTCAGTCTGTCAGTCTGTCAGTCTGTCAGTCTGTCAGTCTGTCAGTCTGTCAGTCTGTCAGTCTGTCAGTCTGTCAGTCTGTCAGTCTGTCAGTCTGTCAGTCTGTCAGTCTGTCAGTCTGTCAGTCTGTCAGTCTGTCAGTCTGTCAGTCTGTCAGTCTGTCAGTCTGTCAGTCTGTCAGTCTGTCAGTCTGTCAGTCTGTCAGTCTGTCAGTCTGTCAGTCTGTCAGTCTGTCAGTCTGTCAGTCTGTCAGTCGTCAGTCAGTCTCTGTCAGTCTGTCAGTCTGTCAGTCTGTCAGTCTGTCAGTCTGTCAGTCTGTCAGTCTGTCAGTCTGTCAGTCTGTCAGTCTGTCAGTCTGTCAGTCTGTCAGTCTGTCAGTCTGTCAGTCTGTCAGTCTGTCAGTCTGTCAGTCTGTCAGTCTGTCAGTCTGTCAGTCTGTCAGTCTGTCAGTCTGTCAGTCTGTCAGTCTGTCAGTCTGTCAGTCTGTCAGTCTGTCAGTCTGTCAGTCTGTCAGTCTGTCAGTCTGTCAGTCTGTCAGTCTGTCAGTCTGTCAGTCTGTCAGTCTGTCAGTCTGTCAGTCTGTCAGTCTGTCAGTCAGTCTGTCAGTCTGTCAGTCTGTCAGTCTGTCAGTCTGTCAGTCTGTCAGTCTGTCAGTCTGTCAGTCTGTCAGTCTGTCAGTCTGTCAGTCTGTCAGTCTGTCAGTCTGTCAGTCTGTCAGTCTGTCAGTCTGTCAGTCTGTCAGTCTGTCAGTCTGTCAGTCTGTCAGTCTGTCAGTCTGTCAGTCTGTCAGTCTGTCAGTCTGTCAGTCTGTCAGTCTGTCAGTCTGTCAGTCTGTCAGTCTGTCAGTCTGTCAGTCTGTCAGTCTGTCAGTCTGTCAGTCTGTCAGTCTGTCAGTCTGTCAGTCTGTCAGTCTGTCAGTCTGTCAGTCTGTCCGTCTGTCAGTCTGTCAGTCTGTCAGTCTGTCAGTCTGTCAGTCTGTCAGTCTGTCAGTCTGTCAGTCTGTCAGTCTGTCAGTCTGTCAGAGTCTGTCAGTCTGTCAGTCTGTCAGTCTGTCAGTCTGTCAGTCTGTCAGTCTGTCAGTCTGTCAGTCTGTCAGTCTGTCAGTCTGTCAGTCTGTCAGTCTGTCAGTCTGTCAGTCTGTCAGTCTGTCAGTCTGTCAGTCTGTCAGTCTGTCAGTCTGTCAGTCTGTCAGTCTGTCAGTCTGTCAGTCTGTCAGTCTGTCAGTCTGTCAGTCTGTCAGTCTGTCAGTCTGTCAGTCTGTCAGTCTGGACAGTCTGTCAGTCTGTCAGTCTGTCAGTCTGTCAGTCTGTCAGTCTGTCAGTCTGTCAGTCTGTCAGTCTGTCAGTCTGTCAGTCTGTCAGTCTGTCAGTCAGTCTGTCAGTCTGTCAGTCTGTCAGTCTGTCAGTCTGTCAGTCTGTCAGTCTGTCAGTCTGTCAGTCTGTCAGTCTGTCAGTCTGTCAGTCTGTCAGTCTGTCAGTCTGTCAGTCTGTCAGTCTGTCAGTCTGTCAGTCTGTCAGTCTGTCAGTCTGTCAGTCTGTCAGTCTGTCAGTCTGTCAGTCTGTCAGTCTGTCAGTCTGTCAGTCTGTCAGTCTGTCAGTCTGTCAGTCTGTCAGTCTGTCAGTCTGTCAGTCTGTCAGTCTGTCAGTCTGTCAGTCTGTCAGTCTGTCAGTCTGTCAGTCTGTCAGTCTGTCAGTCTGTCAGTCTGTCAGTCTGTCAGTCTGTCAGTCTGTCAGTCTGTCAGTCTGTCAGTCTGTCAGTCTGTCAGTCTGTCAGTCTGTCAGTCTGTCAGTCTGTCAGTCTGTCAGTCTGTCAGTCTGTCAGTCTGTCAGTCTGTCAGTCAGTCTGTCAGTCTGTCAGTCTGTCAGTCTGTCAGTCTGTCAGTCTGTCAGTCTGTCAGTCTGTCAGTCTGTCAGTCTGTCAGTCTGTCAGTCTGTCAGTCTGTCAGTCTGTCAGTCTGTCAGTCTGTCAGTCTGTCAGTCTGTCAGTCTGTCAGTCTGTCAGTCTGTCAGTCTGTCAGTCTGTCAGTCTGTCAGTCTGTCAGTCTGTCTGTCAGTCTGTCAGTCTGTCAGTCTGTCAGTCTGTCAGTCTGTCAGTCTGTCAGTCTGTCAGTCTGTCAGTCAGTCTGTCTGTCAGTCTGTCAGTCTGTCAGTCTGTCAGTCTGTCGTCTGTCAGTCTGTCAGTCTGTCAGTCTGTCAGTCTGTCAGTCTGTCAGTCTGTCAGTCTGTCAGTCTGTCAGTCTGTCAGTCTGTCAGTCTGTCAGTCTGTCAGTCTGTCAGTCTGTCAGTCTGTCAGTCTGTCAGTCTGTCAGTCTGTCAGTCTGTCAGTCTGTCAGTCTGTCAGTCTGTCAGTCTGTCAGTCTGTCAGTCTGTCAGTCTGTCAGTCTGTCAGTCTGTCAGTCTGTCAGTCTGTCAGTCTCAGTCTGTCAGTCTGTCAGTCTGTCAGTCTGTCAGTCTGTCAGTCTGTCAAGTCTGTCAGTCTGTCAGTCTGTCAGTCTGTCAGTCTGTCAGTCTGTCAGTCTGTCAGTCTGTCAGTCTGTCAGTCTGTCAGTCTGTCAGTCTGTCAGTCTGTCAGTCTGTCAGTCAGTCTGTCAGTCTGTCAGTCTGTCAGTCTGTCAGTCTGTCAGTCTGTCGTCTGTCAGTCTGTCAGTCTGTCAGTCTGTCAGGTCTGTCAGTCTGTCTGTCAGTCTGTCAGTCTGTCAGTCTGTCAGTCTGTCAGTCTGTCAGTCTGTCAGTCTGTCAGTCTGTCAGTCTGTCAGTCTGTCAGTCTGTCAGTCTGTCAGTCTGTCAGTCTGTCAGTCTGTCAGTCTGTCAGTCTGTCAGTCTGTCAGTCTGTCAGTCTGTCAGTCTGTCAGTCTGTCAGTCTGTCAGTCTGTCAGTCTGTCAGTCTGTCAGTCTGTCAGTCTGTCAGTCTGTCAGTCTGTCAGTCTGTCAGTCTGTCAGTCTGTCAGTCTGTCAGTCTGTCAGTCTGTCAGTCTGTCAGTCTGTCAGTCTGTCAGTCTGTCAGTCTGTCAGTCTGTCAGTCTGTCAGTCTGTCAGTCTGTCAGTCTGTCAGTCTGTCAGTCTGTCAGTCTGTCAGTCTGTCAGTCTGTCAGTCTGTCAGTCTGTCAGTCTGTCAGTCTGTCAGTCTGTCAGTCTGTCTGTCAGTCTGTCAGTCTGTCAGTCTGTCAGTCTGTCAGTCTGTCAGTCTGTCAGTCTGTCAGTCAGTCTGTCAGTCTGTCAGTCTGTCAGTCTGTCAGTCTGTCAGTCTGTCAGTCTGTCAGTCTGTCAGTCTGTCAGTCTGTCAGTCTGTCAGTCTGTCAGTCTGTCAGTCTGTCAGTCTGTCAGTCTGTCAGTCTGTCAGTCTGTCAGTCTGTCAGTCAGTCTGTCAGTCTGTCAGTCTGTCAGTCTGTCAGTCTGTCAGTCTGTCAGTCTGTCAGTCTGTCAGTCTGTCTGTCAGTCTGTCAGTCTGTCAGTCTGTCAGTCTGTCAGTCTGTCAGTCTGTCAGTCTGTCAGTCTGTCAGTCTGTCAGTCTGTCAGTCTGTCAGTCTGTCAGTCTGTCAGTCTGTCAGTCTGTCAGTCTGTCAGTCTGTCAGTCTGTCAGTCTGTCAGTCTGTCAGTCTGTCAGTCTGTCAGTCTGTCAGTCTGTCAGTCTGTCAGTCTGTCAGTCTGTCAGTCTGTCAGTCTGTCAGTCTGTCAGTCTGTCAGTCTGTCAGTCTGTCAGTCTGTCAGTCTGTCAGTCTGTCAGTCTGTCAGTCTGTCAGTCTGTCAGTCTGTCAGTCTGTCCAGTCTGTCAGTCTGTCAGTCTGTCAGTCTGTCGTCAGTCTGTCAGTCTGTCAGTCTGTCAGTCTGTCAGTCTGTCAGTCTGTCAGTCTGTCAGTCTGTCAGTCTGTCAGTCTGTCAGTCTGTCAGTCTGTCAGTCTGTCAGTCTGTCAGTCTGTCAGTCTGTCAGTCTGTCAGTCTGTCAGTCTGTCAGTCTGTCAGTCTGTCAGTCTGTCAGTCTGTCAGTCTGTCAGTCTGTCAGTCTGTCAGTCTGTCAGTCTGTCAGTCTGTCAGTCTGTCAGTCTGTCAGTCTGTCAGTCTGTCAGTCTGTCAGTCTGTCAGTCTGTCAGTCTGTCAGTCTGTCAGTCTGTCAGTCTGTCAGTCTGTCAGTCTGTCAGTCTGTCAGTCTGTCAGTCTGTCAGTCTGTCAGTCTGTCAGTCTGTCAGTCTGTCAGTCTGTCAGTCTGTCAGTCTGTCAGTCTGTCAGTCTGTCAGTCTGTCAGTCTGTCAGTCTGTCAGTCTGTCAGTCTGTCAGTCTGTCAGTCTGTCAGTCTGTCAGTCTGTCAGTCTGTCAGTCTGTCAGTCTGTCAGTCTGTCAGTCTGTCAGTCTGTCAGTCTGTCAGTCTGTCAGTCTGTCAGTCTGTCAGTCTGTCAGTCTGTCAGTCTGTCAGTCTGTCAGTCTGTCAGTCTGTCAGTCTGTCAGTCTGTCAGTCTGTCAGTCTGTCAGTCTGTCAGTCTGTCAGTCTGTCAGTCTGTCAGTCTGTCAGTCTGTCAGTCTGTCAGTCTGTCAGTCTGTCAGTCTGTCAGTCTGTCAGTCTGTCAGTCTGTCAGTCTGTCAGTCTGTCAGTCTGTCAGTCTGTCAGTCTGTCAGTCTGTCAGTCTGTCAGTCTGTCAGTCTGTCAGTCTGTCAGTCTGTCAGTCTGTCAGTCTGTCAGTCTGTCAGTCTGTCAGTCTGTCAGTCTGTCAGTCTGTCAGTCTGTCAGTCTGTCAGTCTGTCAGTCTGTCAGTCTGTCAGTCTGTCAGTCTGTCAGTCTGTCAGTCTGTCAGTCTGTCAGTCTGTCAGTCTGTCAGTCTGTCAGTCTGTCAGTCTGTCAGTCTGTCAGTCTGTCAGTCTGTCAGTCTGTCAGTCTGTCAGTCTGTCAGTCTGTCAGTCTGTCAGTCTGTCAGTCTGTCAGTCTGTCAGTCTGTCAGTCTGTCAGTCTGTCAGTCTGTCAGTCTGTCAGTCTGTCAGTCTGTCAGTCTGTCAGTCTGTCAGTCTGTCAGTCTGTCAGTCTGTCAGTCTGTCAGTCTGTCAGTCTGTCAGTCTGTCAGTCTGTCAGTCTGTCAGTCTGTCAGTCTGTCAGTCTGTCAGTCTGTCAGTCTGTCAGTCTGTCAGTCTGTCAGTCTGTCAGTCTGTCAGTCTGTCAGTCTGTCAGTCTGTCAGTCTGTCAGTCTGTCAGTCTGTCAGTCTGTCAGTCTGTCAGTCTGTCAGTCTGTCAGTCTGTCAGTCTGTCAGTCTGTCAGTCTGTCAGTCTGTCAGTCTGTCAGTCTGTCAGTCTGTCAGTCTGTCAGTCTGTCAGTCTGTCAGTCTGTCAGTCTGTCAGTCTGTCAGTCTGTCAGTCTGTCAGTCTGTCAGTCTGTCAGTCTGTCAGTCTGTCAGTCTGTCAGTCTGTCAGTCTGTCAGTCTGTCAGTCTGTCAGTCTGTCAGTCTGTCAGTCTGTCAGTCTGTCAGTCTGTCAGTCTGTCAGTCTGTCAGTCTGTCAGTCTGTCAGTCTGTCAGTCTGTCAGTCTGTCAGTCTGTCAGTCTGTCAGTCTGTCAGTCTGTCAGTCTGTCAGTCTGTCAGTCTGTCAGTCTGTCAGTCTGTCAGTCTGTCAGTCTGTCAGTCTGTCAGTCTGTCAGTCTGTCAGTCTGTCAGTCTGTCAGTCTGTCAGTCTGTCAGTCTGTCAGTCTGTCAGTCTGTCAGTCTGTCAGTCTGTCAGTCTGTCAGTCTGTCAGTCTGTCAGTCTGTCAGTCTGTCAGTCTGTCAGTCTGTCAGTCTGTCAGTCTGTCAGTCTGTCAGTCTGTCAGTCTGTCAGTCTGTCAGTCTGTCAGTCTGTCAGTCTGTCAGTCTGTCAGTCTGTCAGTCTGTCAGCCTGTCAGTCTGTCAGTCTGTCAGACTGTCAGTCTGTCAGTCTGTCAGTCTGTCAGTCTGTCAGTCTGTCAGTCTGTCAGTCTGTCAGTCTGTCAGTCTGTCAGTCTGTCAGTCTGTCAGTCTGTCAGTCTGTCAGTCTGTCAGTCTGTCAGTCTGTCAGTCTGTCAGTCTGTCAGTCTGTCAGTCTGTCAGTCTGTCAGTCTGTCAGTCTGTCAGTCTGTCAGTCTGTCAGTCTGTCAGTCTGTCAGTCTGTCAGTCTGTCAGTCTGTCAGTCTGTCAGTCTGTCAGTCTGTCAGTCTGTCAGTCTGTCAGTCTGTCAGTCTGTCAGTCTGTCAGTCTGTCAGTCTGTCAGTCTGTCAGTCTGTCAGTCTGTCAGTCTGTCAGTCTGTCAGTCTGTCAGTCTGTCAGTCTGTCAGTCTGTCAGTCTGTCAGTCTGTCAGTCTGTCAGTCTGTCAGTCTGTCAGTCTGTCAGTCTGTCAGTCTGTCAGTCTGTCAGTCTGTCAGTCTGTCAGTCTGTCAGTCTGTCAGTCTGTCAGTCTGTCAGTCTGTCAGTCTGTCAGTCTGTCAGTCTGTCAGTCTGTCAGTCTGTCAGTCTGTCAGTCTGTCAGTCTGTCAGTCTGTCAGTCTGTCAGTCTGTCAGTCTGTCAGTCTGTCAGTCTGTCAGTCTGTCGTCTGTCAGTCTGTCAGTCTGTCAGTCTGTCAGTCTGTCAGTCTGTCAGTCTGTCAGTCTGTCAGTCTGTCAGTCTGTCAGTCTGTCAGTCTGTCAGTCTGTCAGTCTGTCAGTCTGTCAGTCTGTCAGTCTGTCAGTCTGTCAGTCTGTCAGTCTGTCAGTCTGTCAGTCTGTCAGTCTGTCAGTCTGTCAGTCTGTCAGTCTGTCAGTCTGTCAGTCTGTCAGTCTGTCAGTCTGTCAGTCTGTCAGTCTGTCAGTCTGTCAGTCTGTCAGTCTGTCAGTCTGTCAGTCTGTCAGTCTGTCAGTCTGTCAGTCTGTCAGTCTGTCAGTCTGTCAGTCTGTCAGTCTGTCAGTCTGTCAGTCTGTCAGTCTGTCAGTCTGTCAGTCTGTCAGTCTGTCAGTCTGTCAGTCTGTCAGTCTGTCAGTCTGTCAGTCTGTCAGTCTGTCAGTCTGTCAGTCTGTCAGTCTGTCAGTCTGTCAGTCTGTCAGTCTGTCAGTCTGTCAGTCTGTCAGTCTGTCAGTCTGTCAGTCTGTCAGTCTGTCAGTCTGTCAGTCTGTCAGTCTGTCAGTCTGTCAGTCTGTCAGTCTGTCAGTCTGTCAGTCTGTCAGTCTGTCAGTCTGTCAGTCTGTCAGTCTGTCAGTCTGTCAGTCTGTCAGTCTGTCAGTCTGTCAGTCTGTCAGTCTGTCAGTCTGTCAGTCTGTCAGTCTGTCAGTCTGTCAGTCTGTCAGTCTGTCAGTCTGTCAGTCTGTCAGTCTGTCAGTCTGTCAGTCTGTCAGTCTGTCAGTCTGTCAGTCTGTCAGTCTGTCAGTCTGTCAGTCTGTCAGTCTGTCAGTCTGTCAGTCTGTCAGTCTGTCAGTCTGTCAGTCTGTCAGTCTGTCAGTCTGTCAGTCTGTCAGTCTGTCAGTCTGTCAGTCTGTCAGTCTGTCAGTCTGTCAGTCTGTCAGTCTGTCAGTCTGTCAGTCTGTCTGTCGTCTGTCAGTCTGTCAGTCTGTCAGTCTGTCAGTCTGTCAGTCTGTCAGTCTGTCAGTCTGTCAGTCTGTCAGTCTGTCAGTCTGTCAGTCTGTCAGTCTGTCAGTCTGTCAGTCTGTCAGTCTGTCAGTCTGTCAGTCTGTCAGTCTGTCAGTCTGTCAGTCTGTCAGTCTGTCAGTCTGTCAGTCTGTCAGTCTGTCAGTCTGTCAGTCTGTCAGTCTGTCAGTCTGTCAGTCTGTCAGTCTGTCAGTCTGTCAGTCTGTCAGTCTGTCAGTCTGTCAGTCTGTCAGTCTGTCAGTCTGTCAGTCTGTCAGTCTGTCAGTCTGTCAGTCTGTCAGTCTGTCAGTCTGTCAGTCTGTCAGTCTGTCAGTCTGTCAGTCTGTCAGTCTGTCAGTCTGTCAGTCTGTCAGTCTGTCAGTCTGTCAGTCTGTCAGTCTGTCAGTCTGTCAGTCTGTCAGTCTGTCAGTCTGTCAGTCTGTCAGTCTGTCAGTCTGTCAGTCTGTCAGTCTGTCAGTCTGTCAGTCTGTCAGTCTGTCAGTCTGTCAGTCTGTCAGTCTGTCAGTCTGTCAGTCTGTCAGTCTGTCAGTCTGTCAGTCTGTCAGTCTGTCAGTCTGTCAGTCAGTCTGTCAGTCTGTCAGTCTGTCAGTCTGTCAGTCTGTCAGTCTGTCAGTCTGTCAGTCTGTCAGTCTGTCAGTCTGTCAGTCTGTCAGTCTGTCAGTCTGTCAGTCTGTCAGTCTGTCAGTCTGTCAGTCTGTCAGTCTGTCAGTCTGTCAGTCTGTCAGTCTGTCAGTCTGTCAGTCTGTCAGTCTGTCAGTCTGTCAGTCTGTCAGTCTGTCAGTCTGTCAGTCTGTCAGTCTGTCAGTCTGTCAGTCTGTCAGTCTGTCAGTCTGTCAGTCTGTCAGTCTGTCAGTCTGTCAGTCTGTCAGTCTGTCAGTCTGTCAGTCTGTCAGTCTGTCAGTCTGTCAGTCTGTCAGTCTGTCAGTCTGTCAGTCTGTCAGTCTGTCAGTCTGTCAGTCTGTCAGTCTGTCAGTCTGTCAGTCTGTCAGTCTGTCAGTCTGTCAGTCTGTCAGTCTGTCAGTCTGTCAGTCTGTCAGTCTGTCAGTCTGTCAGTCTGTCAGTCTGTCAGTCTGTCAGTCTGTCAGTCTGTCAGTCTGTCAGTCTGTCAGTCTGTCAGTCTGTCAGTCTGTCAGTCTGTCAGTCTGTCAGTCTGTCAGTCTGTCAGTCTGTCAGTCTGTCAGTCTGTCAGTCTGTCAGTCTGTCAGTCTGTCAGTCTGTCAGTCTGTCAGTCTGTCAGTCTGTCAGTCTGTCAGTCTGTCAGTCTGTCAGTCTGTCAGTCTGTCAGTCTGTCAGTCTGTCAGTCTGTCAGTCTGTCAGTCTGTCAGTCTGTCAGTCTGTCAGTCTGTCAGTCTGTCAGTCTGTCAGTCTGTCAGTCTGTCAGTCTGTCAGTCTGTCAGTCTGTCAGTCTGTCAGTCTGTCAGTCTGTCAGTCTGTCAGTCTGTCAGTCTGTCAGTCTGTCAGTCTGTCAGTCTGTCAGTCTGTCAGTCTGTCAGTCTGTCAGTCTGTCAGTCTGTCAGTCTGTCAGTCTGTCAGTCTGTCAGTCTGTCAGTCTGTCAGTCTGTCAGTCTGTCAGTCTGTCAGTCTGTCAGTCTGTCAGTCTGTCAGTCTGTCAGTCTGTCAGTCTGTCAGTCTGTCAGTCTGTCAGTCTCGTCTGTCTGTCAGTCTGTCAGTCTGTCAGTCTGTCAGTCTGTCAGTCTGTCAGTCTGTCAGTCTGTCAGTCTGTCAGTCTGTCAGTCTGTCAGTCTGTCAGTCTGTCAGTCTGTCAGTCTGTCAGTCTGTCAGTCTGTCAGTCTGTCAGTCTGTCAGTCTGTCAGTCTGTCAGTCTGTCAGTCTGTCAGTCTGTCAGTCTGTCAGTCTGTCAGTCTGTCAGTCTGTCAGTCTGTCAGTCTGTCAGTCTGTCAGTCTGTCAGTCTGTCAGTCTGTCAGTCTGTCAGTCTGTCAGTCTGTCAGTCTGTCAGTCTGTCAGTCTGTCAGTCTGTCAGTCTGTCAGTCTGTCAGTCTGTCAGTCTGTCAGTCTGTCAGTCTGTCAGTCTGTCAGTCTGTCAGTCTGTCAGTCTGTCAGTCTGTCAGTCTGTCAGTCTGTCAGTCTGTCAGTCTGTCAGTCTGTCAGTCTGTCAGTCTGTCAGTCTGTCAGTCTGTCAGTCTGTCAGTCTGTCAGTCTGTCAGTCTGTCAGTCTGTCAGTCTGTCAGTCTGTCAGTCTGTCAGTCTGTCAGTCTGTCAGTCTGTCAGTCTGTCAGTCTGTCAGTCTGTCAGTCTGTCAGTCTGTCAGTCTGTCAGTCTGTCAGTCTGTCAGTCTGTCAGTCTGTCAGTCTGTCAGTCTGTCAGTCTGTCAGTCTGTCAGTCTGTCAGTCTGTCAGTCTGTCAGTCTGTCAGTCTGTCAGTCTGTCAGTCTGTCAGTCTGTCAGTCTGTCAGTCTGTCAGTCTGTCAGTCTGTCAGTCTGTCAGTCTGTCAGTCTGTCAGTCTGTCAGTCTGTCAGTCTGTCAGTCTGTCAGTCTGTCAGTCTGTCAGTCTGTCAGTCTGTCAGTCTGTCAGTCTGTCAGTCTGTCAGTCTGTCAGTCTGTCAGTCTGTCAGTCTGTCAGTCTGTCAGTCTGTCAGTCTGTCAGTCTGTCAGTCTGTCAGTCTGTCAGTCTGTCAGTCTGTCAGTCTGTCAGTCTGTCAGTCTGTCAGTCTGTCAGTCTGTCAGTCTGTCAGTCTGTCAGTCTGTCAGTCTGTCAGTCTGTCAGTCTGTCAGTCTGTCAGTCTGTCAGTCTGTCAGTCTGTCAGTCTGTCAGTCTGTCAGTCTGTCAGTCTGTCAGTCTGTCAGTCTGTCAGTCTGTCAGTCTGTCAGTCTGTCAGTCTGTCAGTCTGTCAGTCTGTCAGTCTGTCAGTCTGTCAGTCTGTCAGTCTGTCAGTCTGTCAGTCTGTCAGTCTGTCAGTCTGTCAGTCTGTCAGTCTGTCAGTCTGTCAGTCTGTCAGTCTGTCAGTCTGTCAGTCTGTCAGTCTGTCAGTCTGTCAGTCTGTCAGTCTGTCAGTCTGTCAGTCTGTCAGTCTGTCAGTCTGTCAGTCTGTCAGTCTGTCAGTCTGTCAGTCTGTCAGTCTGTCAGTCTGTCAGTCTGTCAGTCTGTCAGTCTGTCAGTCTGTCAGTCTGTCAGTCTGTCAGTCTGTCAGTCTGTCAGTCTGTCAGTCTGTCAGTCTGTCAGTCTGTCAGTCTGTCAGTCTGTCAGTCTGTCAGTCTGTCAGTCTGTCAGTCTGTCAGTCTGTCAGTCTGTCAGTCTGTCAGTCTGTCAGTCTGTCAGTCTGTCAGTCTGTCAGTCTGTCAGTCTGTCAGTCTGTCAGTCTGTCAGTCTGTCAGTCTGTCAGTCTGTCAGTCTGTCAGTCTGTCAGTCTGTCAGTCTGTCAGTCTGTCAGTCTGTCAGTCTGTCAGTCTGTCAGTCTGTCAGTCTGTCAGTCTGTCAGTCTGTCAGTCTGTCAGTCTGTCAGTCTGTCAGTCTGTCAGTCTGTCAGTCTGTCAGTCTGTCAGTCTGTCAGTCTGTCAGTCTGTCAGTCTGTCAGTCTGTCAGTCTGTCAGTCTGTCAGTCTGTCAGTCTGTCAGTCTGTCAGTCTGTCAGTCTGTCAGTCTGTCAGTCTGTCAGTCTGTCAGTCTGTCAGTCTGTCAGTCTGTCAGTCTGTCAGTCTGTCAGTCTGTCAGTCTGTCAGTCTGTCAGTCTGTCAGTCTGTCAGTCTGTCAGTCTGTCAGTCTGTCAGTCTGTCAGTCTGTCAGTCTGTCAGTCTGTCAGTCTGTCAGTCTGTCAGTCTGTCAGTCTGTCAGTCTGTCAGTCTGTCAGTCTGTCAGTCTGTCAGTCTGTCAGTCTGTCAGTCTGTCAGTCTGTCAGTCTGTCAGTCTGTCAGTCTGTCAGTCTGTCAGTCTGTCAGTCTGTCAGTCTGTCAGTCTGTCAGTCTGTCAGTCTGTCAGTCTGTCAGTCTGTCAGTCTGTCAGTCTGTCAGTCTGTCAGTCTGTCAGTCTGTCAGTCTGTCAGTCTGTCAGTCTGTCAGTCTGTCAGTCTGTCAGTCTGTCAGTCTGTCAGTCTGTCAGTCTGTCAGTCTGTCAGTCTGTCAGTCTGTCAGTCTGTCAGTCTGTCAGTCTGTCAGTCTGTCAGTCTGTCAGTCTGTCAGTCTGTCAGTCTGTCAGTCTGTCAGTCTGTCAGTCTGTCAGTCTGTCAGTCTGTCAGTCTGTCAGTCTGTCAGTCTGTCAGTCTGTCAGTCTGTCAGTCTGTCAGTCTGTCAGTCTGTCAGTCTGTCAGTCTGTCAGTCTGTCAGTCTGTCAGTCTGTCAGTCTGTCAGTCTGTCAGTCTGTCAGTCTGTCAGTCTGTCAGTCTGTCAGTCTGTCAGTCTGTCAGTCTGTCAGTCTGTCAGTCTGTCAGTCTGTCAGTCTGTCAGTCTGTCAGTCTGTCAGTCTGTCAGTCTGTCAGTCTGTCAGTCTGTCAGTCTGTCAGTCTGTCAGTCTGTCAGTCTGTCAGTCTGTCAGTCTGTCAGTCTGTCAGTCTGTCAGTCTGTCAGTCTGTCAGTCTGTCAGTCTGTCAGTCTGTCAGTCTGTCAGTCTGTCAGTCTGTCAGTCTGTCAGTCTGTCAGTCTGTCAGTCTGTCAGTCTGTCAGTCTGTCAGTCTGTCAGTCTGTCAGTCTGTCAGTCTGTCAGTCTGTCAGTCTGTCAGTCTGTCAGTCTGTCAGTCTGTCAGTCTGTCAGTCTGTCAGTCTGTCAGTCTGTCAGTCTGTCAGTCTGTCAGTCTGTCAGTCTGTCAGTCTGTCAGTCTGTCAGTCTGTCAGTCTGTCAGTCTGTCAGTCTGTCAGTCTGTCAGTCTGTCAGTCTGTCAGTCTGTCAGTCTGTCAGTCTGTCAGTCTGTCAGTCTGTCAGTCTGTCAGTCTGTCAGTCTGTCAGTCTGTCAGTCTGTCAGTCTGTCAGTCTGTCAGTCTGTCAGTCTGTCAGTCTGTCAGTCTGTCAGTCTGTCAGTCTGTCAGTCTGTCAGTCTGTCAGTCTGTCAGTCTGTCAGTCTGTCAGTCTGTCAGTCTGTCAGTCTGTCAGTCTGTCAGTCTGTCAGTCTGTCAGTCTGTCAGTCTGTCAGTCTGTCAGTCTGTCAGTCTGTCAGTCTGTCAGTCTGTCAGTCTGTCAGTCTGTCAGTCTGTCAGTCTGTCAGTCTGTCAGTCTGTCAGTCTGTCAGTCTGTCAGTCTGTCAGTCTGTCAGTCTGTCAGTCTGTCAGTCTGTCAGTCTGTCAGTCTGTCAGTCTGTCAGTCTGTCAGTCTGTCAGTCTGTCAGTCTGTCAGTCTGTCAGTCTGTCAGTCTGTCAGTCTGTCAGTCTGTCAGTCTGTCAGTCTGTCAGTCTGTCAGTCTGTCAGTCTGTCAGTCTGTCAGTCTGTCAGTCTGTCAGTCTGTCAGTCTGTCAGTCTGTCAGTCTGTCAGTCTGTCAGTCTGTCAGTCTGTCAGTCTGTCAGTCTGTCAGTCTGTCAGTCTGTCAGTCTGTCAGTCTGTCAGTCTGTCAGTCTGTCAGTCTGTCAGTCTGTCAGTCTGTCAGTCTGTCAGTCTGTCAGTCTGTCAGTCTGTCAGTCTGTCAGTCTGTCAGTCTGTCAGTCTGTCAGTCTGTCAGTCTGTCAGTCTGTCAGTCTGTCAGTCTGTCAGTCTGTCAGTCTGTCAGTCTGTCAGTCTGTCAGTCTGTCAGTCTGTCAGTCTGTCAGTCTGTCAGTCTGTCAGTCTGTCAGTCTGTCAGTCTGTCAGTCTGTCAGTCTGTCAGTCTGTCAGTCTGTCAGTCTGTCAGTCTGTCAGTCTGTCAGTCTGTCAGTCTGTCAGTCTGTCAGTCTGTCAGTCTGTCAGTCTGTCAGTCTGTCAGTCTGTCAGTCTGTCAGTCTGTCAGTCTGTCAGTCTGTCAGTCTGTCAGTCTGTCAGTCTGTCAGTCTGTCAGTCTGTCAGTCTGTCAGTCTGTCAGTCTGTCAGTCTGTCAGTCTGTCAGTCTGTCAGTCTGTCAGTCTGTCAGTCTGTCAGTCTGTCAGTCTGTCAGTCTGTCAGTCTGTCAGTCTGTCAGTCTGTCAGTCTGTCAGTCTGTCAGTCTGTCAGTCTGTCAGTCTGTCAGTCTGTCAGTCTGTCAGTCTGTCAGTCTGTCAGTCTGTCAGTCTGTCAGTCTGTCAGTCTGTCAGTCTGTCAGTCTGTCAGTCTGTCAGTCTGTCAGTCTGTCAGTCTGTCAGTCTGTCAGTCTGTCAGTCTGTCAGTCTGTCAGTCTGTCAGTCTGTCAGTCTGTCAGTCTGTCAGTCTGTCAGTCTGTCAGTCTGTCAGTCTGTCAGTCTGTCAGTCTGTCAGTCTGTCAGTCTGTCAGTCTGTCAGTCTGTCAGTCTGTCAGTCTGTCAGTCTGTCAGTCTGTCAGTCTGTCAGTCTGTCAGTCTGTCAGTCTGTCAGTCTGTCAGTCTGTCAGTCTGTCAGTCTGTCAGTCTGTCAGTCTGTCAGTCTGTCAGTCTGTCAGTCTGTCAGTCTGTCAGTCTGTCAGTCTGTCAGTCTGTCAGTCTGTCAGTCTGTCAGTCTGTCAGTCTGTCAGTCTGTCAGTCTGTCAGTCTGTCAGTCTGTCAGTCTGTCAGTCTGTCAGTCTGTCAGTCTGTCAGTCTGTCAGTCTGTCAGTCTGTCAGTCTGTCAGTCTGTCAGTCTGTCAGTCTGTCAGTCTGTCAGTCTGTCAGTCTGTCAGTCTGTCAGTCTGTCAGTCTGTCAGTCTGTCAGTCTGTCAGTCTGTCAGTCTGTCAGTCTGTCAGTCTGTCAGTCTGTCAGTCTGTCAGTCTGTCAGTCTGTCAGTCTGTCAGTCTGTCAGTCTGTCAGTCTGTCAGTCTGTCAGTCTGTCAGTCTGTCAGTCTGTCAGTCTGTCAGTCTGTCAGTCTGTCAGTCTGTCAGTCTGTCAGTCTGTCAGTCTGTCAGTCTGTCAGTCTGTCAGTCTGTCAGTCTGTCAGTCTGTCAGTCTGTCAGTCTGTCAGTCTGTCAGTCTGTCAGTCTGTCAGTCTGTCAGTCTGTCAGTCTGTCAGTCTGTCAGTCTGTCAGTCTGTCAGTCTGTCAGTCTGTCAGTCTGTCAGTCTGTCAGTCTGTCAGTCTGTCAGTCTGTCAGTCTGTCAGTCTGTCAGTCTGTCAGTCTGTCAGTCTGTCAGTCTGTCAGTCTGTCAGTCTGTCAGTCTGTCAGTCTGTCAGTCTGTCAGTCTGTCAGTCTGTCAGTCTGTCAGTCTGTCAGTCTGTCAGTCTGTCAGTCTGTCAGTCTGTCAGTCTGTCAGTCTGTCAGTCTGTCAGTCTGTCAGTCTGTCAGTCTGTCAGTCTGTCAGTCTGTCAGTCTGTCAGTCTGTCAGTCTGTCAGTCTGTCAGTCTGTCAGTCTGTCAGTCTGTCAGTCTGTCAGTCTGTCAGTCTGTCAGTCTGTCAGTCTGTCAGTCTGTCAGTCTGTCAGTCTGTCAGTCTGTCAGTCTGTCAGTCTGTCAGTCTGTCAGTCTGTCAGTCTGTCAGTCTGTCAGTCTGTCAGTCTGTCAGTCTGTCAGTCTGTCAGTCTGTCAGTCTGTCAGTCTGTCAGTCTGTCAGTCTGTCAGTCTGTCAGTCTGTCAGTCTGTCAGTCTGTCAGTCTGTCAGTCTGTCAGTCTGTCAGTCTGTCAGTCTGTCAGTCTGTCAGTCTGTCAGTCTGTCAGTCTGTCAGTCTGTCAGTCTGTCAGTCTGTCAGTCTGTCAGTCTGTCAGTCTGTCAGTCTGTCAGTCTGTCAGTCTGTCAGTCTGTCAGTCTGTCAGTCTGTCAGTCTGTCAGTCTGTCAGTCTGTCAGTCTGTCAGTCTGTCAGTCTGTCAGTCTGTCAGTCTGTCAGTCTGTCAGTCTGTCAGTCTGTCAGTCTGTCAGTCTGTCAGTCTGTCAGTCTGTCAGTCTGTCAGTCTGTCAGTCTGTCAGTCTGTCAGTCTGTCAGTCTGTCAGTCTGTCAGTCTGTCAGTCTGTCAGTCTGTCAGTCTGTCAGTCTGTCAGTCTGTCAGTCTGTCAGTCTGTCAGTCTGTCAGTCTGTCAGTCTGTCAGTCTGTCAGTCTGTCAGTCTGTCAGTCTGTCAGTCTGTCAGTCTGTCAGTCTGTCAGTCTGTCAGTCTGTCAGTCTGTCAGTCTGTCAGTCTGTCAGTCTGTCAGTCTGTCAGTCTGTCAGTCTGTCAGTCTGTCAGTCTGTCAGTCTGTCAGTCTGTCAGTCTGTCAGTCTGTCAGTCTGTCAGTCTGTCAGTCTGTCAGTCTGTCAGTCTGTCAGTCTGTCAGTCTGTCAGTCTGTCAGTCTGTCAGTCTGTCAGTCTGTCAGTCTGTCAGTCTGTCAGTCTGTCAGTCTGTCAGTCTGTCAGTCTGTCAGTCTGTCAGTCTGTCAGTCTGTCAGTCTGTCAGTCTGTCAGTCTGTCAGTCTGTCAGTCTGTCAGTCTGTCAGTCTGTCAGTCTGTCAGTCTGTCAGTCTGTCAGTCTGTCAGTCTGTCAGTCTGTCAGTCTGTCAGTCTGTCAGTCTGTCAGTCTGTCAGTCTGTCAGTCTGTCAGTCTGTCAGTCTGTCAGTCTGTCAGTCTGTCAGTCTGTCAGTCTGTCAGTCTGTCAGTCTGTCAGTCTGTCAGTCTGTCAGTCTGTCAGTCTGTCAGTCTGTCAGTCTGTCAGTCTGTCAGTCTGTCAGTCTGTCAGTCTGTCAGTTCAGTCTGTCAGTCTGTCAGTCTGTCAGTCTGTCAGTCTGTCAGTCTGTCAGTCTGTCAGTCTGTCAGTCTGTCAGTCTGTCAGTCTGTCAGTCTGTCAGTCTGTCAGTCTGTCAGTCTGTCAGTCTGTCAGTCTGTCAGTCTGTCAGTCTGTCAGTCTGTCAGTCTGTCAGTCTGTCAGTCTGTCAGTCTGTCAGTCTGTCAGTCTGTCAGTCTGTCAGTCTGTCAGTCTGTCAGTCTGTCAGTCTGTCAGTCTGTCAGTCTGTCAGTCTGTCAGTCTGTCAGTCTGTCAGTCTGTCAGTCTGTCAGTCTGTCAGTCTGTCAGTCTGTCAGTCTGTCAGTCTGTCAGTCTGTCAGTCTGTCAGTCTGTCAGTCTGTCAGTCTGTCAGTCTGTCAGTCTGTCAGTCTGTCAGTCTGTCAGTCTGTCAGTCTGTCAGTCTGTCAGTCTGTCAGTCTGTCAGTCTGTCAGTCTGTCAGTCTGTCAGTCTGTCAGTCTGTCAGTCTGTCAGTCTGTCAGTCTGTCAGTCTGTCAGTCTGTCAGTCTGTCAGTCTGTCAGTCTGTCAGTCTGTCAGTCTGTCAGTCTGTCAGTCTGTCAGTCTGTCAGTCTGTCAGTCTGTCAGTCTGTCAGTCTGTCAGTCTGTCAGTCTGTCAGTCTGTCAGTCTGTCAGTCTGTCAGTCTGTCAGTCTGTCAGTCTGTCAGTCTGTCAGTCTGTCAGTCTGTCAGTCTGTCAGTCTGTCAGTCTGTCAGTCTGTCAGTCTGTCAGTCTGTCAGTCTGTCAGTCTGTCAGTCTGTCAGTCTGTCAGTCTGTCAGTCTGTCAGTCTGTCAGTCTGTCAGTCTGTCAGTCTGTCAGTCTGTCAGTCTGTCAGTCTGTCAGTCTGTCAGTCTGTCAGTCTGTCAGTCTGTCAGTCTGTCAGTCTGTCAGTCTGTCAGTCTGTCAGTCTGTCAGTCTGTCAGTCTGTCAGTCTGTCAGTCTGTCAGTCTGTCAGTCTGTCAGTCTGTCAGTCTGTCAGTCTGTCAGTCTGTCAGTCTGTCAGTCTGTCAGTCTGTCAGTCTGTCAGTCTGTCAGTCTGTCAGTCTGTCAGTCTGTCAGTCTGTCAGTCTGTCAGTCTGTCAGTCTGTCAGTCTGTCAGTCTGTCAGTCTGTCAGTCTGTCAGTCTGTCAGTCTGTCAGTCTGTCAGTCTGTCAGTCTGTCAGTCTGTCAGTCTGTCAGTCTGTCAGTCTGTCAGTCTGTCAGTCTGTCAGTCTGTCAGTCTGTCAGTCTGTCAGTCTGTCAGTCTGTCAGTCTGTCAGTCTGTCAGTCTGTCAGTCTGTCAGTCTGTCAGTCTGTCAGTCTGTCAGTCTGTCAGTCTGTCAGTCTGTCAGTCTGTCAGTCTGTCAGTCTGTCAGTCTGTCAGTCTGTCAGTCTGTCAGTCTGTCAGTCTGTCAGTCTGTCAGTCTGTCAGTCTGTCAGTCTGTCAGTCTGTCAGTCTGTCAGTCTGTCAGTCTGTCAGTCTGTCAGTCTGTCAGTCTGTCAGTCTGTCAGTCTGTCAGTCTGTCAGTCTGTCAGTCTGTCAGTCTGTCAGTCTGTCAGTCTGTCAGTCTGTCAGTCTGTCAGTCTGTCAGTCTGTCAGTCTGTCAGTCTGTCAGTCTGTCAGTCTGTCAGTCTGTCAGTCTGTCAGTCTGTCAGTCTGTCAGTCTGTCAGTCTGTCAGTCTGTCAGTCTGTCAGTCTGTCAGTCTGTCAGTCTGTCAGTCTGTCAGTCTGTCAGTCTGTCAGTCTGTCAGTCTGTCAGTCTGTCAGTCTGTCAGTCTGTCAGTCTGTCAGTCTGTCAGTCTGTCAGTCTGTCAGTCTGTCAGTCTGTCAGTCTGTCAGTCTGTCAGTCTGTCAGTCTGTCAGTCTGTCAGTCTGTCAGTCTGTCAGTCTGTCAGTCTGTCAGTCTGTCAGTCTGTCAGTCTGTCAGTCTGTCAGTCTGTCAGTCTGTCAGTCTGTCAGTCTGTCAGTCTGTCAGTCTGTCAGTCTGTCAGTCTGTCAGTCTGTCAGTCTGTCAGTCTGTCAGTCTGTCAGTCTGTCAGTCTGTCAGTCTGTCAGTCTGTCAGTCTGTCAGTCTGTCAGTCTGTCAGTCTGTCAGTCTGTCAGTCTGTCAGTCTGTCAGTCTGTCAGTCTGTCAGTCTGTCAGTCTGTCAGTCTGTCAGTCTGTCAGTCTGTCAGTCTGTCAGTCTGTCAGTCTGTCAGTCTGTCAGTCTGTCAGTCTGTCAGTCTGTCAGTCTGTCAGTCTGTCAGTCTGTCAGTCTGTCAGTCTGTCAGTCTGTCAGTCTGTCAGTCTGTCAGTCTGTCAGTCTGTCAGTCTGTCAGTCTGTCAGTCTGTCAGTCTGTCAGTCTGTCAGTCTGTCAGTCTGTCAGTCTGTCAGTCTGTCAGTCTGTCAGTCTGTCAGTCTGTCAGTCTGTCAGTCTGTCAGTCTGTCAGTCTGTCAGTCTGTCAGTCTGTCAGTCTGTCAGTCTGTCAGTCTGTCAGTCTGTCAGTCTGTCAGTCTGTCAGTCTGTCAGTCTGTCAGTCTGTCAGTCTGTCAGTCTGTCAGTCTGTCAGTCTGTCAGTCTGTCAGTCTGTCAGTCTGTCAGTCTGTCAGTCTGTCAGTCTGTCAGTCTGTCAGTCTGTCAGTCTGTCAGTCTGTCAGTCTGTCAGTCTGTCAGTCTGTCAGTCTGTCAGTCTGTCAGTCTGTCAGTCTGTCAGTCTGTCAGTCTGTCAGTCTGTCAGTCTGTCAGTCTGTCAGTCTGTCAGTCTGTCAGTCTGTCAGTCTGTCAGTCTGTCAGTCTGTCAGTCTGTCAGTCTGTCAGTCTGTCAGTCTGTCAGTCTGTCAGTCTGTCAGTCTGTCAGTCTGTCAGTCTGTCAGTCTGTCAGTCTGTCAGTCTGTCAGTCTGTCAGTCTGTCAGTCTGTCAGTCTGTCAGTCTGTCAGTCTGTCAGTCTGTCAGTCTGTCAGTCTGTCAGTCTGTCAGTCTGTCAGTCTGTCAGTCTGTCAGTCTGTCAGTCTGTCAGTCTGTCAGTCTGTCAGTCTGTCAGTCTGTCAGTCTGTCAGTCTGTCAGTCTGTCAGTCTGTCAGTCTGTCAGTCTGTCAGTCTGTCAGTCTGTCAGTCTGTCAGTCTGTCAGTCTGTCAGTCTGTCAGTCTGTCAGTCTGTCAGTCTGTCAGTCTGTCAGTCTGTCAGTCTGTCAGTCTGTCAGTCTGTCAGTCTGTCAGTCTGTCAGTCTGTCAGTCTGTCAGTCTGTCAGTCTGTCAGTCTGTCAGTCTGTCAGTCTGTCAGTCTGTCAGTCTGTCAGTCTGTCAGTCTGTCAGTCTGTCAGTCTGTCAGTCTGTCAGTCTGTCAGTCTGTCAGTCTGTCAGTCTGTCAGTCTGTCAGTCTGTCAGTCTGTCAGTCTGTCAGTCTGTCAGTCTGTCAGTCTGTCAGTCTGTCAGTCTGTCAGTCTGTCAGTCTGTCAGTCTGTCAGTCTGTCAGTCTGTCAGTCTGTCAGTCTGTCAGTCTGTCAGTCTGTCAGTCTGTCAGTCTGTCAGTCTGTCAGTCTGTCAGTCTGTCAGTCTGTCAGTCTGTCAGTCTGTCAGTCTGTCAGTCTGTCAGTCTGTCAGTCTGTCAGTCTGTCAGTCTGTCAGTCTGTCAGTCTGTCAGTCTGTCAGTCTGTCAGTCTGTCAGTCTGTCAGTCTGTCAGTCTGTCAGTCTGTCAGTCTGTCAGTCTGTCAGTCTGTCAGTCTGTCAGTCTGTCAGTCTGTCAGTCTGTCAGTCTGTCAGTCTGTCAGTCTGTCAGTCTGTCAGTCTGTCAGTCTGTCAGTCTGTCAGTCTGTCAGTCTGTCAGTCTGTCAGTCTGTCAGTCTGTCAGTCTGTCAGTCTGTCAGTCTGTCAGTCTGTCAGTCTGTCAGTCTGTCAGTCTGTCAGTCTGTCAGTCTGTCAGTCTGTCAGTCTGTCAGTCTGTCAGTCTGTCAGTCTGTCAGTCTGTCAGTCTGTCAGTCTGTCAGTCTGTCAGTCTGTCAGTCTGTCAGTCTGTCAGTCTGTCAGTCTGTCAGTCTGTCAGTCTGTCAGTCTGTCAGTCTGTCAGTCTGTCAGTCTGTCAGTCTGTCAGTCTGTCAGTCTGTCAGTCTGTCAGTCTGTCAGTCTGTCAGTCTGTCAGTCTGTCAGTCTGTCAGTCTGTCAGTCTGTCAGTCTGTCAGTCTGTCAGTCTGTCAGTCTGTCAGTCTGTCAGTCTGTCAGTCTGTCAGTCTGTCAGTCTGTCAGTCTGTCAGTCTGTCAGTCTGTCAGTCTGTCAGTCTGTCAGTCTGTCAGTCTGTCAGTCTGTCAGTCTGTCAGTCTGTCAGTCTGTCAGTCTGTCAGTCTGTCAGTCTGTCAGTCTGTCAGTCTGTCAGTCTGTCAGTCTGTCAGTCTGTCAGTCTGTCAGTCTGTCAGTCTGTCAGTCTGTCAGTCTGTCAGTCTGTCAGTCTGTCAGTCTGTCAGTCTGTCAGTCTGTCAGTCTGTCAGTCTGTCAGTCTGTCAGTCTGTCAGTCTGTCAGTCTGTCAGTCTGTCAGTCTGTCAGTCTGTCAGTCTGTCAGTCTGTCAGTCTGTCAGTCTGTCAGTCTGTCAGTCTGTCAGTCTGTCAGTCTGTCAGTCTGTCAGTCTGTCAGTCTGTCAGTCTGTCAGTCTGTCAGTCTGTCAGTCTGTCAGTCTGTCAGTCTGTCAGTCTGTCAGTCTGTCAGTCTGTCAGTCTGTCAGTCTGTCAGTCTGTCAGTCTGTCAGTCTGTCAGTCTGTCAGTCTGTCAGTCTGTCAGTCTGTCAGTCTGTCAGTCTGTCAGTCTGTCAGTCTGTCAGTCTGTCAGTCTGTCAGTCTGTCAGTCTGTCAGTCTGTCAGTCTGTCAGTCTGTCAGTCTGTCAGTCTGTCAGTCTGTCAGTCTGTCAGTCTGTCAGTCTGTCAGTCTGTCAGTCTGTCAGTCTGTCAGTCTGTCAGTCTGTCAGTCTGTCAGTCTGTCAGTCTGTCAGTCTGTCAGTCTGTCAGTCTGTCAGTCTGTCAGTCTGTCAGTCTGTCAGTCTGTCAGTCTGTCAGTCTGTCAGTCTGTCAGTCTGTCAGTCTGTCAGTCTGTCAGTCTGTCAGTCTGTCAGTCTGTCAGTCTGTCAGTCTGTCAGTCTGTCAGTCTGTCAGTCTGTCAGTCTGTCAGTCTGTCAGTCTGTCAGTCTGTCAGTCTGTCAGTCTGTCAGTCTGTCAGTCTGTCAGTCTGTCAGTCTGTCAGTCTGTCAGTCTGTCAGTCTGTCAGTCTGTCAGTCTGTCAGTCTGTCAGTCTGTCAGTCTGTCAGTCTGTCAGTCTGTCAGTCTGTCAGTCTGTCAGTCTGTCAGTCTGTCAGTCTGTCAGTCTGTCAGTCTGTCAGTCTGTCAGTCTGTCAGTCTGTCAGTCTGTCAGTCTGTCAGTCTGTCAGTCTGTAAGTCTGTCTGTCTGTCAGTCTGTCAGTCTGTCAGTCTGTCAGTCTGTCAGTCTGTCAGTCTGTCAGTCTGTCAGTCTGTCAGTCTGTCAGTCTGTCAGTCTGTCAGTCTGTCAGTCTGTCAGTCTGTCAGTCTGTCAGTCTGTCAGTCTGTCAGTCTGTCAGTCTGTCAGTCTGTCAGTCTGTCAGTCTGTCAGTCTGTCAGTCTGTCAGTCTGTCAGTCTGTCAGTCTGTCAGTCTGTCAGTCTGTCAGTCTGTCAGTCTGTCAGTCTGTCAGTCTGTCAGTCTGTCAGTCTGTCAGTCTGTCAGTCTGTCAGTCTGTCAGTCTGTCAGTCTGTCAGTCTGTCAGTCTGTCAGTCTGTCAGTCTGTCAGTCTGTCAGTCTGTCAGTCTGTCAGTCTGTCAGTCTGTCAGTCTGTCAGTCTGTCAGTCTGTCAGTCTGTCAGTCTGTCAGTCTGTCAGTCTGTCAGTCTGTCAGTCTGTCAGTCTGTCAGTCTGTCAGTCTGTCAGTCTGTCAGTCTGTCAGTCTGTCAGTCTGTCAGTCTGTCAGTCTGTCAGTCTGTCAGTCTGTCAGTCTGTCAGTCTGTCAGTCTGTCAGTCTGTCAGTCTGTCAGTCTGTCAGTCTGTCAGTCTGTCAGTCTGTCAGTCTGTCAGTCTGTCAGTCTGTCAGTCTGTCAGTCTGTCAGTCTGTCAGTCTGTCAGTCTGTCAGTCTGTCAGTCTGTCAGTCTGTCAGTCTGTCAGTCTGTCAGTCTGTCAGTCTGTCAGTCTGTCAGTCTGTCAGTCTGTCAGTCTGTCAGTCTGTCAGTCTGTCAGTCTGTCAGTCTGTCAGTCTGTCAGTCTGTCAGTCTGTCAGTCTGTCAGTCTGTCCAGTCTGTCAGTCTGTCAGTCTGTCAGTCTGTCAGTCTGTCAGTCTGTCAGTCTGTCAGTCTGTCAGTCTGTCAGTCTGTCTGTCAGTCTGTCAGTCTGTCAGTCTGTCAGTCTGGTCAGTCTGTCAGTCTGTCAGTCTGTCAGTCTGTCAGTGTCTGTCTGTCAGTCTGTCAGTCTGTCAGTCTGTCAGTCTGTCAGTCTGTCAGTCTGTCAGTCTGTCAGTCTGTCAGTCTGTCAGTCTGTCAGTCTGTCAGTCTGTCAGTCTGTCAGTCTGTCAGTCTGTCAGTCTGTCAGTCTGTCAGTCTGTCAGTCTGTCAGTCTGTCAGTCTGTCAGTCTGTCAGTCTGTCAGTCAGTCTGTCAGTCTGTCAGTCTGTCAGTCTGTCAGTCTGTCAGTCTGTCAGTCTGTCAGTCTGTCAGTCTGTCAGTCTGTCAGTCTGTCAGTCTGTCAGTCTGTCAGTCTGTCAGTCTGTCAGTCTGTCAGTCTGTCAGTCTGTCAGTCTGTCAGTCTGTCAGTCTGTCAGTCTGTCAGTCTGTCGTCTGTCAGTCTGTCAGTCTGTCAGTCTGTCAGTCTGTCAGTCTGTCAGTCTGTCAGTCTGTCAGTCTGTCAGTCTGTCAGTCTGTCAGTCTGTCAGTCTGTCAGTCGTCAGTCTGTCAGTCTGTCAGTCTGTCAGTCTGTCAGTCTGTCAGTCTGTCAGTCTGTCAGTCTGTCAGTCTGTCAGTCTGTCAGTCTGTCAGTCTGTCAGTCTGTCAGTCTGTCAGTCTGTCAGTCTGTCAGTCTGTCAGTCTGTCAGTCTGTCAGTCTGCAGTCAGTCTGTCAGTCTGTCAGTCTGTCAGTCTGTCAGTCTGTCAGTCTGTCAGTCTGTCAGTCTGTCAGTCTGTCAGTCTGTCAGTCTGTCAGTCTGTCAGTCTGAGCTGTCAGTCTGTCAGTCTGTCAGTCTGTCAGTCTGTCAGTCTGTCAGTCTGTCAGTCTGTCAGTCTGTCAGTCTGTCAGTCTGTCAGTCTGTCAGTCTGTCAGTCTGTCAGTCTGTCAGTCTGTCAGTCTGTCAGTCTGTCAGTCTGTCAGTCTGTCAGTCTGTCAGTCTGTCAGTCTGTCAGTCTGTCAGTCTGTCAGTCTGTCAGTCTGTCAGTCTGTCAGTCTGTCAGTCTGTCAGTCTGTCAGTCTGTCAGTCTGTCAGTCTGTCAGTCTGTCAGTCTGTCAGTCTGTCAGTCTGTCAGTCTGTCAGTCTGTCAGTCTGTCAGTCTGTCAGTCTGTCAGTCTGTCAGTCTGTCAGTCTGTCTGTCTGTCAGTCAGTCTGTCAGTCTGTCAGTCTGTCAGTCTGTCAGTCTGTCAGTCTGTCAGTCTGTCAGTCTGTCAGTCTGTCAGTCTGTCAGTCTGTCAGTCTGTCAGTCTGTCAGTCTGTCAGTCTGTCAGTCTGTCAGTCTGTCAGTCTGTCAGTCTGTCAGTCTGTCAGTCTGTCAGTCTGTCAGTCTGTCAGTCTGTCAGTCTGTCAGTCTGTCAGTCTGTCAGTCTGTCAGTCTGTCAGTCTGTCAGTCTGTCAGTCTGTCAGTCTGTCCAGTCTGTCAGTCTGTCAGTCTGTCAGTCTGTCAGTCTGTCAGTCTGTCAGTCTGTCAGTCTGTCAGTCTGTCAGTCTGTCAGTCTGTCAGTCTGTCAGTCTGTCAGTCTGTCAGTCCTGTCAGTCATCTGTCAGTCTGTCAGTCTGTCAGTCTCTCAGTCTGTCAGTCTGTCAGTCTCGTCAGTCTGTCAGTCTGTCAGTCTGTCAGTCTGTCAGTCTGTCAGTCTGTCAGTCTGTCAGTCTGTCAGTCTGTCAGTCTGTCAGTCTGTCAGTCTGTCAGTCTGTCAGTCTGTCAGTCTGTCAGTCTGTCAGTCTGTCAGTCTGTCAGGTCTGTCAGTCTGTCAGTCTGTCAGTCTGTCAGTCTGTCAGTCTGTCAGTCTGTCAGTCTGTCAGTCCTGTCAGTCTGTCAGTCTGTCAGTCTGTCAGTCTGTCAGTCTGTCAGTCTGTCAGTCTGTCAGTCTGTCAGTCTGTCAGTCTGTCAGTCTGTCAGTCTGTCAGTCTGTCAGTCTGTCAGTCTGTCAGTCTGTCAGTCTGTCAGTCTTGTCCAGTCTGTCAGTCTGTCAGGTCAGTCTGTCAGTCTGGTCAGTCTGTAGTCTGTCAGTCTGTCAGTCTGTCAGTCTGTCAGTCTGTCAGTCTGTCAGTCTGTCAGTCTGTCAGTCTGTCAGTCTGTCAGTCTGTCAGTCTGTCAGTCTGTCAGTCTGTCAGTCTGTCAGTCTGTCAGTCTGTCAGTCTGTCAGTCTGTCAGTCTGTCAGTCTGTCAGTCTGTCAGTCTGTCAGTCTGTCAGTCTGTCAGTCTGTCAGTCTGTCAGTCTGTCAGTCTGTCAGTCTGTCAGTCTGTCAGTCTGTCAGTCTGTCAGTCTGTCAGTCTGTCAGTCTGTCAGTCTGTCAGTCTGTCAGTCTGTCAGTCTGTCAGTCTGTCAGTCTGTCAGTCTGTCAGTCTGTCAGTCTGTCAGTCTGTCAGTCTGTCAGTCTGTCAGTCTGTCAGTCTGTCAGTCTGTCAGTCTGTCAGTCTGTCAGTCTGTCAGTCTGTCAGTCTGTCAGTCTGTCAGTCTGTCAGTCTGTCAGTCTGTCAGTCTGTCAGTCTGTCAGTCTGTCAGTCTGTCAGTCTGTCAGTCTGTCAGTCTGTCAGTCTGTCAGTCTGTCAGTCTGTCAGTCTGTCAGTCTGTCAGTCTGTCAGTCTGTCAGTCTGTCAGTCTGTCAGTCTGTCAGTCTGTCAGTCTGTCAGTCTGTCAGTCTGTCAGTCTGTCAGTCTGTCAGTCTGTCAGTCTGTCAGTCTGTCAGTCTGTCAGTCTGTCAGTCTGTCAGTCTGTCAGTCTGTCAGTCTGTCAGTCTGTCAGTCTGTCAGTCTGTCAGTCTGTCAGTCTGTCAGTCTGTCAGTCTGTCAGTCTGTCAGTCTGTCAGTCTGTCAGTCTGTCAGTCTGTCAGTCTGTCAGTCTGTCAGTCTGTCAGTCTGTCAGTCTGTCAGTCTGTCAGTCTGTCAGTCTGTCAGTCTGTCAGTCTGTCAGTCTGTCAGTCTGTCAGTCTGTCAGTCTGTCAGTCTGTCAGTCTGTCAGTCTGTCAGTCTGTCAGTCTGTCAGTCTGTCAGTCTGTCAGTCTGTCAGTCTGTCAGTCTGTCAGTCTGTCAGTCTGTCAGTCTGTCAGTCTGTCAGTCTGTCAGTCTGTCAGTCTGTCAGTCTGTCAGTCTGTCAGTCTGTCAGTCTGTCAGTCTGTCAGTCTGTCAGTCTGTCAGTCTGTCAGTCTGTCAGTCTGTCAGTCTGTCAGTCTGTCAGTCAGTCTGTCAGTCTGTCATCAGTCTGTCAGTCTGTCAGTCTGTCAGTCTGTCAGTCTGTCAGTCTGTCAGTCTGTCAGTCTGTCAGTCTGTCAGTCTGTCAGTCTGTCAGTCTGTCAGTCTGTCAGTCTGTCAGTCTGTCAGTCTGTCAGTCTGTCAGTCTGTCAGTCTGTCAGTCTGTCAGTCTGTCAGTCTGTCAGTCTGTCAGTCTGTCAGTCTGTCAGTCTGTCAGTCTGTCAGTCTGTCAGTCTGTCAGTCTGTCAGTCTGTCAGTCTGTCAGTCTGTCAGTCTGTCAGTCTGTCAGTCTGTCAGTCTGTCAGTCTGTCAGTCTGTCAGTCTGTCAGTCTGTCAGTCTGTCAGTCTGTCAGTCTGTCAGTCTGTCAGTCTGTCAGTCTGTCAGTCTGTCAGTCTGTCGAGTCTGTCAGTCTGTCAGTCTGTCAGTCTGTCAGTCTGTCAGTCTGTCAGTCTGTCAGTCTGTCAGTCTGTCAGTCTGTCAGTCTGTCAGTCTGTCAGTCTGTCAGTCTGTCAGTCTGTCAGTCTGTCAGTCTGTCAGTCTGTCAGTCTGTCAGTCTGTCAGTCAGTCTGTCAGTCTGTCAGTCTGTCAGTCTGTCAGTCTGTCAGTCTGTCAGTCTGTCAGTCTGTCAGTCTGTCAGTCTGTCAGTCTGTCAGTCTGTCAGTCTGTCAGTCTGTCAGTCTGTCAGTCTGTCAGTCTGTCAGTCTGTCAGTCTGTCAGTCTGTCAGTCTGTCAGTCTGTCAGTCTGTCAGTCTGTCAGTCTGTCAGTCTGTCAGTCTGTCAGTCTGTCAGTCTGTCAGTCTGTCACTGTCAGTCTGTCAGTCTGTCAGTCTGTCAGTCTGTCAGTCTGTCAGTCTGTCAGTCTGTCAGTCTGTCAGTCTGTCAGTCTGTCAGTCTGTCAGTCTGTCAGTCTGTCAGTCAGTCTGTCAGTCTGTCAGTCTGTCAGTCTGTCAGTCAGTCTGTCAGTCTGTCAGTCTGTCAGTCTGTCAGTCTGTCAGTCTGTCAGTCTGTCAGTCTGTCAGTCTGTCAGTCTGTCAGTCTGTCAGTCTGTCAGTCTGTCAGTCTGTCAGTCTGTCAGTCTGTCAGTCTGTCAGTCTGTCAGTCTGTCAGTCTGTCAGTCTGTCAGTCTGTCAGTCTGTCAGTCTGTCAGTCTGTCAGTCTGTCAGTCTGTCAGTCTGTCAGTCTGTCAGTCTGTCAGTCTGTCAGTCTGTCAGTCTGTCAGTCTGTCAGTCTGTCAGTCTGTCAGTCTGTCAGTCTGTCAGTCTGTCAGTCTGTCAGTCTGTCAGTCTGTCAGTCTGTCAGTCTGTCAGTCTGTCAGTCTGTCAGTCTGTCAGTCTGTCAGTCTGTCAGTCTGTCAGTCTGTCAGTCTGTCAGTCTGTCAGTCTGTCAGTCTGTCAGTCTGTCAGTCTGTCAGTCTGTCAGTCTGTCAGTCTGTCAGTCTGTCAGTCTGTCAGTCTGTCAGTCTGTCAGTCTGTCAGTCTGTCAGTCTGTCAGTCTGTCAGTCTGTCAGTCTGTCAGTCTGTCAGTCTGTCAGTCTGTCAGTCTGTCAGTCTGTCAGTCTGTCAGTCTGTCAGTCTGTCAGTCTGTCAGTCTGTCAGTCTGTCAGTCTGTCAGTCTGTCAGTCTGTCAGTCTGTCAGTCTGTCAGTCTGTCAGTCTGTCAGTCTGTCAGTCTGTCAGTCTGTCAGTCTGTCAGTCTGTCAGTCTGTCAGTCTGTCAGTCTGTCAGTCTGTCAGTCTGTCAGTCTGTCAGTCTGTCAGTCTGTCAGTCTGTCAGTCTGTCAGTCTGTCAGTCTGTCAGTCTGTCAGTCTGTCAGTCTGTCAGTCTGTCAGTCTGTCAGTCTGTCAGTCTGTCAGTCTGTCAGTCTGTCAGTCTGTCAGTCTGTCAGTCTGTCAGTCTGTCAGTCTGTCAGTCTGTCAGTCTGTCAGTCTGTCAGTCTGTCAGTCTGTCAGTCTGTCAGTCTGTCAGTCTGTCAGTCTGTCAGTCTGTCAGTCTGTCAGTCTGTCAGTCTGTCAGTCTGTCAGTCTGTCAGTCTGTCAGTCTGTCAGTCTGTCAGTCTGTCAGTCTGTCAGTCTGTCAGTCTGTCAGTCTGTCAGTCTGTCAGTCTGTCAGTCTGTCAGTCTGTCAGTCTGTCAGTCTGTCAGTCTGTCAGTCTGTCAGTCTGTCAGTCTGTCAGTCTGTCAGTCTGTCAGTCTGTCAGTCTGTCAGTCTGTCAGTCTGTCAGTCTGTCAGTCTGTCAGTCTGTCAGTCTGTCAGTCTGTCAGTCTGTCAGTCTGTCAGTCTGTCAGTCTGTCAGTCTGTCAGTCTGTCAGTCTGTCAGTCTGTCAGTCTGTCAGTCTGTCAGTCTGTCAGTCTGTCAGTCTGTCAGTCTGTCAGTCTGTCAGTCTGTCAGTCTGTCAGTCTGTCAGTCTGTCAGTCTGTCAGTCTGTCAGTCTGTCAGTCTGTCAGTCTGTCAGTCTGTCAGTCTGTCAGTCTGTCAGTCTGTCAGTCTGTCAGTCTGTCAGTCTGTCAGTCTGTCAGTCTGTCAGTCTGTCAGTCTGTCAGTCTGTCAGTCTGTCAGTCTGTCAGTCTGTCAGTCTGTCAGTCTGTCAGTCTGTCAGTCTGTCAGTCTGTCAGTCTGTCAGTCTGTCAGTCTGTCAGTCTGTCAGTCTGTCAGTCTGTCAGTCTGTCAGTCTGTCAGTCTGTCAGTCTGTCAGTCTGTCAGTCTGTCAGTCTGTCAGTCTGTCAGTCTGTCAGTCTGTCAGTCTGTCAGTCTGTCAGTCTGTCAGTCTGTCAGTCTGTCAGTCTGTCAGTCTGTCAGTCTGTCAGTCTGTCAGTCTGTCAGTCTGTCAGTCTGTCAGTCTGTCAGTCTGTCAGTCTGTCAGTCTGTCAGTCTGTCAGTCTGTCAGTCTGTCAGTCTGTCAGTCTGTCAGTCTGTCAGTCTGTCAGTCTGTCAGTCTGTCAGTCTGTCAGTCTGTCAGTCTGTCAGTCTGTCAGTCTGTCAGTCTGTCAGTCTGTCAGTCTGTCAGTCTGTCAGTCTGTCAGTCTGTCAGTCTGTCAGTCTGTCAGTCTGTCAGTCTGTCAGTCTGTCAGTCTGTCAGTCTGTCAGTCTGTCAGTCTGTCAGTCTGTCAGTCTGTCAGTCTGTCAGTCTGTCAGTCTGTCAGTCTGTCAGTCTGTCAGTCTGTCAGTCGTCTGTCTGTAGTCTGTCAGTCTGTCAGTCTGTCAGTCTGTCAGTCTGTCAGTCTGTCAGTCTGTCAGTCTGTCAGTCTGTCAGTCTGTCAGTCTGTCAGTCTGTCAGTCTGTCAGTCTGTCAGTCTGTCAGTCTGTCAGTCTGTCAGTCTGTCAGTCTGTCAGTCTGTCAGTCTGTCAGTCTGTCAGTCTGTCAGTCTGTCAGTCTGTCAGTCTGTCAGTCTGTCAGTCTGTCAGTCTGTCAGTCTGTCAGTCTGTCAGTCTGTCAGTCTGTCAGTCTGTCAGTCTGTCAGTCTGTCAGTCTGTCAGTCTGTCAGTCTGTCAGTCTGTCAGTCTGTCAGTCTGTCAGTCTGTCAGTCTGTCAGTCTGTCAGTCTGTCAGTCTGTCAGTCTGTCAGTCTGTCAGTCTGTCAGTCTGTCAGTCTGTCAGTCTGTCAGTCTGTCAGTCTGTCAGTCTGTCAGTCTGTCAGTCTGTCAGTCTGTCAGTCTGTCAGTCTGTCAGTCTGTCAGTCTGTCAGTCTGTCAGTCTGTCAGTCTGTCAGTCTGTCAGTCTGTCAGTCTGTCAGTCTGTCAGTCTGTCAGTCTGTCAGTCTGTCAGTCTGTCAGTCTGTCAGTCTGTCAGTCTGTCAGTCTGTCAGTCTGTCAGTCTGTCAGTCTGTCAGTCTGTCAGTCTGTCAGTCTGTCAGTCTGTCAGTCTGTCAGTCTGTCAGTCTGTCAGTCTGTCAGTCTGTCAGTCTGTCAGTCTGTCAGTCTGTCAGTCTGTCAGTCTGTCAGTCTGTCAGTCTGTCAGTCTGTCAGTCTGTCAGTCTGTCAGTCTGTCAGTCTGTCAGTCTGTCAGTCTGTCAGTCTGTCAGTCTGTCAGTCTGTCAGTCTGTCAGTCTGTCAGTCTGTCAGTCTGTCAGTCTGTCAGTCTGTCAGTCTGTCAGTCTGTCAGTCTGTCAGTCTGTCAGTCTGTCAGTCTGTCAGTCTGTCAGTCTGTCAGTCTGTCAGTCTGTCAGTCTGTCAGTCTGTCAGTCTGTCAGTCTGTCAGTCTGTCAGTCTGTCAGTCTGTCAGTCTGTCAGTCTGTCAGTCTGTCAGTCTGTCAGTCTGTCAGTCTGTCAGTCTGTCAGTCTGTCAGTCTGTCAGTCTGTCAGTCTGTCAGTCTGTCAGTCTGTCAGTCTGTCAGTCTGTCAGTCTGTCAGTCTGTCAGTCTGTCAGTCTGTCAGTCTGTCAGTCTGTCAGTCTGTCAGTCTGTCAGTCTGTCAGTCTGTCAGTCTGTCAGTCTGTCAGTCTGTCAGTCTGTCAGTCTGTCAGTCTGTCAGTCTGTCAGTCTGTCAGTCTGTCAGTCTGTCAGTCTGTCAGTCTGTCAGTCTGTCAGTCTGTCAGTCTGTCAGTCTGTCAGTCTGTCAGTCTGTCAGTCTGTCAGTCTGTCAGTCTGTCAGTCTGTCAGTCTGTCAGTCTGTCAGTCTGTCAGTCTGTCAGTCTGTCAGTCTGTCAGTCTGTCAGTCTGTCAGTCTGTCAGTCTGTCAGTCTGTCAGTCTGTCAGTCTGTCAGTCTGTCAGTCTGTCAGTCTGTCAGTCTGTCAGTCTGTCAGTCTGTCAGTCTGTCAGTCTGTCAGTCTGTCAGTCTGTCAGTCTGTCAGTCTGTCAGTCTGTCAGTCTGTCAGTCTGTCAGTCTGTCAGTCTGTCAGTCTGTCAGTCTGTCAGTCTGTCAGTCTGTCAGTCTGTCAGTCTGTCAGTCTGTCAGTCTGTCAGTCTGTCAGTCTGTCAGTCTGTCAGTCTGTCAGTCTGTCAGTCTGTCAGTCTGTCAGTCTGTCAGTCTGTCAGTCTGTCAGTCTGTCAGTCTGTCAGTCTGTCAGTCTGTCAGTCTGTCAGTCTGTCAGTCTGTCAGTCTGTCAGTCTGTCAGTCTGTCAGTCTGTCAGTCTGTCAGTCTGTCAGTCTGTCAGTCTGTCAGTCTGTCAGTCTGTCAGTCTGTCAGTCTGTCAGTCTGTCAGTCTGTCAGTCTGTCAGTCTGTCAGTCTGTCAGTCTGTCAGTCTGTCAGTCTGTCAGTCTGTCAGTCTGTCAGTCTGTCAGTCTGTCAGTCTGTCAGTCTGTCAGTCTGTCAGTCTGTCAGTCTGTCAGTCTGTCAGTCTGTCAGTCTGTCAGTCTGTCAGTCTGTCAGTCTGTCAGTCTGTCAGTCTGTCAGTCTGTCAGTCTGTCAGTCTGTCAGTCTGTCAGTCTGTCAGTCTGTCAGTCTGTCAGTCTGTCAGTCTGTCAGTCTGTCAGTCTGTCAGTCTGTCAGTCTGTCAGTCTGTCAGTCTGTCAGTCTGTCAGTCTGTCAGTCTGTCAGTCTGTCAGTCTGTCAGTCTGTCAGTCTGTCAGTCTGTCAGTCTGTCAGTCTGTCAGTCTGTCAGTCTGTCAGTCTGTCAGTCTGTCAGTCTGTCAGTCTGTCAGTCTGTCAGTCTGTCAGTCTGTCAGTCTGTCAGTCTGTCAGTCTGTCAGTCTGTCAGTCTGTCAGTCTGTCAGTCTGTCAGTCTGTCAGTCTGTCAGTCTGTCAGTCTGTCAGTCTGTCAGTCTGTCAGTCTGTCAGTCTGTCAGTCTGTCAGTCTGTCAGTCTGTCAGTCTGTCAGTCTGTCAGTCTGTCAGTCTGTCAGTCTGTCAGTCTGTCAGTCTGTCAGTCTGTCAGTCTGTCAGTCTGTCAGTCTGTCAGTCTGTCAGTCTGTCAGTCTGTCAGTCTGTCAGTCTGTCAGTCTGTCAGTCTGTCAGTCTGTCAGTCTGTCAGTCTGTCAGTCTGTCAGTCTGTCAGTCTGTCAGTCTGTCAGTCTGTCAGTCTGTCAGTCTGTCAGTCTGTCAGTCTGTCAGTCTGTCAGTCTGTCAGTCTGTCAGTCTGTCAGTCTGTCAGTCTGTCAGTCTGTCAGTCTGTCAGTCTGTCAGTCTGTCAGTCTGTCAGTCTGTCAGTCTGTCAGTCTGTCAGTCTGTCAGTCTGTCAGTCTGTCAGTCTGTCAGTCTGTCAGTCTGTCAGTCTGTCAGTCTGTCAGTCTGTCAGTCTGTCAGTCTGTCAGTCTGTCAGTCTGTCAGTCTGTCAGTCTGTCAGTCTGTCAGTCTGTCAGTCTGTCAGTCTGTCAGTCTGTCAGTCTGTCAGTCTGTCAGTCTGTCAGTCTGTCAGTCTGTCAGTCTGTCAGTCTGTCAGTCTGTCAGTCTGTCAGTCTGTCAGTCTGTCAGTCTGTCAGTCTGTCAGTCTGTCAGTCTGTCAGTCTGTCAGTCTGTCAGTCTGTCAGTCTGTCAGTCTGTCAGTCTGTCAGTCTGTCAGTCTGTCAGTCTGTCAGTCTGTCAGTCTGTCAGTCTGTCAGTCTGTCAGTCTGTCAGTCTGTCAGTCTGTCAGTCTGTCAGTCTGTCAGTCTGTCAGTCTGTCAGTCTGTCAGTCTGTCAGTCTGTCAGTCTGTCAGTCTGTCAGTCTGTCAGTCTGTCAGTCTGTCAGTCTGTCAGTCTGTCAGTCTGTCAGTCTGTCAGTCTGTCAGTCTGTCAGTCTGTCAGTCTGTCAGTCTGTCAGTCTGTCAGTCTGTCAGTCTGTCAGTCTGTCAGTCTGTCAGTCTGTCAGTCTGTCAGTCTGTCAGTCTGTCAGTCTGTCAGTCTGTCAGTCTGTCAGTCTGTCAGTCTGTCAGTCTGTCAGTCTGTCAGTCTGTCAGTCTGTCAGTCTGTCAGTCTGTCAGTCTGTCAGTCTGTCAGTCTGTCAGTCTGTCAGTCTGTCAGTCTGTCAGTCTGTCAGTCTGTCAGTCTGTCAGTCTGTCAGTCTGTCAGTCTGTCAGTCTGTCAGTCTGTCAGTCTGTCAGTCTGTCAGTCTGTCAGTCTGTCAGTCTGTCAGTCTGTCAGTCTGTCAGTCTGTCAGTCTGTCAGTCTGTCAGTCTGTCAGTCTGTCAGTCTGTCAGTCTGTCAGTCTGTCAGTCTGTCAGTCTGTCAGTCTGTCAGTCTGTCAGTCTGTCAGTCTGTCAGTCTGTCAGTCTGTCAGTCTGTCAGTCTGTCAGTCTGTCAGTCTGTCAGTCTGTCAGTCTGTCAGTCTGTCAGTCTGTCAGTCTGTCAGTCTGTCAGTCTGTCAGTCTGTCAGTCTGTCAGTCTGTCAGTCTGTCAGTCTGTCAGTCTGTCAGTCTGTCAGTCTGTCAGTCTGTCAGTCTGTCAGTCTGTCAGTCTGTCAGTCTGTCAGTCTGTCAGTCTGTCAGTCTGTCAGTCTGTCAGTCTGTCAGTCTGTCAGTCTGTCAGTCTGTCAGTCTGTCAGTCTGTCAGTCTGTCAGTCTGTCAGTCTGTCAGTCTGTCAGTCTGTCAGTCTGTCAGTCTGTCAGTCTGTCAGTCTGTCAGTCTGTCAGTCTGTCAGTCTGTCAGTCTGTCAGTCTGTCAGTCTGTCAGTCTGTCAGTCTGTCAGTCTGTCAGTCTGTCAGTCTGTCAGTCTGTCAGTCTGTCAGTCTGTCAGTCTGTCAGTCTGTCAGTCTGTCAGTCTGTCAGTCTGTCTGTCTGTCAGTCTGTCAGTCTGTCAGTCTGTCGTCTGTCAGTCTGTCAGTCTGTCAGTCTGTCAGTCTGTCAGTCTGTCAGTCTGTCAGTCTGTCAGTCTGTCAGTCTGTCAGTCTGTCAGTCTGTCAGTCTGTCAGTCTGTCAGTCTGTCAGTCTGTCAGTCTGTCAGTCTGTCAGTCTGTCAGTCTGTCAGTCTGTCAGTCTGTCAGTCTGTCAGTCTGTCAGTCTGTCAGTCTGTCAGTCTGTCAGTCTGTCAGTCTGTCAGTCTGTCAGTCTGTCAGTCTGTCAGTCTGTCAGTCTGTCAGTCTGTCAGTCTGTCAGTCTGTCAGTCTGTCAGTCTGTCAGTCTGTCAGTCTGTCAGTCTGTCAGTCTGTCAGTCTGTCAGTCTGTCAGTCTGTCAGTCTGTCAGTCTGTCAGTCTGTCAGTCTGTCAGTCTGTCAGTCTGTCAGTCTGTCAGTCTGTCAGTCTGTCAGTCTGTCAGTCTGAGTCTGTCAGTCTGTCAGTCTGTCAGTCTGTCAGTCTGTCAGTCTGTCAGTCTGTCAGTCTGTCAGTCTGTCAGTCTGTCAGTCTGTCAGTCTGTCAGCCTGTCAGTCTGTCAGTCTGTCAGTCTGTCAGTCTGTCAGTCTGCAGTCTGTCAGTCTGTCAGTCTGTCAGTCTGTCAGTCTGTCAGTCTGTCAGTCTGTCAGTCTGTCAGTCTATCAGTCTGTCAGTCTGTCAGTCTGTCAGTCTGTCAGTCTGTCAGTCTGGTCAGTCTGTCAGTCTGTCAGTCTGTCAGTCTGTCAGTCTGTCAGTCTGTCAGTCTGTCAGTCTGTCAGTCTGTCAGTCTGTCAGTCTGTCAGTCTGTCAGTCTGTCAGTCTGTCAGTCTGTCAGTCTGTCAGTCTGTCAGTCTGTCAGTCTGTCAGTCTGTCAGTCTGTCAGTCTGTCAGTCTGTCAGTCTGTCAGTCTGTCAGTCTGTCAGTCTGTCAGTCTGTCAGTCTGTCAGTCTGTCAGTCTGTCAGTCTGTCAGTCTGTCAGTCTGTCAGTCTGTCAGTCTGTCAGTCTGTCAGTCTGTCAGTCTGTCAGTCTGTCAGTCTGTCAGTCTGTCAGTCTGTCAGTCTGTCAGTCTGTCAGTCTGTCAGTCTGTCAGTCTGTCAGTCTGTCAGTCTGTCAGTCTGTCAGTCTGTCAGTCTGTCAGTCTGTCAGTCTGTCAGTCTGTCAGTCTGTCAGTCTGTCAGTCTGTCAGTCTGTCAGTCTGTCAGTCTGTCAGTCTGTCAGTCCTGTCAGTCTGTCAGTCTGTCAGTCTGTCAGTCTGTCAGTCTGTCAGTCTGTCAGTCTGTCAGTCTGTCAGTCTGTCAGTCTGTCAGTCTGTCAGTCTGTCAGTCTGTCAGTCTGTCAGTCTGTCAGTCTGTCAGTCTGTCAGTCTGTCAGTCTGTCAGTCTGTCAGTCTGTCAGTCTGTCAGTCTGTCAGTCTGTCAGTCTGTCAGTCTGTCAGTCTGTCAGTCCTGTCAGTCTGTCAGTCTGTCAGTCTGTCAGTCTGTCAGTCTGTCAGTCTGTCAGTCTGTCAGTCTGTCAGTCTGTCAGTCTGTCAGTCTCGCCAGTCTGTCAGTCTGTCAGTCTGTCAGTCTGTCAGTCTGTCAGTCTGTCAGTCTGTCAGTCTGTCAGTGCAGTCTGTCAGTCTGTCAGTCTGTCAGTCTGTCAGTCTGTCAGTCTGTCAGTCTGTCAGTCTGTCAGTCTGTCAGTCTGTCAGTCTGTCAGCTGTCAGTCTGTCAGTCTGTCAGTCTGTCAGTCTGTCAGTCTGTCAGTCTGTCAGTCTGTCAGTCTGTCAGTCTGTCAGTCTGTCAGTCTGTCAGTCTGTCAGTCTGTCCAGTCCTGTCAGTCTGTCAGTCTGTCAGTCTGTCAGTCTGTCAGTCTGTCAGTCTGTCAGGTCTGTCAGTCTGTCAGTCTGTCAGTCTGTCAGTCCTGTCAGTCTGTCAGTCTGTCAGTCTGTCAGTCTGTCAGTCTGTCAGTCTGTCAGTCTGTCAGTCTGTCAGTCTTGTCAGTCTGTCAGTCTGTCAGTCTGTCAGTCTGTCAGTCTGTCAGTCTGTCAGTCTGTCAGTCTGTCAGTCTGTCAGTTTGTCAGTCTGTCAGTCTGTCAGTCTGTCAGTCTGTCAGTCTGTCAGTCTGTCAGTCTGTCAGTCTGTCAGTCTGTCAGTCTGTCAGTCTGTCAGTCTGTCAGTCTGTCAGTCTGTCAGTCTGTCAGTCTGTCAGTCTGTCAGTCTGTCAGTCTGTCAGTCTGTCAGTCTGTCAGTCTGTCAGTCTGTCAGTCTGTCATCTGTCAGTCTGTCAGTCTGTCAGTCTGTCAGTCTGTCAGTCTGTCAGTCTGTCAGTCTGTCAGTCTGTCAGTCTGTCAGTCTGTCAGTCTGTCAGTCTGTCAGTCTGTCAGTCTGTCAGTCTGTCAGTCTGTCAGTCTGTCAGTCTGTCAGTCTGTCAGTCTGTCAGTCTGTCAGTCTGTCAGTCTGTCAGTCTGTCAGTCTGTCAGTCTGTCATCTGTCTGTCAGTCTGTCAGTCTGTCAGTCTGTCAGTCTGTCAGTCTGTCAGTCTGTCAGTCTGTCAGTCTGTCAGTCTGTCAGTCTGTCAGTCTGTCAGTCTGTCAGTCTGTCAGTCTGTCAGTCTGTCAGTCTGTCAGTCTGTCAGTCTGTCAGTCTGTCAGTCTGTCAGTCTGTCAGTCTGTCAGTCTGTCAGTCTGTCAGTCTGTCAGTCTGTCAGTCTGTCAGTCTGTCAGTCTGTCAGTCTGTCAGTCTGTCAGTCTGTCAGTCTGTCAGTCTGTCAGTCTGTCAGTTCTGTCAGTCTGTCAGTCTGTCAGTCTGTCAGTCTGTCAGTCTGTCAGTCTGTCAGTCTGTCAGTCTGTCAGTCTGTCAGTCTGTCAGTCTGTCAGTCTGTCAGTCTGTCAGGTCTGTCAGTCTGTCAGTCTGTCAGTCTGTCAGTCTGTCAGTCTGTCAGTCTGTCAGTCTGTCAGTCTGTCAGTCTGTCAGTCTGTCAGTCTGTCAGTCTGTCAGTCTGTCAGTCTGTCAGTCTGTCAGTCTGTCAGTCTGTCAGTCTGTCAGTCTGTCAGTCTGTCAGTCTGTCAGTCTGTCAGTCTGTCAGTCTGTCAGTCTGTCAGTCTGTCAGTCTGTCAGTCTGTCAGTCTGTCAGTCTGTCAGTCTGTCAGTCTGTCAGTCTGTCAGTCTGTCAGTCTGTCAGTCTGTCAGTCTGTCAGTCTGTCAGTCTGTCAGTCCTGTCAGTCTGTCAGTCTGTCAGTCTGTCAGTCTGTCAGTCTGTCAGTCTGTCAGTCTGTCAGTCTGTCAGTCTGTCAGTCTGTCAGTCTGTCAGTCTGTCAGTCTGTCAGTCTGTCAGTCTGTCAGTCTGTCAGTCTGTCAGTCTGTCAGTCTGTCAGTTTGTCAGTCTGTCAGTCTGTCAGATCTGTCAATCTTTCAGTCTGTCAGTCTGTCAGACTGTCAGTCTGTCAGTCTGTCAGTCTGTCAGTCTGTCCAGTCTGTCAGTCTGTCAGTCTGTCAGTCTGTCAGTCTGTCAGTCTGTCAGTCTGTCAGTCTGTCAGTCTGTCATCTGTCAGTCTGTCAGTCTGTCAGTCTGTCAGTCTGGTCAGTCTGTCAGTCTGTCAGTCTGTCAGTCTGTCAGTCTGTCAGTCTGTCAGTCTGTCAGTCTGTCAGTCTGTCAGTCTGTCAGTCTGTCAGGTCTGTCAGTCTGTCAGTCTGTCAGTCTGTCAGTCTGTCAGTCTGTCAGTCTATCAGTCTGTCAGTCTGTCAGTCTGTCAGTCTGTCAGTCTTGTCAGTCTGTCAGTCTGTCAGTCTGTCAGTCTGTCAGTCTGTCAGTCTGTCAGTCTGTCAGTCTGTCGTCTGTCAGTCTGTCAGTCTGTCAGTCTGTCAGTCTGTCAGTCTGTCAGTCTGTCAGTCTGTCAGTCTGTCAGTCTGTCAAGTCTGTCAGTCTGTCAGTCTGTCAGTCTGTCAGTCTGTCAGTCTGTCAGTCTGTCAGTCTGTCAGTCTGGTCAGTCTGTCAGTCTGTCAGTCTGTCAGTCTGTCAGTCTGTCAGTCTGTCAGTCTGTCAGTCTGTCAGTCTGTCAGTCTGTCAGTCTGTCAGTCTGTCAGTCTGTCAGTCTGTCAGTCTGTCAGTCTGTCAGTCTGTCAGTCTGTCAGTCTGTCAGTCTGTCAGTCTGTCAGTCTGTCAGTCTGTCAGTCTGTCAGTCTGTCAGTTCGGTCAGTCTGTCAGTCTGTCAGTCTGTCAGTCTGTCAGTCTGTCAGTCTGTCAGTCTGTCAGTCTCTGTCAGTCTGTCAGTCTGTCAGTCTGTCAGTCTGTCAGTCTGTCAGTCTGTCAGTTCTGTCAGTCTGTCAGTCTGTCAGTCTGTCAGTCTGTCAGTCTGTCAGTCTGTCAGTCTGTCAGTCTGTCAGTCTGTCAGTCTGTCAGTCTGTCAGTCTGTCAGTCTGTCAGTCTGTCTGTCTGTCAGTCTGTCAGTCTGTCAGTCTGTCAGTCTGTCAGTCTGTCAGTCTGTCAGTCTGTCAGTCTGTCAGTCTGTCAGTCTGTCAGTCTGTCAGTCTGTCAGTCTGTCAGTCTGTCAGTCTGTCAGTCTGTCAGTCTGTCAGTCTGTCAGTCTGTCAGTCTGTCAGTCTGTCAGTCTGTCAGTCTGTCAGTCTGTCAGTCTGTCAGTCTGTCAGTTCTGTCAGTCTGTCAGTCTGTCAGTCTGTCAGTCTGTCAGTCTGTCAGTCTGTCAGTCTGTCAGTCTGTCAGTCTGTCAGTCTGTCAGTCTGTCAGTCTGTCAGTCTGTCAGTCTGTCAGTCTGTCAGTCTGTCAGTCTGTCAGTCTGTCAGTCTGTCAGTCTGTCAGTCTGTCAGTCTGTCAGTCTGTCAGTCTGTCAGTCTGTCAGTCTGTCAGTCTGTCAGTCTGTCAGTCTGTCAGTCTGTCAGTCTGTCAGTCTGTCAGTCTGTCAGTCTGTCAGTCTGTCAGTCTGTTCAGTCTGTCCAGTCTGTCAGTCTGTCAGTCTGTCAGTCTGTCAGTCTGTCAGTCTGTCAGTCTGTCAGTCTGTCAGTCTGTCAGTCTGTCAGTCTGTCAGTCTGGTCAGTCTTCAGTCTGTCAGTCTGTCAGTCTGTCAGTCTGTCAGTCTGTCAGTCTGTCAGTCTGTCAGTCTGTCAGTCTGTCAGTCTGTCAGTCTGTCTAGTCTGTCAGTCCTGTCAGTCTGTCAGTCTGTCAGTCTGTCAGTCTGTCAGTCTGTCAGTCTGTCAGTCTGTCAGTCTGTCAGTCTGTCAGTCTGTCAGTCTGTCAGTCTGTCAGTCTGTCAGTCTGTCAGTCTGTCAGTCTGTCAGTCTGTCAGTCTGTCAGTCTGTCAGTCTGTCAGTCTGTCAGTCTGTCAGTCTGTCAGTCTGTCAGTCTGTCAGTCCTGTCAGTCTGTCAGTCTGTCAGTCTGTCAGTCTGTCAGTCTGTCAGTCTGTCAGTTCTGTCAGTCTGTCAGTCTGTCAGTCTGTCAGTCTGTCAGTCTGTCAGTCTGTCAGTCTGTCAGTCTGTCAGTCTGTCAGTCTGTCAGTCTGTCAGTCTGTCAGTCTGTCAGTCTGTCAGTCTGTCAGTCTGTCAAGTCTGTCAGTTCTGTCAGTCTGTCAGTCTGTCAGTCTGTCAGTCTGTCAGTCTGTCAGTCTGTCAGTCTGTCAGTCTGGTCAGTCTGTCAGTCCTGTCAGTCTGTCAGTCCTGTCAGTCTGTCAGTCTGTCAGTCTGTCAGTCTGTCAGTCTGTCAGTCTGTCAGTCTGTCAGTCTGTCAGTCCTGTCAGTCTGTCAGTCTGTCAGTCTGTCAGTCTGTCAGTCTGTCAGTCTGTCAGTCTGTCAGTCTGTCAGTCTGTCAGTCTGTCAGTCTGTCAGTCTGTCAGTCTGTCAGTCTGTCAGTCTGTCAGTCTGGTCAGTCTGTCAGTCTGTCAGTCTGTCAGTCTGTCAGTCTGTCAGTCTGTCAGTCTGTCCAGTCTGTCAGTCTGTCAGTCTGTCAGTCTGTCAGTCTGTCAGTCTGTCAGTCTGTCAGTCTGTCAGTCTGTCAGTCTGTCAGTCTGTCAGTCTGTCAGTCTGTCAGTCTGTCAGTCTGTCAGTCTGTCAGTCCTGTCAGTCTGTCAGTCTGTCAGTTCTGTCAGTCTGTCAGTCTGTCAGTCTGTCAGTCTGTCAGTCTGTCAGTCTGTCAGTCTGGGTCAGTCTGTCAGTCTGTCAGTCTGTCAGTCTGTCAGTCTGTCAGTCTGTCAGTCTGTCAGTCTGTCAGTCTGTCAGTCTGTCAGTCTGTCAGTCTGTCAGTCTGTCAGTCTGTCAGTCTGTCAGTCTGTCAGTCTGTCAGTTGGTCTGTCTGTCAGTCTGTCAGTCTGTCAGTCTGTCAGTCTGTCAGTCTGTCAGTCTGTCAGTCTGTCAGTCTGTCAGTCTGTCAGTCTGTCAGTCTGTCAGTCTGTCAGTCTGTCAGTCTGTCAGTCTGTCAGTCTGTCAGTCTGTCAGTCTGGTCAGTCTGTCAGTCTGTCAGTCTGTCAGTCTGTCAGTCTGTCAGTCTGTCAGTCTGTCAGTCTGTCAGTCTGTCAGTCTGTCAGTCTGTCAGTCTGTCAGTCTGTCAGTCTGTCAGTCTGTCAGTCTGTTCAGTCTGTCAGTCTGTCAGTCTGTCAGTCTGGGTCAGTCTGTCAGTCCTGTCAGTCTGTCAGGTCTGTCAGTCGGTCAGTCTGTCAGTCTGTCAGTCTGTCAGTCTGTCAGTCTGTCAGTCTGTCAGTCTGTCAGTCTGTCAGTCTGTCAGTCTGTCAGTCTGTCAGTCTGTCAGTCTGTCAGTCTGTCAGTCTGTCAGTCTGTCAGTCTGTCAGTCTGTCAGTCTGTCAGTCTGTCAGTCTGTCAGTCTGTCAGTCTGTCAGTCTGTCAGTCTGTCAGTCTGTCAGTCTGTCAGTCTGTCATCTGTCGTCTGTCAGTCTGTCAGTCTGTCAGTCTGTCAGTCTGTCAGTCTGTCAGTCTGTCAGTCTGTCAGTCTGTCAGTCTGTCAGTCTGTCAGTCTGTCAGTCTGTCATCTGTCAGTCTGTCAGTCTGTCAGTCTGTCAGTCTGTCAGTCTGTCAGCTGTCAGTCTGTCAGTCTGTCAGTCTGTCAGTCTGTCAGTCTGTCAGTCTGTCAGTCTTCAGTCTGTCAGTCTGTCAGTCTGTCAGTCTGTCAGTCTGTCAGTCTGTCAGTCTGTCAGTCTGTCAGTCTGTCAGTCTGTCAGTCTGTCCAGTCTGGTCAGTCTGTCAGTCTGTCAGTCTGTCAGTCTGTCAGTCTGTCAGCTCTGTCAGTCTGTCAGTCGTTCAGTCTGTCGGTCTGTCAGTCTGTCAGTCTGTCAGTCTGTCAGTCTGTCAGTCCTGTCAGTCCTGTCAGTCTGTCAGTCTGTCAGTCTGTCAGTCTGTCAGTCTGTCAGTCTGTCAGTCTGTCAGTCTGTCAGTCTGTCAGTCTGTCAGTCTGTCAGTCCTGTCAGTCTGTCAGTCTGTCAGTCTGTCAGTCTGTCAGTCTGTCAGTCTGTCAGTCGTGTCAGTCTGTCAGTCTGTCAGTCTGTCAGTCTGTCAGTCTGTCAGTCTGTCAGTCCTGTCAGTCCTGTCAGTCTGTCAGTCTGTCAGTCTGTCAGTCTGTCAGTCTGTCAGTCTGTCAGTCTGTCAGTCTGTCAGTCTGTCAGTCTGTCAGTCCTGTCAGTCTGTCAGTCTGTCAGTCTGTCAGTCTGTCCAGTCCTGTCAGTCTGTCAGTCTGTCAGTCTGTCAGTCTGTCAGTCTGTCAGTCTGTCAGTCTGTCAGTCTGTCAGTCTGTCAGTCTGTCAGTCTGTCAGTCTGTCAGTCTGTCAGTCTGTCCAGTCCTGTCAGTCTGTCAGTCTGTCAGTCTGTCAGTCTGTCAGTCTGTCAGTCTGTCAGTCTGTCAGCCTGTCAGTCTGTCAGTCTGTCAGTCTGTCAGTCTGTCAGGTCTGTCAGTCTGTCAGTCTGTCAGTCTGTCAGTCTGTCAGTCTGTCAGTCTGTCAGTCTGTCAGTCTGTCAGTCTGTCAGTTTTGGTCAGTCTGTCAGTCTGTCAGTCTGTCAGTCTGTCAGTCTGTCAGTCTTTGTCAGTCTGTCAATCTGTCAGTCTGGTCAGTCTGTCAGATCTGGTCAGTCTGTCAGTCTGTCAGTCTTGTCAGTCTGGTCAGTCTGTCAGTCTGTCAGTCTGTCAGTCTGTCAGTCTGTCAGTCTGTCAGTCTGTCAGTCTGTCAGTCTGTCAGTCTGTCAGTCCTGTCAGTCTGTCATCTGTCCCCAGTCTGTCAGTCTGTCAGTCTGTCAGTCTGTCAGTCTGTCAGTCTGTCAGTCTGTCAGTCTGTCAGTCTGTCAGTCTGTCAGTCTGTCAGTCTGTCAGTCTGTCAGTCTGTCAGTCTGTCTAGTCAGTCTGTCAGTCTGTCATCTGTCAGTCTGTCAGTCTGTCAGTCTGTCAGTCTGTCAGTCTGTCAGTCTGTCAGTCTGTCAGTCTGTCAGTCTGTCAGTCTGTCAGTCTGTCAGTCCTGTCAGTCTGTCAGTCTGTCAGTCTGTCAGTCTGTCAGTCTGTCAGTCTGTCAGTCTGTCAGCTGTCAGTCTGTCAGTCTGTCAGTCTGTCAGTCTTGTCAGTCTGTCAGTCTGTCAGTCTGTCAGTCTGTCCAGGTCTGTCAGTCTGTCAGTCTGTCAGTCTGTCAGTCTGTCAGTCTGTCAGTCTGTCAGTCTGTCAGTCTGTCAGTCTGTCAGTCTGTCAGTCTGTCAGTCTGTCAGTCTGTCAGTCTGTCAGTCTGTCAGTCTGGTCAGTCTGTCAGTCTGTCAGGTCTGTCAGTCTGTCAGTCTGTCAGTCTGTCAGTCTGTCAGTCTGTCAGTCTGTCAGTCTGTCAGTCTGTCAGTCTGTCAGTCTGTCAGTCTGTCAGTCTGTCAGTCTGTCAGTCTGTCAGTCTGTCAGTCTGTCAGTCTGTCATCTGTCAGTCTGTCAGTCTGTCAGTCTGTCAGTCTGTCAGTCTGTCAGTCTGTCAGTCTGTCAGTCTGTCAGTCTGTCAGTCTGTCAGTCTGTCAGTCTGTCAGTCTGTCAGTCTGTCAGTCTGTCAGTCTGTCAGTCTGTCAGTCTGTCAGTCTGTCAGTCTGTCAGTCTGTCAGTCTGTCAGTCTGTCAGTCTGTCAGTCTGTCAGTCCTGTCAGTCTGTCAGTCTGTCAGTCTGTCAGTCTGTCAGTCTGTCAGTCTGTCAGTCTGTCAGTCTGTCAGTCTGTCAGTCTGTCAGTCTGTCAGTCTGTCAGTCCTGTCAGTCTGTCAGTCTGTCAGTCTGTCAGTCTGTCAGTCTGTCAGTCTGTCAGTCTGTCAGTCTGTCAGTCTGTCAGTCTGTCAGTCTGTCAGTCTGTCAGTCTGTCAGTCTGTCAGTCTCTGTCTCAGTCTGTCAGTCTGTCAGTCTGTCAGTCCTGTCAGTCTGTCAGTCTGTCAGGTCTGTCAGTCTGTCAGTCTGTCAGTCTGTCAGTCTGTCAGTCTGTCAGTCTGTCAGTCTGTCAGTCTGTCAGTCTGTCAGTCTGTCAGTCTGTCATGTCTGTCAGTCTGTCAGTCTGTCAGTCTGTCAGTCTGTCAGTCTGTCAGTCTGTCAGTCTGTCAGTCTGTCAGTCTGTCAGTCTGTCAGTCTGTCAGTCTGTCAGTCTGTCAGTCTGTCAGTCTGTCAGTCTGTCAGTCTGTCAGTCTGTCAGTCTGTCAGTCTGTCAGTCTGTCAGTCTGTCAGTCTGTCAGATCTGTCAGTCTGTCAGTCTGTCAGTCTGTCAGTCTGTCAGTCTGTCAGTCTGTCAGTCTGTCCAGTCTGTCAGTCTGTCAGTCTGTCAGTCTGTCAGTCTATCAGTCTGTCAGTCTGTCAGTCTGTCAGTCTGTCAGTCTGTCAGTCTGTCAGTCTGTCAGTCTGTCAGTCTGTCAGTCTGTCAGTTCCTGGTCAGTCTGTCATTCTGTCAGTCTGTCAGTCTGTCAGTCCTGTCAGTCTGTGTCAGTCTGTCAGTCTGTCAGGTCTGTCACGTCCTGTCAGTCTGTCAGTCTGTCAGTCTGTCAGTCTGTCAGTCTGTCAGTCTGTCAGTCTGTCAGTCTGTCAGTCTGTCAGTTCTGTCAGTCTGTCAGTCTGTCAGTCTGTCAGTCTGTCAGTCGTCAGTCAGTCTGTCAGTCTGTCAGTCTGTCAGTCTGTCAGTCTGTCAGTCTGTCGTCTGTCAGTCTGTCAGTCTGTCAGTCTGTCAGTCTGTCAGTCTGTCAGTCTGTCAGTCTGTCAGTCTGTCAGTCTGTCAGTCTGTCAGTCTGTCAGTCTGTCAGTCTGTCAAACTATCAGTCTGTCAGTCTGTCAGTTCTGTCAGTCTGCCGGTCTGTCAGTCTGTCAGTCTGTCAGTCTGTCAGTCTGTCAGTCTGTCAGTCTGTCAGTCTGTCAGTCTGTCAGTCTGTCAGTCTGTTCAGTCCTGTCAGTCTGTCAGTCTGTCAGTCTGTCAGTCTGTCAGTCTGTCAGTCTGTCAGTCTGGTCAGTCTGTCAGTCTGTCAGTCTGTCAGTCTGTCAGTCTGTCAGTCTGTCAGGTCTGTCAGTCTGTCAGTCTGTCAGTCTGTCAGTCTGTCAGTCTGTCAGTCTGTCAGTCTGTCAGTCTGTCAGTCTGGTCAGTCTGTCAGTCTGTCAGTCTGTCAGTCTGTCAGTCTGTCAGTCTGTCAGTCCTGTCAGTCTGTCAGTCTGTCAGTCTGTCAGTCTGTCAGTCTGTCAGTCTGTCAGTCTGTCAGTCTGTCAGTCTGTCAGTCTGTCAGTCTGTCAGTCCTGTCAGTCTGTCAGTCTGTCAGTCTGTCAGTCTGTCAGTCTCTGTCAGTCTGTCAGTCTGTCAGTCTGTCAGTCTGTCAGTCTGTCAGTCCTATCAGTCTGTCAGTCTGTCAGTCTGTCAGTCTGTCAGTCTGTCAGTCGGTCAGTCTGTCAGTCTGTCAGTCTGTCAGTCTGTCAGTCCTGTCCGTCTGTCAGTCTGTCAGTCTGTCAGTCTGTCAGTCTGTCAGTCTGTCAGTCTGTCATCTGTCAGTCTGTCAGTCTGTCAGTCTGTCAGTCTGTCAGTCTGTCAGTCTGTCAGTCTGTTCAGTCTGTCAGGTCTGTCAGTCTGTCAGTCTGTCAGTCTGTCAGTCTGTCAGTCTGTCAGTCTGTCAGTCTGTCAGTCTGTCAGTCTGTCAGTCTGTCAGTCTGTCAGTCTGTCAGTCTGTCAGTCTGTCAGTCCTGCCAGTCTGTCAGTCTGTCAGTCTGTCAGTCTGTCAGTCTGTCAGTCTGTCAGTCTGTCAGTCTGTCAGTCTGTCAGTCTGTCAGTCTGTCAATCTGTCAGTCTGTCAGTCTGTCAGTCTGTCAGTCTGTCAGTCTGTCAGTCTGTCAGTCTGTCAGTCTGTCAGTCTGTCAGTCTGTCAGTCTGTCAGTCTGTCAGTCTGTCAGTCTGTCAGTCTGTCAGTCTGTCAGTCTGTCAGTCTGTCAGTCTGTCAGTCTGTCAGTCTGTCAGTCTTGTCAGTCTGTCAGTCTGTCAGTCTGTCAGTCTGTCAGTCCTGTCAGTCTTGTCAGTCTGTCAGTTCTGTCAGTCTGTCAGTCCTGTCAGTCTGTCAGCTGTCTGTCAGTCTGGTCAGTCTGTCAGTCTGTCAGTCCTGTCAGTCTGTCAGTCTGTCAGTCTGTCAGTCTGTCAGTCTGTCAGTCTGTCAGTCAGTCAGTCTGTCAGTCAGTCAGTCTGTCAGTCTGTCAGTCTGTCAGTCTGTCAGTCTGTCAGTCTGTTCAGTCTGTCCAGTCTGTCAGTGCTGTCAGTCTGTCAGTCTGTCCAGTCTGTCAGTCTGTCAGTCTGTCAGTCTGTCAGTCTGTCCTGTCTGTCAGTCTGTCAGTCTGTCAGTCTGTCAGTCTGTCAGTCTGTCAGTCTGTCATCTGTCAGTCTGTCAGTCTGTCAGTCTGTCAGTCCTGTCAGTCTGTCAGTCCTGTCAGTCTGTCAGTCTGTCAGTCTGTCAGTCTGTCAGTCTGTCAGTCTGTCAGTCTGTCAGTCTGTCAGTCTGTCAGTCTTGTCAGTCTGTCAGTCTGTCAGTCTGTCAGTCTGTCAGTCTGTCAGTCTGTCAGTCTGTCAGTCTGTCAGTCTGTCAGTCTGTCTGTCTGTCAGTCAGTGTCAGTCTGTCAGTCTGTCAGTCTGTCAGTCTGTCAGTCCTGTCAGTCTGTCAGTCTGTCAGTCTGTCAGTCTGTCAGTCTGTCAGTCTGTCAGTCTGTCAGTCTGTCAGTCTGTCAGTCTGTCAGTCTGTCAGTCTGTCAGTCTGTCAGTCTGTCAGTCTGTCAGTCTGTCAGTCTGTCAGTCCTGTCAGTCTGTCAGTCTGTCAGTCTGTCAGTCTGTCAGTCTGTCAGTCTGTCAGTCTGTCAGTCTGTCAGTCTGTCAGTCTGTCAGTCTGTCAGTCTGTCAGTCCTGTCAGTCTGTCAGTCTGTCAGTCTGTCAGTCTGTCAGTCTGTCAGTCTGTCAGTCTGTCGGTCTGTCAATCTGTCAGTCTGTCAGTCTGTCAGTCTGCAGTCTGTCAGTCTGTCAGTCTGGCCAGTCTGTCAGTCTGTCAGTCTGTCAGTCTGTCAGTCTGTCAGTCTGTCAGTCTGTCAGTCGGTCAGTCTGTCAGTCTGTCAGTCTGTCAGTCTGTCAGTCTGTCAGTCTGTCAGTCTGTCAGTCTGTCAGTCTGTCAGTCTGTCAGTCTGTCAGTCTGCCAGTCTGCCAGTCTGTCAGTCTGTCAGTCTGTCAGTCTGTCAGTCTGCCAGTCGTCAGTCTGTCAGTCCTGTCAGTCTTCAGTCTGTCAGTCTGTCAGTCTGTCAGTCTGTCAGTCTGTCAGTCTGTCAGTCTGTCAGTCTGTCAGTCTGTCAGTCTGTCAGTCTGTCAGTCTGTCAGTCTGTCAGTCTGTCAGTCTGTCAGTCTGTCAGTCTGTCAGTCTGTCAGTCCTGTCAGTCTGTCAGTCTGTCAGTCTGTCAGTCTGGTCAGTCTGTCAGTCTGTCAGTCTGTCAGTCTGTCAGTCCGTCAGTCTGTCAGTCTGTCAGTCTGTCAGTCTGTCAGTCTGTCAGTCTGTCAGTCTGTCAGTCTGTCAGTCTGTCAGTCTGTCAGTCTGTCAGGTCTGTCAGTCTGTCAGTCTGTCAGTCTGTCAGTCTGTCAGTCTGTCAGTCTGTCAGTCTGTCAGTCTGTCAGTCTGCCAGTCTGTCAGTCTGTCAGTCTGTCAGTCTGTCAGTCTGTCAGTCTGTCAGTCTGTCAGTCTGTCAGTCTGTCAGTCTGTCAGTCTGTCAGTCTGCCAGTCTGTCAGTCTGTCAGTCTGTCAGTCTGTCAGTCTGTTCAGGTCTGTCAGTCTGTCAGTCTGTCAGTCTGTCAGTCTGTCAGGTCTGTCAGTCTGTGTCAGTCTGTCAGTCTGTCAGTCTGTCAGTCTGTCAGTCTGTCAGTCTGTCAGTCTGTCAGTCTGTCAGTCTGTCAGTCTGTCAGTCTGTCAGTCTGTCAGTCTGTCAGTCTGTCAGTCTGTCAGTCCTGTCAGTCTGTCAGTCTGTCAGTCTGTCAGTCTGTCTGTCTGTCAGTCTGTCAGTCTGTCAGTCTGTCAGTCTGTCAGTCTGTCAGTCTGTCAGTCTGTCAGTCTGTCAGTCTGTCAGTCTGTCAGTCTGTCAGTCTGTCAGTCTGTAGTCTGTCAGTCTGTCAGTCCTGTCAGTCTGTCAGTCTGTCAGTCTGTCAGTCTATCAGTCTGTCAGTCCTGTCAGTCTGTCAGTCTGTCAGTCTGTCAGTCTGGTCAGTCTGTCAGTCTGTCAGTCTGTCAGTCTGTCAGTCTGTCAGTCTGTCAGTCTGTCAGTCTGTCAGTCTGTCAGTCCTGTCAGTCTGTCTGTCTGTCAGTCTGTCAGTCTGTCAGTCTGTCAGTCTGTCAGTCTGTCAGTCTGTCAGTCTGTCAGTCTGTCAGTCTGTCAGTCTGTCAGTCTGTCAGTCTGTCAGTCTGTCAGTCTGTCAGTCTGTCAGTCTGTCAGTCTGTCAGTCTGTCAGTCTGTCAGTCCTGTCAGTCTGTCAGTCTGTCAGTCTGTCAGTCTGTCAGTCTGTCAGTCTGTCAGTCTGTCAGTCTGTCAGTCTGTCAGTCTGTCAGTCTGTCAGTCTGTCAGTCTGTCAGTCTGTCAGTCTGTCAGTCTGTCAGTCTGTCTGTCTGTCAGTATGTCAGTATGTCAGTCTGTCAGTCTGTCAGTCTGTCAGTCTGTCAGTCTGTCAGTCTGTCAGTCTGTCAGTCTGTCAGTCTGTCAGTCTGTCAGTCTGTCAGTCTGTCAGTCTGTCAGTCTGTCAGTCTGTCAGTCTGTCAGTCTGTCAGTCTGTCAGTCTGTCAGTCTGTCAGTCTGTCAGTCTGTCAGTCTGTCAGTCTGTCAGTCTGTCAGTCTGTCAGTCTGTCAGTCTGTCAGTCTGTCAGTCTGTCAGTCTGTCAGTCAGTCTGTCTGTCAGTCTGTCAGTCTGTCAGTCTGTCAGTCTGTCAGTCTGTCAGTCTGTCAGTCTGTCAGTCTGTCAGTCTGTCATCTGTCAGTCTGTCAGTCTGTCAGTCTGTCAGTCTGCCAGTCTGTCAGTCTGTCCAGTCTGCCAGTCTGTCAGTCTGTCAGTCTGTCAGTCTGTCAGTCTGTCAGTCCTGTCAGTCTGTCAGTCTGTCAGTCTGTCAGTCTGTCAGTCTGTCAGTCTGTCAGTCTGTCAGTCTGTCAGTCTGTCAGTCTGTCAGTCTGTCAGTCTGTCAGTCTGTCAGTCTGTCAGTCTGTCAGTCTGTCAGTCTGTCAGTCTGCCAGTCTGTCAGTCTGTCAGTCTGTCAGTCTGTCAGTCTGTCCAGTCCTGTCAAGTCTGTCCAGTCCTGTCAGTCTGTCAGTCTGTCAGTCTGTCAGTCTGTCAGTCTGTCAGTCTGTCAGTCTGTCAGTCTGTCAGTCTGTCAGTCTGTCAGTCTGTCAGTCTGTCAGTCAGTCAGTCTGTCAGTCTGTCAGTCTGTCAGTCTGTCAGTCTGTCAGTCTGTCAGTCTGTCAGTCTGTCAGTCTGTCAGTCTGTCAGTCGTCAGTCTGTCAGTCTGTCAGTCTGTCAGTCTGTCCAGTCTGTCAGTCCTGTCAGTCTGCCGATCTGTCAGTCTGTCAGTCTGTCAGTCTGTCAGTCTGTCAGTCTGCAGTCTGTCAGTCTGTCAGTCTGTCAGTCTGTCAGTCTGTCAGTCTGTCAGTCTGTCAGTCTGTCAGTCTGTCAGTCTGTCAGTCTGTCAGTCTGTCAGTCTGTCAGTCTGTCAGTCTGTCAGTCTGTCAGGCTGTCAGTCTGTCAGGCTGTCAGTCTGTCAGTCTGTCAGTCTGTTGTCAGTCTGTCAGTCTGTCAGTCTGTCAGTCTGTCAGTCTGTCAGTCTGTCAGTCTGTCAGTCTCTGTCAGTCTGTCAGTCTGTCAGTCTGTCAGTCTGTCAGTCTGTCAGTCTGTCAGTCTGTCAGTCTGTCAGTCTGTCAGTCTGTCAGTCCAGTCTGTCAGTCTGTCAGTCTGTCAGTCTGTCAGTCTGTCAGTCTGTCAGTCTGTCAGTCTGTCAGTCTGTCAGTCTGTCAGTCTGTCAGTCTGTCAGTCTGTCAGTCTGTCAGTCTGTCAGTCTGTCAGTCTGTCAGTCTGTCAGTCTGTCAGTCTGTCAGTCTGTCAGTCTGTCAGTCTGTCAGTCTGTCAGTCTGTCAGTCTGTCAGTCTGTCAGTCTGTCAGTCTGTCAGTCTGTCAGTCTGTCAGTCTGTCAGTCTGTCAGTCTGTCAGTCTGTCAGTCTGTCAGTCTGTCAGTCTGTCAGTCTGTCAGTCTGTCAGTCTGTCAGTCTGTCAGTCTGTCAGTCTGTCAGTCTGTCAGTCTGTCAGTCTGTCAGTCTGTCAGTCTGTCAGTCTGTCAGTCTGTCAGTCTGTCAGTCTGTCAGTCTGTCAGTCTGTCAGTCTGTCAGTCTGTCAGTCTGTCAGTCTGTCAGTCTGTCAGTCTGTCAGTCTGTCAGTCTGTCAGTCTGTCAGTCTGTCAGTCTGTCAGTCTGTCAGTCTGTCAGTCTGTCAGTCTGTCAGTCTGTCAGTCTGTCAGTCTGTCAGTCTGTCAGTCTGTCAGTCTGTCAGTCTGTCAGTCTGTCAGTCTGTCAGTCTGTCAGTCTGTCAGTCTGTCAGTCTGTCAGTCTGTCAGTCTGTCAGTCTGTCAGTCTGTCAGTCTGTCAGTCTGTCAGTCTGTCAGTCTGTCAGTCTGTCAGTCTGTCAGTCTGTCAGTCTGTCAGTCTGTCAGTCTGTCAGTCTGTCAGTCTGTCAGTCTGTCAGTCTGTCAGTCTGTCAGTCTGTCAGTCTGTCAGTCTGTCAGTCTGTCAGTCTGTCAGTCTGTCAGTCTGTCAGTCTGTCAGTCTGTCAGTCTGTCAGTCTGTCAGTCTGTCAGTCTGTCAGTCTGTCAGTCTGTCAGTCTGTCAGTCTGTCAGTCTGTCAGTCTGTCAGTCTGTCAGTCTGTCAGTCTGTCAGTCTGTCAGTCTGTCAGTCTGTCAGTCTGTCAGTCTGTCAGTCTGTCAGTCTGTCAGTCTGTCAGTCTGTCAGTCTGTCAGTCTGTCAGTCTGTCAGTCTGTCAGTCTGTCAGTCTGTCAGTCTGTCAGTCTGTCAGTCTGTCAGTCTGTCAGTCTGTCAGTCTGTCAGTCTGTCAGTCTGTCAGTCTGTCAGTCTGTCAGTCTGTCAGTCTGTCAGTCTGTCAGTCTGTCAGTCTGTCAGTCTGTCAGTCTGTCAGTCTGTCAGTCTGTCAGTCTGTCAGTCTGTCAGTCTGTCAGTCTGTCAGTCTGTCAGTCTGTCAGTCTGTCAGTCTGTCAGTCTGTCAGTCTGTCAGTCTGTCAGTCTGTCAGTCTGTCAGTCTGTCAGTCTGTCAGTCTGTCAGTCTGTCAGTCTGTCAGTCTGTCAGTCTGTCAGTCTGTCAGTCTGTCAGTCTGTCAGTCTGTCAGTCTGTCAGTCTGTCAGTCTGTCAGTCTGTCAGTCTGTCAGTCTGTCAGTCTGTCAGTCTGTCAGTCTGTCAGTCTGTCAGTCTGTCAGTCTGTCAGTCTGTCAGTCTGTCAGTCTGTCAGTCTGTCAGTCTGTCAGTCTGTCAGTCTGTCAGTCTGTCAGTCTGTCAGTCTGTCAGTCTGTCAGTCTGTCAGTCTGTCAGTCTGTCAGTCTGTCAGTCTGTCAGTCTGTCAGTCTGTCAGTCTGTCAGTCTGTCAGTCTGTCAGTCTGTCAGTCTGTCAGTCTGTCAGTCTGTCAGTCTGTCAGTCTGTCAGTCTGTCAGTCTGTCAGTCTGTCAGTCTGTCAGTCTGTCAGTCTGTCAGTCTGTCAGTCTGTCAGTCTGTCAGTCTGTCAGTCTGTCAGTCTGTCAGTCTGTCAGTCTGTCAGTCTGTCAGTCTGTCAGTCTGTCAGTCTGTCAGTCTGTCAGTCTGTCAGTCTGTCAGTCTGTCAGTCTGTCAGTCTGTCAGTCTGTCAGTCTGTCAGTCTGTCAGTCTGTCAGTCTGTCAGTCTGTCAGTCTGTCAGTCTGTCAGTCTGTCAGTCTGTCAGTCTGTCAGTCTGTCAGTCTGTCAGTCTGTCAGTCTGTCAGTCTGTCAGTCTGTCAGTCTGTCAGTCTGTCAGTCTGTCAGTCTGTCAGTCTGTCAGTCTGTCAGTCTGTCAGTCTGTCAGTCTGTCAGTCTGTCAGTCTGTCAGTCTGTCAGTCTGTCAGTCTGTCAGTCTGTCAGTCTGTCAGTCTGTCAGTCTGTCAGTCTGTCAGTCTGTCAGTCTGTCAGTCTGTCAGTCTGTCAGTCTGTCAGTCTGTCAGTCTGTCAGTCTGTCAGTCTGTCAGTCTGTCAGTCTGTCAGTCTGTCAGTCTGTCAGTCTGTCAGTCTGTCAGTCTGTCAGTCTGTCAGTCTGTCAGTCTGTCAGTCTGTCAGTCTGTCAGTCTGTCAGTCTGTCAGTCTGTCAGTCTGTCAGTCTGTCAGTCTGTCAGTCTGTCAGTCTGTCAGTCTGTCAGTCTGTCAGTCTGTCAGTCTGTCAGTCTGTCAGTCTGTCAGTCTGTCAGTCTGTCAGTCTGTCAGTCTGTCAGTCTGTCAGTCTGTCAGTCTGTCAGTCTGTCAGTCTGTCAGTCTGTCAGTCTGTCAGTCTGTCAGTCTGTCAGTCTGTCAGTCTGTCAGTCTGTCAGTCTGTCAGTCTGTCAGTCTGTCAGTCTGTCAGTCTGTCAGTCTGTCAGTCTGTCAGTCTGTCAGTCTGTCAGTCTGTCAGTCTGTCAGTCTGTCAGTCTGTCAGTCTGTCAGTCTGTCAGTCTGTCAGTCTGTCAGTCTGTCAGTCTGTCAGTCTGTCAGTCTGTCAGTCTGTCAGTCTGTCAGTCTGTCAGTCTGTCAGTCTGTCAGTCTGTCAGTCTGTCAGTCTGTCAGTCTGTCAGTCTGTCAGTCTGTCAGTCTGTCAGTCTGTCAGTCTGTCAGTCTGTCAGTCTGTCAGTCTGTCAGTCTGTCAGTCTGTCAGTCTGTCAGTCTGTCAGTCTGTCAGTCTGTCAGTCTGTCAGTCTGTCAGTCTGTCAGTCTGTCAGTCTGTCAGTCTGTCAGTCTGTCAGTCTGTCAGTCTGTCAGTCTGTCAGTCTGTCAGTCTGTCAGTCTGTCAGTCTGTCAGTCTGTCAGTCTGTCAGTCTGTCAGTCTGTCAGTCTGTCAGTCTGTCAGTCTGTCAGTCTGTCAGTCTGTCAGTCTGTCAGTCTGTCAGTCTGTCAGTCTGTCAGTCTGTCAGTCTGTCAGTCTGTCAGTCTGTCAGTCTGTCAGTCTGTCAGTCTGTCAGTCTGTCAGTCTGTCAGTCTGTCAGTCTGTCAGTCTGTCAGTCTGTCAGTCTGTCAGTCTGTCAGTCTGTCAGTCTGTCAGTCTGTCAGTCTGTCAGTCTGTCAGTCTGTCAGTCTGTCAGTCTGTCAGTCTGTCAGTCTGTCAGTCTGTCAGTCTGTCAGTCTGTCAGTCTGTCAGTCTGTCAGTCTGTCAGTCTGTCAGTCTGTCAGTCTGTCAGTCTGTCAGTCTGTCAGTCTGTCAGTCTGTCAGTCTGTCAGTCTGTCAGTCTGTCAGTCTGTCAGTCTGTCAGTCTGTCAGTCTGTCAGTCTGTCAGTCTGTCAGTCTGTCAGTCTGTCAGTCTGTCAGTCTGTCAGTCTGTCAGTCTGTCAGTCTGTCAGTCTGTCAGTCTGTCAGTCTGTCAGTCTGTCAGTCTGTCAGTCTGTCAGTCTGTCAGTCTGTCAGTCTGTCAGTCTGTCAGTCTGTCAGTCTGTCAGTCTGTCAGTCTGTCAGTCTGTCAGTCTGTCAGTCTGTCAGTCTGTCAGTCTGTCAGTCTGTCAGTCTGTCAGTCTGTCAGTCTGTCAGTCTGTCAGTCTGTCAGTCTGTCAGTCTGTCAGTCTGTCAGTCTGTCAGTCTGTCAGTCTGTCAGTCTGTCAGTCTGTCAGTCTGTCAGTCTGTCAGTCTGTCAGTCTGTCAGTCTGTCAGTCTGTCAGTCTGTCAGTCTGTCAGTCTGTCAGTCTGTCAGTCTGTCAGTCTGTCAGTCTGTCAGTCTGTCAGTCTGTCAGTCTGTCAGTCTGTCAGTCTGTCAGTCTGTCAGTCTGTCAGTCTGTCAGTCTGTCAGTCTGTCAGTCTGTCAGTCTGTCAGTCTGTCAGTCTGTCAGTCTGTCAGTCTGTCAGTCTGTCAGTCTGTCAGTCTGTCAGTCTGTCAGTCTGTCAGTCTGTCAGTCTGTCAGTCTGTCAGTCTGTCAGTCTGTCAGTCTGTCAGTCTGTCAGTCTGTCAGTCTGTCAGTCTGTCAGTCTGTCAGTCTGTCAGTCTGTCAGTCTGTCAGTCTGTCAGTCTGTCAGTCTGTCAGTCTGTCAGTCTGTCAGTCTGTCAGTCTGTCAGTCTGTCAGTCTGTCAGTCTGTCAGTCTGTCAGTCTGTCAGTCTGTCAGTCTGTCAGTCTGTCAGTCTGTCAGTCTGTCAGTCTGTCAGTCTGTCAGTCTGTCAGTCTGTCAGTCTGTCAGTCTGTCAGTCTGTCAGTCTGTCAGTCTGTCAGTCTGTCAGTCTGTCAGTCTGTCAGTCTGTCAGTCTGTCAGTCTGTCAGTCTGTCAGTCTGTCAGTCTGTCAGTCTGTCAGTCTGTCAGTCTGTCAGTCTGTCAGTCTGTCAGTCTGTCAGTCTGTCAGTCTGTCAGTCTGTCAGTCTGTCAGTCTGTCAGTCTGTCAGTCTGTCAGTCTGTCAGTCTGTCAGTCTGTCAGTCTGTCAGTCTGTCAGTCTGTCAGTCTGTCAGTCTGTCAGTCTGTCAGTCTGTCAGTCTGTCAGTCTGTCAGTCTGTCAGTCTGTCAGTCTGTCAGTCTGTCAGTCTGTCAGTCTGTCAGTCTGTCAGTCTGTCAGTCTGTCAGTCTGTCAGTCTGTCAGTCTGTCAGTCTGTCAGTCTGTCAGTCTGTCAGTCTGTCAGTCTGTCAGTCTGTCAGTCTGTCAGTCTGTCAGTCTGTCAGTCTGTCAGTCTGTCAGTCTGTCAGTCTGTCAGTCTGTCAGTCTGTCAGTCTGTCAGTCTGTCAGTCTGTCAGTCTGTCAGTCTGTCAGTCTGTCAGTCTGTCAGTCTGTCAGTCTGTCAGTCTGTCAGTCTGTCAGTCTGTCAGTCTGTCAGTCTGTCAGTCTGTCAGTCTGTCAGTCTGTCAGTCTGTCAGTCTGTCAGTCTGTCAGTCTGTCAGTCTGTCAGTCTGTCAGTCTGTCAGTCTGTCAGTCTGTCAGTCTGTCAGTCTGTCAGTCTGTCAGTCTGTCAGTCTGTCAGTCTGTCAGTCTGTCAGTCTGTCAGTCTGTCAGTCTGTCAGTCTGTCAGTCTGTCAGTCTGTCAGTCTGTCAGTCTGTCAGTCTGTCAGTCTGTCAGTCTGTCAGTCTGTCAGTCTGTCAGTCTGTCAGTCTGTCAGTCTGTCAGTCTGTCAGTCTGTCAGTCTGTCAGTCTGTCAGTCTGTCAGTCTGTCAGTCTGTCAGTCTGTCAGTCTGTCAGTCTGTCAGTCTGTCAGTCTGTCAGTCTGTCAGTCTGTCAGTCTGTCAGTCTGTCAGTCTGTCAGTCTGTCAGTCTGTCAGTCTGTCAGTCTGTCAGTCTGTCAGTCTGTCAGTCTGTCAGTCTGTCAGTCTGTCAGTCTGTCAGTCTGTCAGTCTGTCAGTCTGTCAGTCTGTCAGTCTGTCAGTCTGTCAGTCTGTCAGTCTGTCAGTCTGTCAGTCTGTCAGTCTGTCAGTCTGTCAGTCTGTCAGTCTGTCAGTCTGTCAGTCTGTCAGTCTGTCAGTCTGTCAGTCTGTCAGTCTGTCAGTCTGTCAGTCTGTCAGTCTGTCAGTCTGTCAGTCTGTCAGTCTGTCAGTCTGTCAGTCTGTCAGTCTGTCAGTCTGTCAGTCTGTCAGTCTGTCAGTCTGTCAGTCTGTCAGTCTGTCAGTCTGTCAGTCTGTCAGTCTGTCAGTCTGTCAGTCTGTCAGTCTGTCAGTCTGTCAGTCTGTCAGTCTGTCAGTCTGTCAGTCTGTCAGTCTGTCAGTCTGTCAGTCTGTCAGTCTGTCAGTCTGTCAGTCTGTCAGTCTGTCAGTCTGTCAGTCTGTCAGTCTGTCAGTCTGTCAGTCTGTCAGTCTGTCAGTCTGTCAGTCTGTCAGTCTGTCAGTCTGTCAGTCTGTCAGTCTGTCAGTCTGTCAGTCTGTCAGTCTGTCAGTCTGTCAGTCTGTCAGTCTGTCAGTCTGTCAGTCTGTCAGTCTGTCAGTCTGTCAGTCTGTCAGTCTGTCAGTCTGTCAGTCTGTCAGTCTGTCAGTCTGTCAGTCTGTCAGTCTGTCAGTCTGTCAGTCTGTCAGTCTGTCAGTCTGTCAGTCTGTCAGTCTGTCAGTCTGTCAGTCTGTCAGTCTGTCAGTCTGTCAGTCTGTCAGTCTGTCAGTCTGTCAGTCTGTCAGTCTGTCAGTCTGTCAGTCTGTCAGTCTGTCAGTCTGTCAGTCTGTCAGTCTGTCAGTCTGTCAGTCTGTCAGTCTGTCAGTCTGTCAGTCTGTCAGTCTGTCAGTCTGTCAGTCTGTCAGTCTGTCAGTCTGTCAGTCTGTCAGTCTGTCAGTCTGTCAGTCTGTCAGTCTGTCAGTCTGTCAGTCTGTCAGTCTGTCAGTCTGTCAGTCTGTCAGTCTGTCAGTCTGTCAGTCTGTCAGTCTGTCAGTCTGTCAGTCTGTCAGTCTGTCAGTCTGTCAGTCTGTCAGTCTGTCAGTCTGTCAGTCTGTCAGTCTGTCAGTCTGTCAGTCTGTCAGTCTGTCAGTCTGTCAGTCTGTCAGTCTGTCAGTCTGTCAGTCTGTCAGTCTGTCAGTCTGTCAGTCTGTCAGTCTGTCAGTCTGTCAGTCTGTCAGTCTGTCAGTCTGTCAGTCTGTCAGTCTGTCAGTCTGTCAGTCTGTCAGTCTGTCAGTCTGTCAGTCTGTCAGTCTGTCAGTCTGTCAGTCTGTCAGTCTGTCAGTCTGTCAGTCTGTCAGTCTGTCAGTCTGTCAGTCTGTCAGTCTGTCAGTCTGTCAGTCTGTCAGTCTGTCAGTCTGTCAGTCTGTCAGTCTGTCAGTCTGTCAGTCTGTCAGTCTGTCAGTCTGTCAGTCTGTCAGTCTGTCAGTCTGTCAGTCTGTCAGTCTGTCAGTCTGTCAGTCTGTCAGTCTGTCAGTCTGTCAGTCTGTCAGTCTGTCAGTCTGTCAGTCTGTCAGTCTGTCAGTCTGTCAGTCTGTCAGTCTGTCAGTCTGTCAGTCTGTCAGTCTGTCAGTCTGTCAGTCTGTCAGTCTGTCAGTCTGTCAGTCTGTCAGTCTGTCAGTCTGTCAGTCTGTCAGTCTGTCAGTCTGTCAGTCTGTCAGTCTGTCAGTCTGTCAGTCTGTCAGTCTGTCAGTCTGTCAGTCTGTCAGTCTGTCAGTCTGTCAGTCTGTCAGTCTGTCAGTCTGTCAGTCTGTCAGTCTGTCAGTCTGTCAGTCTGTCAGTCTGTCAGTCTGTCAGTCTGTCAGTCTGTCAGTCTGTCAGTCTGTCAGTCTGTCAGTCTGTCAGTCTGTCAGTCTGTCAGTCTGTCAGTCTGTCAGTCTGTCAGTCTGTCAGTCTGTCAGTCTGTCAGTCTGTCAGTCTGTCAGTCTGTCAGTCTGTCAGTCTGTCAGTCTGTCAGTCTGTCAGTCTGTCAGTCTGTCAGTCTGTCAGTCTGTCAGTCTGTCAGTCTGTCAGTCTGTCAGTCTGTCAGTCTGTCAGTCTGTCAGTCTGTCAGTCTGTCAGTCTGTCAGTCTGTCAGTCTGTCAGTCTGTCAGTCTGTCAGTCTGTCAGTCTGTCAGTCTGTCAGTCTGTCAGTCTGTCAGTCTGTCAGTCTGTCAGTCTGTCAGTCTGTCAGTCTGTCAGTCTGTCAGTCTGTCAGTCTGTCAGTCTGTCAGTCTGTCAGTCTGTCAGTCTGTCAGTCTGTCAGTCTGTCAGTCTGTCAGTCTGTCAGTCTGTCAGTCTGTCAGTCTGTCAGTCTGTCAGTCTGTCAGTCTGTCAGTCTGTCAGTCTGTCAGTCTGTCAGTCTGTCAGTCTGTCAGTCTGTCAGTCTGTCAGTCTGTCAGTCTGTCAGTCTGTCAGTCTGTCAGTCTGTCAGTCTGTCAGTCTGTCAGTCTGTCAGTCTGTCAGTCTGTCAGTCTGTCAGTCTGTCAGTCTGTCAGTCTGTCAGTCTGTCAGTCTGTCAGTCTGTCAGTCTGTCAGTCTGTCAGTCTGTCAGTCTGTCAGTCTGTCAGTCTGTCAGTCTGTCAGTCTGTCAGTCTGTCAGTCTGTCAGTCTGTCAGTCTGTCAGTCTGTCAGTCTGTCAGTCTGTCAGTCTGTCAGTCTGTCAGTCTGTCAGTCTGTCAGTCTGTCAGTCTGTCAGTCTGTCAGTCTGTCAGTCTGTCAGTCTGTCAGTCTGTCAGTCTGTCAGTCTGTCAGTCTGTCAGTCTGTCAGTCTGTCAGTCTGTCAGTCTGTCAGTCTGTCAGTCTGTCAGTCTGTCAGTCTGTCAGTCTGTCAGTCTGTCAGTCTGTCAGTCTGTCAGTCTGTCAGTCTGTCAGTCTGTCAGTCTGTCAGTCTGTCAGTCTGTCAGTCTGTCAGTCTGTCAGTCTGTCAGTCTGTCAGTCTGTCAGTCTGTCAGTCTGTCAGTCTGTCAGTCTGTCAGTCTGTCAGTCTGTCAGTCTGTCAGTCTGTCAGTCTGTCAGTCTGTCAGTCTGTCAGTCTGTCAGTCTGTCAGTCTGTCAGTCTGTCAGTCTGTCAGTCTGTCAGTCTGTCAGTCTGTCAGTCTGTCAGTCTGTCAGTCTGTCAGTCTGTCAGTCTGTCAGTCTGTCAGTCTGTCAGTCTGTCAGTCTGTCAGTCTGTCAGTCTGTCAGTCTGTCAGTCTGTCAGTCTGTCAGTCTGTCAGTCTGTCAGTCTGTCAGTCTGTCAGTCTGTCAGTCTGTCAGTCTGTCAGTCTGTCAGTCTGTCAGTCTGTCAGTCTGTCAGTCTGTCAGTCTGTCAGTCTGTCAGTCTGTCAGTCTGTCAGTCTGTCAGTCTGTCAGTCTGTCAGTCTGTCAGTCTGTCAGTCTGTCAGTCTGTCAGTCTGTCAGTCTGTCAGTCTGTCAGTCTGTCAGTCTGTCAGTCTGTCAGTCTGTCAGTCTGTCAGTCTGTCAGTCTGTCAGTCTGTCAGTCTGTCAGTCTGTCAGTCTGTCAGTCTGTCAGTCTGTCAGTCTGTCAGTCTGTCAGTCTGTCAGTCTGTCAGTCTGTCAGTCTGTCAGTCTGTCAGTCTGTCAGTCTGTCAGTCTGTCAGTCTGTCAGTCTGTCAGTCTGTCAGTCTGTCAGTCTGTCAGTCTGTCAGTCTGTCAGTCTGTCAGTCTGTCAGTCTGTCAGTCTGTCAGTCTGTCAGTCTGTCAGTCTGTCAGTCTGTCAGTCTGTCAGTCTGTCAGTCTGTCAGTCTGTCAGTCTGTCAGTCTGTCAGTCTGTCAGTCTGTCAGTCTGTCAGTCTGTCAGTCTGTCAGTCTGTCAGTCTGTCAGTCTGTCAGTCTGTCAGTCTGTCAGTCTGTCAGTCTGTCAGTCTGTCAGTCTGTCAGTCTGTCAGTCTGTCAGTCTGTCAGTCTGTCAGTCTGTCAGTCTGTCAGTCTGTCAGTCTGTCAGTCTGTCAGTCTGTCAGTCTGTCAGTCTGTCAGTCTGTCAGTCTGTCAGTCTGTCAGTCTGTCAGTCTGTCAGTCTGTCAGTCTGTCAGTCTGTCAGTCTGTCAGTCTGTCAGTCTGTCAGTCTGTCAGTCTGTCAGTCTGTCAGTCTGTCAGTCTGTCAGTCTGTCAGTCTGTCAGTCTGTCAGTCTGTCAGTCTGTCAGTCTGTCAGTCTGTCAGTCTGTCAGTCTGTCAGTCTGTCAGTCTGTCAGTCTGTCAGTCTGTCAGTCTGTCAGTCTGTCAGTCTGTCAGTCTGTCAGTCTGTCAGTCTGTCAGTCTGTCAGTCTGTCAGTCTGTCAGTCTGTCAGTCTGTCAGTCTGTCAGTCTGTCAGTCTGTCAGTCTGTCAGTCTGTCAGTCTGTCAGTCTGTCAGTCTGTCAGTCTGTCAGTCTGTCAGTCTGTCAGTCTGTCAGTCTGTCAGTCTGTCAGTCTGTCAGTCTGTCAGTCTGTCAGTCTGTCAGTCTGTCAGTCTGTCAGTCTGTCAGTCTGTCAGTCTGTCAGTCTGTCAGTCTGTCAGTCTGTCAGTCTGTCAGTCTGTCAGTCTGTCAGTCTGTCAGTCTGTCAGTCTGTCAGTCTGTCAGTCTGTCAGTCTGTCAGTCTGTCAGTCTGTCAGTCTGTCAGTCTGTCAGTCTGTCAGTCTGTCAGTCTGTCAGTCTGTCAGTCTGTCAGTCTGTCAGTCTGTCAGTCTGTCAGTCTGTCAGTCTGTCAGTCTGTCAGTCTGTCAGTCTGTCAGTCTGTCAGTCTGTCAGTCTGTCAGTCTGTCAGTCTGTCAGTCTGTCAGTCTGTCAGTCTGTCAGTCTGTCAGTCTGTCAGTCTGTCAGTCTGTCAGTCTGTCAGTCTGTCAGTCTGTCAGTCTGTCAGTCTGTCAGTCTGTCAGTCTGTCAGTCTGTCAGTCTGTCAGTCTGTCAGTCTGTCAGTCTGTCAGTCTGTCAGTCTGTCAGTCTGTCAGTCTGTCAGTCTGTCAGTCTGTCAGTCTGTCAGTCTGTCAGTCTGTCAGTCTGTCAGTCTGTCAGTCTGTCAGTCTGTCAGTCTGTCAGTCTGTCAGTCTGTCAGTCTGTCAGTCTGTCAGTCTGTCAGTCTGTCAGTCTGTCAGTCTGTCAGTCTGTCAGTCTGTCAGTCTGTCAGTCTGTCAGTCTGTCAGTCTGTCAGTCTGTCAGTCTGTCAGTCTGTCAGTCTGTCAGTCTGTCAGTCTGTCAGTCTGTCAGTCTGTCAGTCTGTCAGTCTGTCAGTCTGTCAGTCTGTCAGTCTGTCAGTCTGTCAGTCTGTCAGTCTGTCAGTCTGTCAGTCTGTCAGTCTGTCAGTCTGTCAGTCTGTCAGTCTGTCAGTCTGTCAGTCTGTCAGTCTGTCAGTCTGTCAGTCTGTCAGTCTGTCAGTCTGTCAGTCTGTCAGTCTGTCAGTCTGTCAGTCTGTCAGTCTGTCAGTCTGTCAGTCTGTCAGTCTGTCAGTCTGTCAGTCTGTCAGTCTGTCAGTCTGTCAGTCTGTCAGTCTGTCAGTCTGTCAGTCTGTCAGTCTGTCAGTCTGTCAGTCTGTCAGTCTGTCAGTCTGTCAGTCTGTCAGTCTGTCAGTCTGTCAGTCTGTCAGTCTGTCAGTCTGTCAGTCTGTCAGTCTGTCAGTCTGTCAGTCTGTCAGTCTGTCAGTCTGTCAGTCTGTCAGTCTGTCAGTCTGTCAGTCTGTCAGTCTGTCAGTCTGTCAGTCTGTCAGTCTGTCAGTCTGTCAGTCTGTCAGTCTGTCAGTCTGTCAGTCTGTCAGTCTGTCAGTCTGTCAGTCTGTCAGTCTGTCAGTCTGTCAGTCTGTCAGTCTGTCAGTCTGTCAGTCTGTCAGTCTGTCAGTCTGTCAGTCTGTCAGTCTGTCAGTCTGTCAGTCTGTCAGTCTGTCAGTCTGTCAGTCTGTCAGTCTGTCAGTCTGTCAGTCTGTCAGTCTGTCAGTCTGTCAGTCTGTCAGTCTGTCAGTCTGTCAGTCTGTCAGTCTGTCAGTCTGTCAGTCTGTCAGTCTGTCAGTCTGTCAGTCTGTCAGTCTGTCAGTCTGTCAGTCTGTCAGTCTGTCAGTCTGTCAGTCTGTCAGTCTGTCAGTCTGTCAGTCTGTCAGTCTGTCAGTCTGTCAGTCTGTCAGTCTGTCAGTCTGTCAGTCTGTCAGTCTGTCAGTCTGTCAGTCTGTCAGTCTGTCAGTCTGTCAGTCTGTCAGTCTGTCAGTCTGTCAGTCTGTCAGTCTGTCAGTCTGTCAGTCTGTCAGTCTGTCAGTCTGTCAGTCTGTCAGTCTGTCAGTCTGTCAGTCTGTCAGTCTGTCAGTCTGTCAGTCTGTCAGTCTGTCAGTCTGTCAGTCTGTCAGTCTGTCAGTCTGTCAGTCTGTCAGTCTGTCAGTCTGTCAGTCTGTCAGTCTGTCAGTCTGTCAGTCTGTCAGTCTGTCAGTCTGTCAGTCTGTCAGTCTGTCAGTCTGTCAGTCTGTCAGTCTGTCAGTCTGTCAGTCTGTCAGTCTGTCAGTCTGTCAGTCTGTCAGTCTGTCAGTCTGTCAGTCTGTCAGTCTGTCAGTCTGTCAGTCTGTCAGTCTGTCAGTCTGTCAGTCTGTCAGTCTGTCAGTCTGTCAGTCTGTCAGTCTGTCAGTCTGTCAGTCTGTCAGTCTGTCAGTCTGTCAGTCTGTCAGTCTGTCAGTCTGTCAGTCTGTCAGTCTGTCAGTCTGTCAGTCTGTCAGTCTGTCAGTCTGTCAGTCTGTCAGTCTGTCAGTCTGTCAGTCTGTCAGTCTGTCAGTCTGTCAGTCTGTCAGTCTGTCAGTCTGTCAGTCTGTCAGTCTGTCAGTCTGTCAGTCTGTCAGTCTGTCAGTCTGTCAGTCTGTCAGTCTGTCAGTCTGTCAGTCTGTCAGTCTGTCAGTCTGTCAGTCTGTCAGTCTGTCAGTCTGTCAGTCTGTCAGTCTGTCAGTCTGTCAGTCTGTCAGTCTGTCAGTCTGTCAGTCTGTCAGTCTGTCAGTCTGTCAGTCTGTCAGTCTGTCAGTCTGTCAGTCTGTCAGTCTGTCAGTCTGTCAGTCTGTCAGTCTGTCAGTCTGTCAGTCTGTCAGTCTGTCAGTCTGTCAGTCTGTCAGTCTGTCAGTCTGTCAGTCTGTCAGTCTGTCAGTCTGTCAGTCTGTCAGTCTGTCAGTCTGTCAGTCTGTCAGTCTGTCAGTCTGTCAGTCTGTCACTGTCAGTCTGTCAGTCTGTCAGTCTGTCAGTCTGTCAGTCTGTCAGTCTGTCAGTCTGTCAGTCTGTCAGTCTGTCAGTCTGTCAGTCGTCTGTCAGTCTGTCAGTCTGTCAGTCTGTCAGTCTGTCAGTCTGTCAGTCTGTCAGTCTGTCAGTCTGTCAGTCTGTCAGTCTGTCAGTCTGTCAGTCTGTCAGTCTGTCAGTCTGTCAGTCTGTCAGTCTGTCAGTCTGTCAGTCTGTCAGTCTGTCAGTCTGTCAGTCTGTCAGTCTGTCAGTCTGTCAGTCTGTCAGTCTGTCAGTCTGTCAGTCTGTCAGTCTGTCAGTCTGTCAGTCTGTCAGTCTGTCAGTCTGTCAGTCTGTCAGTCTGTCAGTCTGTCAGTCTGTCTGTCAGTCTGTCTGTCGTCTGTCAGTCTGTCAGTCTGTCAGTCTGTCAGTCTGTCAGTCTCAGTCTGTCAGTCTGTCAGTCTGTCAGTCTGGTCAGTCTGTCAGTCTGTCAGTCTGTCAGTCTGTCAGTCTGTCAGTTGTCAGTCTGTCAGTCTGTCAGTCTGTCAGTCTGTCAGTCTGTCAGTCTGTCAGTCTGTCAGTCTGTCAGTCTGTCAGTCTGTCAGTCTGTCAGTCTGTCAGTCTGTCCAGTCTGTCATCTGTCAGTCTGTCAGTCTGTCAGTCTGTCAGTCTGTCAGTCTGTCAGTCTGTCAGTCTGTCAGTCTGTCAGTCTGTCAGTCTGTCAGTCTGTCAGTCCTGTCAGTCTGTCAGTCTGTCAGTCTGTCAGTCTGTCAGTCTGTCAGTCTGTCAGTCTGTCAGTCTGTCAGTTGTCAGTCTGTCAGTCTGTCAGTCTGTCAGTCTGTCAGTCTGTCAGTCTGGTCTGTCAGTCTGTCAGTCTGTCAGTCTGTCCAGTCTGTCAGTCTGTCAGTCTGTCAGTCTGGTCAGTCTGTCAGTTCTGTCAGTCTGTCAGTCTGTCAGTCTGTCAGTCTGTCAGTCTGTCAGTCTGTCAGTCTGTCAGTCTGTCAGTCTGTCAGTCTGTCAGTCTGTCAGTCTGTCAGTCTGTCAGTCTGTCAGTCTGTCAGTCTGTCAGTCTGTCAGTCTGTCAGTCTTAGTCTGTCAGTCTGTCAGTCTGTCAGTCTGTCAGTCTGTCAGTCTGTCAGTCTGTCAGTCTGTCAGTCTGTCAGTCTGTCAGTCTGTCAGTCTGTCAGTCTGTCAGTCTGTCAGTCTGTCAGTCTGTCAGTCTGTCAGTCTGTCAGTCTGTCAGTCTGTCAGTCTGTCAGTCAGTCTGTCAGTCTGTCAGTCTGTCAGTCTGTCAGTCTGTCAGTCTGTCAGTCTGTCAGTCTGTCAGTCTGTCAGTCTGTCAGTCTGTCAGTCTGTCAGGTCAGTCTGTCAGTCTGTCAGTCTGTCAGTCTGTCAGTCTGTCAGTCTGTCAGTCTGTCAGTCTGTCAGTCTGTCAGTCTGTCAGTCTGTCAGTCTGTCAGTCTGTCAGTCTGTCAGTCTGTCAGTCTGTCAGTCTGTCAGTCTGTCAGTCTGTCAGTCTGTCAGTCTTCAGTCTGTCAGTCTGTCAGTCTGTCAGTCTGTCAGTCTGTCAGTATGTCAGTTGTCAGTCTGTCAGTATGTCAGTCTGTCAGTCTCTGTCAGTCTGTCAGTCTGTCAGTCTGTCAGTCTGTCAGTCTGTCAGTCTGTCAGTCTGTCTCTGTCAGTCTGTCAGTCTGTCAGTCTGTCAGTCTGTCAGTCTGTCAGTCTGTCAGTCTGTCAGTCTGTCAGTCTGTCAGTCTGTCAGTCTGTCAGTCAGTCTGTCAGTCTGTCAGTCTGTCAGTCTGTCAGTCTGTCAGTCTGCAGTCTGTCAGTCTGTCAGTCTGTCAGTCTGTCAGTCTGTCAGTCTGTCAGTCTGTAGTCTGTCAGTCTGTCAGTCTGTCAGTCTGTCAGCCTGTCAGTCTGTCAGTCTGTCAGTCTGTCAGTCTGTCAGTCTGTCAGTCTGTCACTCTGTCAGTCTGTCAGTCTGTCAGTAGTCAGTCTGTCAGTCTGTCAGTCTGTCAGTCTGTCAGTCTGTCAGTCTGTCAGTCTGTCAGTCTGTCAGTCTGTCAGTCTGTCAGTCTGTCAGTCTGTCAGTCTGTCAGTCTGTCTGTATGTCAGTCTGTCAGTCTGTCAGTCTGTCAGTCTGTCAGTCTGTCAGTCTGTCAGTCTGTCAGTCTGTCAGTCTGTCAGTCTGTCAGTCTGTCAGTCTGTCAGTCTGTCAGTCTGTCAGTCTGTCAGTCTGTCAGTCTGTCAGTCTGTCAGTCTGTCAGTCTGTCAGTCTGTCAGTCTGTCAGTCTGTCAGTCTGTCAGTCTGTCAGTCTGTCAGTCTGTCAGTCTGTCAGTCTGTCAGTCTGTCAGTCTGTCAGTCTGTCAGTCTGTCAGTCTGTCAGTCTGTCAGTCTGTCAGTCTGTCAGTCTGTCAGTCTGTCAGTCCTGTCAGTCTGTCAGTCTGTCAGTCTGTCAGTCTGTCAGTCTGTCAGTCTGTCAGTCTGTCAGTCTGTCAGTCTGTCAGTCTGTCAGTCTGTCAGTCTGTCAGTCTGTCAGTCTGTCAGTCTGTCAGTCTGTCAGTCTGTCAGTCTGTCAGTCTGTCAGTCTGTCAGTCTGTCAGTCTGTCAGTCTGTCAGTCTGTCAGTCTGTCAGTCTGTCAGTCTGTCAGTCCTGTCTGTCAGTCTGTCAGTCTGTCAGTCTGTCAGTCTGTCAGTCTGTCAGTCTGTCAGTCTGTCAGTCTGTCAGTCTGTCAGTCCTGTCAGTCTGTCAGTCTGTCAGTCTGTCAGTCTGTCAGTCTGTCAGTCTGTCAGTCTGTCAGTCTGTCAGTCTGTCAGTCTGTCAGTCTGTCAGTCTGTCAGTTGTCAGTTCTGTCAGTCTGTCAGTCTGTCAGTCTGTCAGTCTGTCAGTCTGTCAGTCTGTCAGTCTGTCAGTCTGTCCAGTCTGTCAGTCTGTCAGTCTGTCAGTCTGTCAGTCTGTCAGTCTGTCAGTCTGTCAGTCTGTCAGTCTGTCAGTCTGTCAGTCTGTCAGTCTGTCAGTCTGTCAGTCTGTCAGTCTGTCAGTCTGTCAGTCTCTGTCAGTCTGGCAGTCTGTCAGACTGTCAGTCTGTCAGTCTGTCAGTATGTCAGTCTGTCAGTCTGTCAGTCTGTCAGTCTGTCAGTCTGTCAGTCTGTCAGGTCTGTCAGTCTGTCAGTCTGTCAGTCTGTCTGTCTGTCAGTCTGTCAGTCTGTCAGTCTGTCAGTCTGTCAGTCTGTCAGTTGTCAGTCTGTCAGTCTGTCAGTCTGTCAGTCTGTCAGTCTGTCATCTGCCAGTCTGTCAGTCTGCCAGTATGTCAGTTTGTCAGTCTGTCAGTATGTCAGTCTGTCAGTCTGTCAGTATGTCAGTTTGTCAGTCTGTCAGTATGTCAGTCTGTAAGTCTGTCAGTCTGTCAGTCTGTCAGTCTGTCAGTCTGTCAGTCTGTCAGTCTGTCAGTCTGTCAGTCTGTCAGGTCGTCAGTCTGTCAGTCTGTCAGTCTGTCAGTCTGTCAGTCTGTCAGTCTGTCAGTCTGTCAGTCTGTCAGTCTGTCAGTCTGTCAGTCTGTCAGTCTGTCAGTCTGTCAGTCTGTCAGTCTGTCAGTCTGTCAGTCTGTCAGTCTGTCAGTCTGTCAGTCTGTCAGTCTGTCAGTCTGTCAGTCTGTCAGTCTGTCAGTCTGTCAGTCTGTCAGTCTGTCAGTCTGTCAGTCTGTCAGTCTGTCAGTCTGTCAGTCTGTCAGTCTGTCAGTCTGTCAGTCTGTCAGTCTGTCAGTCTGTCAGTCTGTCAGTCTGTCAGTCTGTCAGTCTGTCAGTCTGTCAGTTTGTCAGTCTGTCAGTCTGTCTGTCTGTCAGTCTGTCAGTCTGGCAGTCTGTCAGTCTGGTCAGTCTGTCAGTCTGTCAGTCTGTCAGTCTGTCAGTCTGTCAGTCTGTCAGTCTGTCAGTCCTGTCAGTCTGTCAGTCTGTCAGTCTGTCAGTCCTGTCAGTCTGTCAGTCTGTCAGTCTGTCAGTCTGTCAGTCTGTCAGTCTGTCAGTCTGTCAGTCTGTCAGTCTGTCAGTCTGTCAGTCTGTCAGTCTGTCAGTCTGTCAGTCTGTCAGTCTGTCAGTCTGTCAGTCTGTCAGTCTGTCAGTCTGTAAGTCTGTCAGTCTGTCAGTCTGTCAGTCTGTCAGTCTGTCAGTCTGTCAGTCTGTCAGTCTGTCAGTCTGTCAGTCTGTCAGTCTGTCAGTCTGTCAGTCTGTCAGTCTGTCAGTCTGTCAGTCCTGTCAGTCTGTCAGTCTGTCAGTCTGTCAGTCTGTCAGTCTTCAGTCTGGCAGTCTGTCAGACTGTCAGTCTGTCAGTCCTGTCAGTATGTCAGTCTGTCAGTCTGTCAGTCTGTCAGTCTGTCAGTCTGTCAGTCTGTCAGTCTGTCAGTCTGTCAGTCTGTCAGTCTGTCAGTCTGTCAGTCTGTCAGTCTGTCAGTCTGTCAGTCTGTCAGTCTGTCAGTCTGTCAGTCTGTCAGTCTGTCAGTCTGTCAGTCTGTCAGTCTGTCAGTCTGTCAGTCTGCCAGTCTGTCAGTCTGCCAGTATGTCAGTTTGTCAGTCTGTCAGTATGTCAGTCTGTCAGTCTGTCAGTATGTCAGTTTGTCAGTCTGTCAGTATGTCAGTCTGTAAGTCTGTCAGTCTGTCAGTCTGTCAGTCTGTCAGTCTGTCAGTCTGTCAGTCTGTCAGTCTGTCAGTCTGTCAGTCTGTCAGTCTGTCAGTCTGTCAGTCTGTCAGTCTGTCAGTCTGTCAGTCTGTCAGTCTGTCAGTCTGTCAGTCTGTCAGTCGTCAGTCTGTCAGTCTGTCAGTCTGTCAGTCTGTCAGTCTGTCAGTCTGTCAGTCTGTCAGTCTGTCAGTCTGTCAGTCTGTCAGTCCTGTCAGTCTGTCAGTCTGTCAGTCTGTCAGTCTGTCAGTCTGTCAGTCTGTCAGTCTGTCAGTCTGTCAGTTTGTCAGTCTGTCAGTCTGTCAGTCTGTTAGTCTGTCAGTCTGTCAGTCTGTCAGTCTGTCAGTCTGTCAGTCTGTCAGTCTGTCAGTCTGTCAGTCTGTCAGTCTGTCAGTCTGTCAGTCTGGCAGTCTGTCAGTCTGTCAGTCTGTCAGTCTGTCAGTCTGTCAGTCTGTCAGTCTGTCAGTCTGTCAGTCTGTCAGTCTGTCAGACTGTCAGTCTGTCAGTCTGTCAGTCTGTCAGTCTGTCAGTCTGTCAGTCTGTCAGTCTGTCAGTCTGTCAGTCTGTCAGTCTGTCAGTCTGTCAGTTCTGTCAGTCCTGTCAGTCTGTCAGTCTGTCTGTCAGTCTGTCAGTCTGTCAGTCTGTCAGTCTGTCAGTCTGTTCAGTCTGTCAGTCTGTCAGTCTGTCTGTCTGTCAGTCTGTCAGTCTGTCAGTCTGTCAGCTGTCAGTCTGTCAGTCTGTCAGGTCTGTCAGTCTGTCAGTCTGTCAGTCTGTCAGTCTGTCAGTCTGTCAGTCTGTCAGTCTGTCAGTCTGTCAGTCTGTCAGTCTGTCAGTCTGTCAGTCTGTCAGTCTGTCAGTCTGTCAGTCTGTCAGTCTGTCAGTCTGTCAGTCTGTCAGTCTGTCAGTCTGTCAGTCTGTCAGTCTGTCAGTCTGTCAGTCTGTCAGTCTGTCAGTCTGTCAGTCTGTCAGTCTGTCAGTCTGTCAGTCTGTCAGTCTGTCAGTCTGTCAGTCTGTCAGTCTGTCAGTCTGTCAGTCTGTCAGTCTGTCAGTCTGTCAGTCTGTCAGTCTGTCAGTCTGTCAGTCTGTCAGTCTGTCAGTCTGTCAGTCTGTCAGTCTGTCAGTCTGTCAGTCTGTCAGTCTGTCAGTCTGTCAGTCTGTCAGTCTGTCAGTCTGTCAGTCTGTCAGTCTGTCAGTCCTGTCAGTCTGTCAGTCTGTCAGTCTGTCAGTCTGTCAGTCTGTCAGTCTGTCAGTCTGTCAGTCTGTCAGTCTGTCAGTCTGTCAGTCTGTCAGTCTGTCAGTCTGTCAGTCCTGTCAGTCTGTCAGTCTGTCATCTGTCAGTCTGTCAGTCTGTCAGTCTGGTCAGTCGCAGTCTGTCAGTCTGTCAGTCTGTCAGTCTGTCAGTCTGTGTCAGTCTGTCAGTCTGTCAGTCTGTCAGTCTGTCAGTCTGTCAGTCTGTCAGTCTGTCAGTCTGTCAGTCTGTCTGTCTGTCAGTCTGTCAGTCTGTCAGTCTGTCAGTCTGTCAGTCTGTCAGTCTGTCAGTCTGTCAGTCTGTCAGTCTGTCAGTCTGTCAGTCTGTCAGTCTGTCAGTCTGTCATGTCTGTCAGTCTGTCAGTCTGTCAGTCTGTCAGTCTGTCAGTCTGTCAGTCTGTCAGTCTGTCAGTCTGTCAGTCTGTCAGTCTGTCAGTCTGTCAGGTCAGTCTGTCAGTCTGTCAGCGTGTCAGTCTGTCAGTGTGTCAGTCTGTCAGTCAGTCAGTCTGTCAGTCTGTCAGTCTGTCTGTCAGTCTGTCAGTCTGTCAGTCTGTCAGTCAGTCGTCAGTCAGTCTGTCAGTCTGTCAGTCTGTCAGTCTGTCAGTCTGTCAGTCTGTCAGTCTGTCAGTCTGTCAGTCTGTCAGTCTGTCAGTCTGTCAGTCTGGTCAGTCTGTCAGTCTGTCAGTCTGTCAGTCTGTCAGTCTGTCAGTCTGTCAGTCTGTCAGTCTGTCAGTCTGTCAGTCTGTCAGTCTGTCAGTCTGTCAGTCTGTCAGTCTGTCAGTCAGTTCAGTCTGTCAGTCTGTCAGTCAGTCAGTCTGTGTCAGTCTGTGTCAGTCTGTCAGTCTGTCAGTCTGTCAGTCTGTCAGTCTGTCGTCTGTCAGTCTGTCAGTCTGTCAGTCTGTCAGTCTGTCAGTCTGTCAGTCTGTCAGTCAGTCTGTCAGTCTGTCAGTCTGTCAGTCTGTCAGTCTGTCAGTCTGTCAGTCTGTCAGTCTGTCAGTCTGTCAGTCTGTCAGTCTGTCAGTCTGTCAGTCTGTCAGTCTGTCAGTCTGTCAGTCTGTCAGTCTGTCAGTCTGTCAGTCTGTCAGTCTGTCAGTCTGTCAGTCTGTCAGTCTGTCAGTCTTGTCAGTCTGTCAGTCTGTCAGTCTGTCAGTCTGTCAGTCTGTCAGGCTGTCAGTCTGTCAGTCTGTCAGTCTGTCAGTCTGTCAGTCTGTCTGTCAGTCTGTCAGTCTGTCAGTCTGTCAGTCTGTCAGTCTGTCAGTCTGTCAGGTCTGTCAGTCTGTCAGTCTGTCAGTCTGTCATTCTGTCAGTCTGTCAGTCTGTCAGTCTGTCAGTCTGTCAGTCTGTCAGTCTGTCAGTCTGTCAGTCTGTCAGTCTGTCAGTCTGTCAGTCTGTCAGTCTGTCAGTCTGTCAGTCTGTCAGTCTGTCAGTCTGTCAGTCTGTCAGTCTGTCAGTCTGTCAGTCTGTCAGTCTGTCAGTCTGTCAGTCTGTCAGTCTGTCAGTCTGTCAGTCTGTCAGTCTGTCAGTCTGTCAGTCTGTCAGTCTGTCAGTCTGTCAGTCTGTCAGTCTGTCAGTCTGTCAGTCTGTCAGTCTGTCAGTCTGTCAGTCCTGTCAGTCTGTCAGTCTGTCAGTCTGTCAGTCTGTCAGTCTGTCAGTCTGTCAGTCTGTCAGTCTGTCAGTCTGTCAGTCTGTCAGTCTGTCAGTCTGTCAGTCTGTCAGTCTGTCAGTTGTCAGTCTGTCAGTCTGTCAGTCTGTCAGTCTGTCAGTCTGTCAGTCTGTCAGTCTGTCAGTCTGTCAGTCTGTCAGTCTGTCAGTCTGTCAGTCTGTCAGTCTGTCAGTCTGTCAGTCTGTCAGTCTGTCAGTCTTTCAGTCTGTCAGTCTGTCAGTCTGTCAGTCTGTCAGTCCTGTCAGTCTGTCAGTGTCAGTCTGTCAGTCTGTCAGTCTGTCAGTCTGTCAGTCTGTCAGTCTGTCAGTCTGTCAGTCTGTCAGTCTGTCAGTCTGTCAGTCTGTCAGTCTGTCAGTCTGTCAGTCTGTCAGTCTGTCAGTCTGTCAGTCTGTCAGTCTGTCTGTCTGTCAGTCTGTCAGTCTGTCAGTCTGTCAGTCTGTCAGTCTGTCAGTCTGTCAGTCTGTCAGTCTGTCAGTCTGTCAGTCTGTCAGTCTGTCAGTCTGTCAGTCTGTCAGTCTGTCAGTCTGTCAGTCTGTCAGTCTGTCAGTCTGTCAGTCTGTCAGTCTGTCAGTCTGTCAGTCTGTCAGTCTGTCAGTCTGTCAGTCTGTCAGTCTGTCAGTCTGTCAGTCTGTCAGTCTGTCAGTCTGTCAGTCTGTCAGTCGTCAGTCTGTCAGTCTGTCAGTCTGTCAGTCTGTCAGTCTGTCAGTCTGTCAGTCTGTCAGTCTGTCAGTCTGTCAGTCTGTCAGTCTGTCAGTCTGTCAGTCTGTCAGTCTGTCAGTCTGTCAGTCTGTCAGTCTGTCAGTCTGTCAGTCTGTCAGTCTGTCAGTCTGTCAGTCTGTCAGTCTGTCAGTCTGTCAGTCTGTCAGTCTGTCAGTCTGTCAGTCTGTCAGTCTGTCAGTCTGTCAGTCTGTCAGTCTGTCAGTCTGTCAGTCTGTCAGTCTGTCAGTCTGTCAGTCTGTCAGTCTGTCAGTCTGTCAGTCTGTCAGTCTGTCAGTCTGTCAGTCTGTCAGTCTGTCAGTCTGTCAGTCTGTCAGTCTGTCAGTCTGTCAGTCTGTCAGTCTGTCAGTCTGTCAGTCTGTCAGTCTGTCAGTCTGTCAGTCTGTCAGTCTGTCAGTCTGTCAGTCTGTCAGTCTGTCAGTCTGTCAGTCTGTCAGTCTGTCAGTCTGTCAGTCTGTCAGTCTGTCAGTCTGTCAGTCTGTCAGTCTGTCAGTCTGTCAGTCTGTCAGTCTGTCAGTCTGTCAGTCTGTCAGTCTGTCAGTCTGTCAGTCTGTCAGTCTGTCAGTCTGTCAGTCTGTCAGTCTGTCAGTCTGTCAGTCTGTCAGTCTGTCAGTCTGTCAGTCTGTCAGTCTGTCAGTCTGTCAGTCTGTCAGTCTGTCAGTCTGTCAGTCTGTCAGTCTGTCAGTCTGTCAGTCTGTCAGTCTGTCAGTCTGTCAGTCTGTCAGTCTGTCAGTCTGTCAGTCTGTCAGTCTGTCAGTCTGTCAGTCTGTCAGTCTGTCAGTCTGTCAGTCTGTCAGTCTGTCAGTCTGTCAGTCTGTCAGTCTGTCAGTCTGTCAGTCTGTCAGTCTGTCAGTCTGTCAGTCTGTCAGTCAGTCAAATCTGTCAGTCTGTCAGTCTGTCAGTCTGTCAGTCTGTCTGTCAGTCTGTCAGTCCTGTCAGTCTGTCAGTCTGTCAGTCTGTCAGTCTGTCAGTCTGTCAGTCTGTCAGTCTGTCAGTCTGTCAGTCTGTCAGTCTGTCAGTCTGTCAGTCTGTCAGTCTGTCAGTCTGTCAGTCTGTCAGTCTGTCATCTGTCAGTCTGTCAGTCTGTCAGTCTGTCAGTCTGTCAGTCTGTCAGTCTGTCAGTCTGTCAGTCTGTCAGTCTGTCAGTCTGTCAGTCTGTCTGTCTGTCAGTCTGTCAGTCTGTCAGTCTGTCAGTCTGTCAGTCTGTCAGTCTGTCGGTCTGTCAGTCTGTCAGTCTGTCAGTCTGTCAGTCTGTCAGTCTGTCAGTCTGTCAGTCTGTCAGTCTGTCAGTCTGTCAGTCTGTCAGTCTGTCAGTCTGTCAGTCTGTCAGTCTGTCAGTCTGTCAGTCTGTCAGTCTGTCAGTCTGTCAGTCTGTCAGTCTGTCAGTCTGTCAGTCTGTCAGTCTGTCAGTCAGTCTGTCAGTCTGTCAGTCTGTCAGTCTGTCAGTCTGTCAGTCTGTCAGTCTGTCAGTCTGTCAGTCTGTCAGTCTGTCAGTCTGTCAGTCTGTGTCAGTCTGTCAGTCTGTCAGTCTGTCGAGTCTGTCAGTCTGTCAGTCTGTCAGTCTGTCAGTCTGTCAGTCTGTCAGTCTGTCAGTCTGTCAGTCTGTCAGTCTGTCAGTCTGTCAGTCTGTCAGTCTGTCAGTCTGTCAGTCTGTCAGTCTGTCAGTCTGTCAGTCTGTCAGTCTGTCAGTCTGTCAGTCTGTCAGTCTGTCAGTCTGTCAGTCTGTCAGTCTGTCGAGTCTGTCAGTCTGTCAGTCTGTCAGTCTGTCAGTCTGTCAGTCTGTCAGTCTGTCGTCTGTCAGTCTGTCAGTCTGTCAGTCTGTCAGTCTGTCAGTCTGTCAGTCTGTCAGTCTGTCAGTCTGTCAGTCCTGTCAGTCTGTCAGTCTGTCAGTCTGTCAGTCTGTCAGTCTGTCAGTCTGTCAGTCTGTCAGTCTGTCAGTCTGTCGTCTGTCAGTCTGTCAGTCTGTCAGTCTGTCAGTCTGTCAGTCTGTCAGTCTGTCAGTCTGTCAGTCTGTCAGTCTGTCAGTCTGTCAGTCTGTCAGTCTGTCAGTCTGTCAGTCTGTCAGTCTGTCAGTCTGTCAGTCTGTCAGTCTGTCAGTCTGTCAGTCTGTCAGTCTGTCAGTCTGTCAGTCTGTCAGTCTGTCAGTCTGTCAGTCTGTCAGTCTGTCAGTCTGTCAGTCTGTCAGTCTGTCAGTCTGTCAGTCTGTCAGTCTGTCAGTCTGTCAGTCTGTCAGTCTGTCAGTCTGTCAGTCTGTCAGTCTGTCAGTCTGTCAGTCTGTCTGTCTGTCAGTCTGTCAGTCTGTCAGTCTGTCAGTCTGTCAGTCTGTCAGTCTGTCAGTCTGTCAGTCTGTCAGTCTGTCAGTCTGTCAGTCTGTCAGTCTGTCAGTCTGTCAGTCTGTCAGTCTGTCAGTCTGTCAGTCTGTCAGTCTGTCAGTCTGTCAGTCTGTCAGTCTGTCGTCTGTCAGTCTGTCAGTCTGTCAGTCTGTCAGTCTGTCAGTCTGTCAGTCTGTCAGTCTGTCAGTCTGTCAGTCTGTCAGTCTGTCAGTCTGTCAGTCTGTCAGTCTGTCAGTCTGTCAGTCTGTCAGTCTGTCAGTCTGTCAGTCTGTCAGTCTGTCAGTCTGTCAGTCTGTCAGTCTGTCAGTCTGTCAGTCTGTCAGTCTGTCAGTCTGTCAGTCTGTCAGTCTGTCAGTCTGTCAGTCTGTCAGTCTGTCAGTCTGTCAGTCTGTCAGTCTGTCAGTCTGTCAGTCTGTCAGTCTGTCAGTCTGTCAGTCTGTCAGTCTGTCAGTCTGTCAGTCTGTCAGTCTGTCAGTCTGTCAGTCTGTCAGTCTGTCAGTCTGTCAGTCCTGTCAGTCTGTCAGTCTGTCAGTCTGTCAGTCTGTCAGTCTGTCTGTCAGTCTGTCAGTCTGTCAGTCTGTCAGTCTGTCAGTCTGTCAGTCTGTCAGTCTGTCTGTCTGTCTGTCAGTCTGTCAGTCTGTCAGTCTGTCAGTCTGTCAGTCTGTCAGTCTGTCAGTCTGTCTGTCTGTCAGTCAGTCTGTCAGTCTGTCAGTCTGTCAGTCTGTCAGTCTGTCAGTCTGTCAGTCTGTCAGTCTGGTCAGTCTGTCAGTCTGTCAGTCTGTCAGTCAGTCTGTCAGTCTGTCAGTCTGTCAGTCTGTCAGTCTGTCAGTCTGTCAGTCTGTCAGTCTGTCAGTCTGTCAGTCTGTCAGTCTGTCAGTCTGTCAGTCTGTCAGTCTGTCAGTCTGTCAGTCTGTCAGTCTGTCAGTCTGTCAGTCTGTCAGTCTGTCAGTCTGTCAGTCTGTCAGTCTGTCAGTCTGTCAGTCTGTCAGTCTGTCAGTCTGTCAGTCTGTCAGTCTGTCAGTCTGTCAGTCTGTCAGTCTGTCAGTCTGTCAGTCTGTCAGTCTGTCAGTCTGTCAGTCTGTCAGTCTGTCAGTCTGTCAGTCTGTCAGTCTGTCAGTCTGTCAGTCTGTCAGTCTGTCAGTCTGTCAGTCTGTCAGTCTGTCAGTCTGTCAGTCTGTCTCAGTCTGTCAGTCTGTCAGTCTGTCAGTCTGTCAGTCTGTCAGTCTGTCAGTCTGTCAGTCTGTCAGTCTGTCAGTCTGTCAGTCTGTCAGTCTGTCAGTCTGTCAGTCTGTCAGTCTGTCAGTCTGTCAGTCTGTCAGTCTGTCAGTCTGTCAGTCTGTCAGTCTGTCAGTCTGTCAGTCTGTCAGTCTGTCAGTCTGTCAGTCTGTCAGTCTGTCAGTCTGTCAGTCTGTCAGTCTGTCAGTCTGTCAGTCTGTCAGTCTGTCAGTCTGTCAGTCTGTCAGTCTGTCAGTCTGTCAGTCTGTCAGTCTGTCGTCTGTCAGTCTGGTCAGTCTGTCAGTCTGTCAGTCTGTCAGTCTGTCAGTCTGTCAGTCTGTCAGTCTGTCAGTCTGTCAGTCTGTCAGTCTGTCAGTCTGTCAGTCTGTCAGTCTGTCAGTCTGTCAGTCTGTCAGTCTGTCAGTCTGTCAGTCTGTCAGTCTGTCAGTCTGTCAGTCTGTCAGTCTGTCAGTCTGTCAGTCTGTCAGTCTGTCAGTCTGTCAGTCTGTCAGTCTGTCAGTCTGTCAGTCTGTCAGTCTGTCAGTCTGTCAGTCTGTCAGTCTGTCAGTCTGTCAGTCTGTCAGTCTGTCAGTCTGTCAGTCTGTCAGTCTGTCAGTCTGTCAGTCTGTCAGTCTGTCAGTCTGTCAGTCTGTCAGTCTGTCAGTCTGTCAGTCTGTCAGTCTGTCAGTCTGTCAGTCTGTCAGTCTGTCAGTCTGTCAGTCTGTCAGTCTGTCAGTCTGTCAGTCTGTCAGTCTGTCAGTCTGTCAGTCTGTCAGTCTGTCAGTCAGTCAGTCCCTGTCAGTCTGTCAGTCTGTCAGTCTGTCAGTCTGTCAGTCTGTCAGTCTGTCAGTCTGTCAGTCTGTCAGTCTGTCAGTCTGTCAGTCTGTCAGTCTGTCAGTCTGTCAGTCTGTCAGTCTGTCAGTCTGTCAGTCTGTCAGTCTGTCAGTCTGTCAGTCTGTCAGTCTGTCAGTCTGTCAGTCTGTCAGTCTGTCAGTCTGTCAGTCTGTCAGTCTGTCAGTCTGTCAGGTCTGTCAGTCTGTCAGTCTGTCAGTCTGTCAGTCTGTCAGTCTGTCAGTCTGTCAGTCTGTCAGTCTGTCAGTCTGTCAGTCTGTCAGTCTTGTCAGTCTGTCAGTCTGTCAGTCTGTCAGTCTGTCGTCTGTCTGCAGTCTGTCAGGTCTGTCAGTCTGTCAGTCTGTCAGTCTGTCAGTCTGTCAGTCTGTCAGTCTGTCAGTCTGTCAGTCTGTCAGTCTGTCAGTCTGTCATCTGTCAGTCTGTCAGTCTGTCAGTCTGTCAGTCTGTCAGTCTGTCAGTCTGTCAGTCTGTCAGTCTGTCAGTCTGTCAGTCTGTCAGTCTGTCAGTCTGTCAGTCTGTCAGTCTGTCAGTCTGTCAGTCTGTCAGTCTGTCAGTCTGTCAGTCTGTCAGTCTGTCAGTCTGTCAGTCTGTCAGTCTGTCAGTCTGTCAGTCTGTCAGTCTGTCAGTCTGTCAGTCTGTCAGTCTGTCAGTCTGTCAGTCTGTCAGTCTGTCAGTCTGTCAGTCTGTCAGTCTGTCAGTCTGTCAGTCTGTCAGTCTGTCAGTCTGTCAGTCTGTCAGTCTGTCAGTCTGTCAGTCTGTCAGTCTGTCAGTCTGTCAGTCTGTCAGTCTGTCAGTCTGTCAGTCTGTCAGTCTGTCAGTCTGTCAGTCTGTCAGTCTGTCAGTCTGTCAGTCTGTCAGTCTGTCAGTCTGTCAGTCTGTCAGTCTGTCAGTCTGTCAGTCTGTCAGTCTGTCAGTCTGTCAGTCTGTCAGTCTGTCAGTCTGTCAGTCTGTCAGTCTGTCAGTCTGTCAGTCTGTCAGTCTGTCAGTCTGTCAGTCTGTCAGTCTGTCAGTCTGTCAGTCTGTCAGTCTGTCAGTCTGTCAGTCTGTCAGTCTGTCAGTCTGTCAGTCTGTCAGTCTGTCAGTCTGTCAGTCTGTCAGTCTGTCAGTCTGTCAGTCTGTCAGTCTGTCAGTCTGTCAGTCTGTCAGTCTGTCAGTCTGTCAGTCTGTCAGTCTGTCAGTCTGTCAGTCTGTCAGTCTGTCAGTCTGTCAGTCTGTCAGTCTGTCAGTCTGTCAGTCTGTCAGTCTGTCAGTCTGTCAGTCTGTCAGTCTGTCAGTCTGTCAGTCTGTCAGTCTGTCAGTCTGTCAGTCTGTCAGTCTGTCAGTCTGTCAGTCTGTCAGTCTGTCAGTCTGTCAGTCTGTCAGTCTGTCAGTCTGTCAGTCTGTCAGTCTGTCAGTCTGTCAGTCTGTCAGTCTGTCAGTCTGTCAGTCTGTCAGTCTGTCAGTCTGTCAGTCTGTCAGTCTGTCAGTCTGTCAGTCTGTCAGTCTGTCAGTCTGTCAGTCTGTCAGTCTGTCAGTCTGTCAGTCTGTCAGTCTGTCAGTCTGTCAGTCTGTCAGTCTGTCAGTCTGTCAGTCTGTCAGTCTGTCAGTCTGTCAGTCTGTCAGTCTGTCAGTCTGTCAGTCTGTCAGTCTGTCAGTCTGTCAGTCTGTCAGTCTGTCAGTCTGTCAGTCTGTCAGTCTGTCAGTCTGTCAGTCTGTCAGTCTGTCAGTCTGTCAGTCTGTCAGTCTGTCAGTCTGTCAGTCTGTCAGTCTGTCAGTCTGTCAGTCTGTCAGTCTGTCAGTCTGTCAGTCTGTCAGTCTGTCAGTCTGTCAGTCTGTCAGTCTGTCAGTCTGTCAGTCTGTCAGTCTGTCAGTCTGTCAGTCTGTCAGTCTGTCAGTCTGTCAGTCTGTCAGTCTGTCAGTCTGTCAGTCTGTCAGTCTGTCAGTCTGTCAGTCTGTCAGTCTGTCAGTCTGTCAGTCTGTCAGTCTGTCAGTCTGTCAGTCTGTCAGTCTGTCAGTCTGTCAGTCTGTCAGTCTGTCAGTCTGTCAGTCTGTCAGTCTGTCAGTCTGTCAGTCTGTCAGTCTGTCAGTCTGTCAGTCTGTCAGTCTGTCAGTCTGTCAGTCTGTCAGTCTGTCAGTCTGTCAGTCTGTCAGTCTGTCAGTCTGTCAGTCTGTCAGTCTGTCAGTCTGTCAGTCTGTCAGTCTGTCAGTCTGTCAGTCTGTCAGTCTGTCAGTCTGTCAGTCTGTCAGTCTGTCAGTCTGTCAGTCTGTCAGTCTGTCAGTCTGTCAGTCTGTCAGTCTGTCAGTCTGTCAGTCTGTCAGTCTGTCAGTCTGTCAGTCTGTCAGTCTGTCAGTCTGTCAGTCTGTCAGTCTGTCAGTCTGTCAGTCTGTCAGTCTGTCAGTCTGTCAGTCTGTCAGTCTGTCAGTCTGTCAGTCTGTCAGTCTGTCAGTCTGTCAGTCTGTCAGTCTGTCAGTCTGTCAGTCTGTCAGTCTGTCAGTCTGTCAGTCTGTCAGTCTGTCAGTCTGTCAGTCTGTCAGTCTGTCAGTCTGTCAGTCTGTCAGTCTGTCAGTCTGTCAGTCTGTCAGTCTGTCAGTCTGTCAGTCTGTCAGTCTGTCAGTCTGTCAGTCTGTCAGTCTGTCAGTCTGTCAGTCTGTCAGTCTGTCAGTCTGTCAGTCTGTCAGTCTGTCAGTCTGTCAGTCTGTCAGTCTGTCAGTCTGTCAGTCTGTCAGTCTGTCAGTCTGTCAGTCTGTCAGTCTGTCAGTCTGTCAGTCTGTCAGTCTGTCAGTCTGTCAGTCTGTCAGTCTGTCAGTCTGTCAGTCTGTCAGTCTGTCAGTCTGTCAGTCTGTCAGTCTGTCAGTCTGTCAGTCTGTCAGTCTGTCAGTCTGTCAGTCTGTCAGTCTGTCAGTCTGTCAGTCTGTCAGTCTGTCAGTCTGTCAGTCTGTCAGTCTGTCAGTCTGTCAGTCTGTCAGTCTGTCAGTCTGTCAGTCTGTCAGTCTGTCAGTCTGTCAGTCTGTCAGTCTGTCAGTCTGTCAGTCTGTCAGTCTGTCAGTCTGTCAGTCTGTCAGTCTGTCAGTCTGTCAGTCTGTCAGTCTGTCAGTCTGTCAGTCTGTCAGTCTGTCAGTCTGTCAGTCTGTCAGTCTGTCAGTCTGTCAGTCTGTCAGTCTGTCAGTCTGTCAGTCTGTCAGTCTGTCAGTCTGTCAGTCTGTCAGTCTGTCAGTCTGTCAGTCTGTCAGTCTGTCAGTCTGTCAGTCTGTCAGTCTGTCAGTCTGTCAGTCTGTCAGTCTGTCAGTCTGTCAGTCTGTCAGTCTGTCAGTCTGTCAGTCTGTCAGTCTGTCAGTCTGTCAGTCTGTCAGTCTGTCAGTCTGTCAGTCTGTCAGTCTGTCAGTCTGTCAGTCTGTCAGTCTGTCAGTCTGTCAGTCTGTCAGTCTGTCAGTCTGTCAGTCTGTCAGTCTGTCAGTCTGTCAGTCTGTCAGTCTGTCAGTCTGTCAGTCTGTCAGTCTGTCAGTCTGTCAGTCTGTCAGTCTGTCAGTCTGTCAGTCTGTCAGTCTGTCAGTCTGTCAGTCTGTCAGTCTGTCAGTCTGTCAGTCTGTCAGTCTGTCAGTCTGTCAGTCTGTCAGTCTGTCAGTCTGTCAGTCTGTCAGTCTGTCAGTCTGTCAGTCTGTCAGTCTGTCAGTCTGTCAGTCTGTCAGTCTGTCAGTCTGTCAGTCTGTCAGTCTGTCAGTCTGTCAGTCTGTCAGTCTGTCAGTCTGTCAGTCTGTCAGTCTGTCAGTCTGTCAGTCTGTCAGTCTGTCAGTCTGTCAGTCTGTCAGTCTGTCAGTCTGTCAGTCTGTCAGTCTGTCAGTCTGTCAGTCTGTCAGTCTGTCAGTCTGTCAGTCTGTCAGTCTGTCAGTCTGTCAGTCTGTCAGTCTGTCAGTCTGTCAGTCTGTCAGTCTGTCAGTCTGTCAGTCTGTCAGTCTGTCAGTCTGTCAGTCTGTCAGTCTGTCAGTCTGTCAGTCTGTCAGTCTGTCAGTCTGTCAGTCTGTCAGTCTGTCAGTCTGTCAGTCTGTCAGTCTGTCAGTCTGTCAGTCTGTCAGTCTGTCAGTCTGTCAGTCTGTCAGTCTGTCAGTCTGTCAGTCTGTCAGTCTGTCAGTCTGTCAGTCTGTCAGTCTGTCAGTCTGTCAGTCTGTCAGTCTGTCAGTCTGTCAGTCTGTCAGTCTGTCAGTCTGTCAGTCTGTCAGTCTGTCAGTCTGTCAGTCTGTCAGTCTGTCAGTCTGTCAGTCTGTCAGTCTGTCAGTCTGTCAGTCTGTCAGTCTGTCAGTCTGTCAGTCTGTCAGTCTGTCAGTCTGTCAGTCTGTCAGTCTGTCAGTCTGTCAGTCTGTCAGTCTGTCAGTCTGTCAGTCTGTCAGTCTGTCAGTCTGTCAGTCTGTCAGTCTGTCAGTCTGTCAGTCTGTCAGTCTGTCAGTCTGTCAGTCTGTCAGTCTGTCAGTCTGTCAGTCTGTCAGTCTGTCAGTCTGTCAGTCTGTCAGTCTGTCAGTCTGTCAGTCTGTCAGTCTGTCAGTCTGTCAGTCTGTCAGTCTGTCAGTCTGTCAGTCTGTCAGTCTGTCAGTCTGTCAGTCTGTCAGTCTGTCAGTCTGTCAGTCTGTCAGTCTGTCAGTCTGTCAGTCTGTCAGTCTGTCAGTCTGTCAGTCTGTCAGTCTGTCAGTCTGTCAGTCTGTCAGTCTGTCAGTCTGTCAGTCTGTCAGTCTGTCAGTCTGTCAGTCTGTCAGTCTGTCAGTCTGTCAGTCTGTCAGTCTGTCAGTCTGTCAGTCTGTCAGTCTGTCAGTCTGTCAGTCTGTCAGTCTGTCAGTCTGTCAGTCTGTCAGTCTGTCAGTCTGTCAGTCTGTCAGTCTGTCAGTCTGTCAGTCTGTCAGTCTGTCAGTCTGTCAGTCTGTCAGTCTGTCAGTCTGTCAGTCTGTCAGTCTGTCAGTCTGTCAGTCTGTCAGTCTGTCAGTCTGTCAGTCTGTCAGTCTGTCAGTCTGTCAGTCTGTCAGTCTGTCAGTCTGTCAGTCTGTCAGTCTGTCAGTCTGTCAGTCTGTCAGTCTGTCAGTCTGTCAGTCTGTCAGTCTGTCAGTCTGTCAGTCTGTCAGTCTGTCAGTCTGTCAGTCTGTCAGTCTGTCAGTCTGTCAGTCTGTCAGTCTGTCAGTCTGTCAGTCTGTCAGTCTGTCAGTCTGTCAGTCTGTCAGTCTGTCAGTCTGTCAGTCTGTCAGTCTGTCAGTCTGTCAGTCTGTCAGTCTGTCAGTCTGTCAGTCTGTCAGTCTGTCAGTCTGTCAGTCTGTCAGTCTGTCAGTCTGTCAGTCTGTCAGTCTGTCAGTCTGTCAGTCTGTCAGTCTGTCAGTCTGTCAGTCTGTCAGTCTGTCAGTCTGTCAGTCTGTCAGTCTGTCAGTCTGTCAGTCTGTCAGTCTGTCAGTCTGTCAGTCTGTCAGTCTGTCAGTCTGTCAGTCTGTCAGTCTGTCAGTCTGTCAGTCTGTCAGTCTGTCAGTCTGTCAGTCTGTCAGTCTGTCAGTCTGTCAGTCTGTCAGTCTGTCAGTCTGTCAGTCTGTCAGTCTGTCAGTCTGTCAGTCTGTCAGTCTGTCAGTCTGTCAGTCTGTCAGTCTGTCAGTCTGTCAGTCTGTCAGTCTGTCAGTCTGTCAGTCTGTCAGTCTGTCAGTCTGTCAGTCTGTCAGTCTGTCAGTCTGTCAGTCTGTCAGTCTGTCTGTCTGTCAGTCTGTCAGTCTGTCAGTCTGTCAGTCTCTCAGTCTGTCAGTCTGTCAGTCTGTCAGTCTGTCAGTCTGTCAGTCTGTCAGTCTGTCAGTCTGTCAGTCTGTCAGTCTGTCAGTCTGTCAGTCTGTCAGTCTGTCAGTCTGTCAGTCTGTCAGTCTGTCAGTCTGTCAGTCTGTCAGTCTGTCAGTCTGTCAGTCTGTCAGTCTGTCAGTCTGTCAGTCTGTCAGTCTGTCAGTCTGTCAGTCTGTCAGTCTGTCAGTCTGTCAGTCTGTCAGTCTGTCAGTCTGTCAGTCTGTCAGTCTGTCAGTCTGTCAGTCTGTCAGTCTGTCAGTCTGTCAGTCTGTCAGTCTGTCAGTCTGTCAGTCTGTCAGTCTGTCAGTCTGTCAGTCTGTCAGTCTGTCAGTCTGTCAGTCTGTCAGTCTGTCAGTCTGTCAGTCTGTCAGTCTGTCAGTCTGTCAGTCTGTCAGTCTGTCAGTCTGTCAGTCTGTCAGTCTGTCAGTCTGTCAGTCTGTCAGTCTGTCAGTCTGTCAGTCTGTCAGTCTGTCAGTCTGTCAGTCTGTCAGTCTGTCAGTCTGTCAGTCTGTCAGTCTGTCAGTCTGTCAGTCTGTCAGTCTGTCAGTCTGTTAGTCTGTCAGTCTGTCAGTCTGTCAGTCTGTCAGTCTGTCTGTATGTATGTATAGAAAACCTGCAGAAGATCACTAGACTACCTACCTACTAAACAGCGTTACTGTTAACTTCATTAAAGTTTTTAGCTCCAAGAGCAAGTATGTACGATCCAGTGGTGCTTTGTATTTTATTCATATATTGTTATATTTCATCGGATTGATTGGTTTTGGGATTCGTTTAAATTTACTTAAATTAGTTCTATGAACTCTTACCTGGTTGCGTATTGCAAAACTGTATATCAGTACAGATCTCGGGCGCTCTACAAAAGGCCATAATATGCTCATTCAAATTCAGAGCAGACTATAGACTGTGTCAGCGCAAAAGCAGTTTTTTCTGGGTTGTTTGGGGTTTGGGTTCTAGGTTGGTTAGTACATTAGTATACATTTACGTTGATAATATATCATATGTATCTTGTATGGTGTGTTTGAGTTCTAAGATGAAGTACATATCTGGTTTTCAGCCAAACCGCTTTACATCCAAAAAACCTTTGCACACCCAAACTTGACCCCACCTCAAATCCTGTATTTTGTAAAGCAGGGGCTTGCGTGTGCATGTGTGCGTGTATAAACCGTTTAAAAGCCAGATACTTGCTCCTAGAACCCAAACACACCATACAAGTAAAAGATATATTTATCGACGTAAATGGGTACCAACCAACGTAGAACTCAAACACACCGCACACGACACACAATAGATGATCAACGTTAAAGATGGCTCTGAATTCGCAGGTACTTTGCTCCGATGTGCTGAACTCGCAGGTACTTTGCTCTTAATTGCCTGAGCAACATGTATACCATACCAACCAATCCAAAAGAAACTGCTAAAGAAGGTAACTGCTTGTAGCCACAGTGAGCTCTGAGATAGCATACAGTTTGCTCTATAATGCTGTTAAATTCGATGATCAGGAAATGTTTTAGCACAGTCTATGGAGATGTGTGCTGATATACAGTTTGGCAATACGCTACCTGATGGTTACCAACTGATATTAACATAACTTTTTATTAATTAATTTTTTTTTTAATAATGATTTTTCTTGGATTGAATTGCAATATTAACTTAGCAATCTACAATTGACATAAATTACAGTTTTTTTGATATTTTGTGTATGTTTTTTTTTCATATGGATAATTAAAAAATCTTTTTTGAGCCCACAATAAAATGTTAATCTACAATATTCTTTAATATATGCCACTATAATAATGTATGTAATTTAATAATATTTATCGTTTATATGTACATAGACACGTCGAGTCAAGTATAGTCGATTCAGTCGATAGTTAAACTGAAGATGATGCTTATCGTCATCGAAACAATTGTCTATTTATTTTAAATAAATTTACTATGTCCTGTTTCTTTTTTTTGTAATTTAACTATATGCCTGTAAGAACTAAGGTCTTTTAAATGCAACCTGAATTGCACGGCACTAGTTTGGCGCAGTGGATTTGAGAACTAGGTACTGACTGCCTCATTTAAACCCATGGACGGCATCTAATTAAAATTGGAGGTATAGAAAAGAATGCGCCTAGCGTGGGGATCGGACCCACACGTCTAAGTTAGGAATCAAGCACTTTATCCACTGCGCCATTGCCATTTTTTGTTATTTTTTATAGTTGAAAATTGTTGTTATCCGTTTTGTTACTCTTGCAATTGAGTTATACTTAGTTCTAGCATTCAAGTGCTAAATTTTATATTTAGTAACCATTTTCGCAGCTGTTAATTAATACTCATTTTTGTTTTAGTATCTTGTGATGGACTACTACAATGGAGGAGATCTTTTAACATTGCTAAGCAAGTTTGAAGATAAATTACCTGAGGATATGGCTAAATTTTATGCTGCAGAAATGATTTTAGCCATAAGCAGCATTCATCGGCTTTCATATATTCATCGTGATATCAAGCCGGATAATTTTATTTTAGATTCAAGCGGTCATATAAGATTGGCTGATTTTGGATCTTGTTTGAAAATGGGTAGCGATGGCAAGATTAAATCAAATGTTGCTGTGGGTACTCCAGATTACATTTCACCAGAGATATTAAGGGTAATGGAAGACGGTCAAGGATGGTATGGCCTAGAGTGTGATTGGTGGTCTTTAGGAATATGTATGTATGAAATGCTTTATGGCAAAACTCCATTCTATGCTGAAAGTCTAGTAGAGACTTATGGAAAAATTATGAATCATGATAATAGTTTTGATTTTCCATCAGAAGAATATTCAGATTTGAAAGTTTCTGAAAACGCCAAAGAACTAATGAATCGATTGATCTGTACACCTGAGATCCGCCTCGGAAAAAATGGAATCGAAGATTTCAAGTCCCATCTCTGGTTTAGCGATATTGATTGGTGTAACATAAGGAACCAAAGTGCACGTTACATTCCTGAAGTCACAAGCAGAATGGATACATCTAACTTTGACGTTGACGATCAAGACTTTAGACCACCTGATGCCGTTACTCCCATAGTTAATAAAACGTTTTCTGGACTACAGTTGCCGTTTATTGGATTTACTTACACTCAAAAAATCCCAAGCTTAGACCATCTTAAAAATTTTAATAAAGAAAACGATGAATCGATACTTAACAACATTGCAAGTAGTAGTGATAATGCAGACCAAAATGAGAAAGAGATCACATACACAAGAAAAACGGCAGCTGCCAATAACCAATGTCATTCAATGGAGCTGGAGGAGATCCAAAGCTTAAGACAGGAAATCGAAAATTTACAAAGTAAAAATAATTCCCTTTTGGAAAAACTAGAATCACAAAGTTTCGAGTTGAAGGACGCAGTTTCACAGAGAACGGTAGCAATGAAGGAGTACTCAGAAGTGACAGATAAATTGTTTGAGCTAAGAAATCAAAAGCTTAAGCTTTCACGACAGGTAGTATATTATAATTACTTTTTTGTAATTTTTTCAGCCTACTGGTTGCACAAAATTATTTTTAATCATGATTTTTAGTAAAGAGAAAATATATAAGTATTTATATATCTCCGTATTTTAAAAGAAAGTGACCGCAGACATTCCATTTTATAACTAAAATATGCTCTATTTATGCCGCAGTTCCACATACTTTTCTAAAAATGTTTGCATCATCTGTTTTTCGAGTACGTAGGCAAATATAAATGGCAGCGTTTGGTAACGAAAATCAGGTTTGAAGTGAAAACTTTTTATGGGAGGGTAAACCGATGCGTTAGGTAAGGAGTTATGGTCAGCATTCCTTTCTCTCAATTAAAATATGAAATAAAAATAGTTGGAGAATTTGTTGGATTTGAACTGAGTACATCTGGATTGATTGTTGTATGTCCAAGCCACTAGGCTATTTGCAAGTTAAATGACATGTAGTAATAATTTGTTAACTATTGAGTTAATGATGAATACAATAAAATAATTGAACTGAGGTACTTATAAACCCTTGAATCTGGAGCAAGATTATACGTTTGTACATAAGTTGATTTTCAAACATATACATAATTAAATGCCCAATTTTGATATACAAAACAATTTGTTTCATATCGGAGAACATGAAATTGAAATTCAAGTAGGGTCATATAAAATTGTGGATATTGCATTATACTATGTTGCTCACGAATTATTAATGCGCAATTCTACCATATCTTTAACAATGGAAGCCAATAATAATGGAATGGAGATTGGAATTTAACGCAGAGAGAAAATATATTTCTATATGAATAGTACGATTGAAACATTATTGGGTTTCAGTACACGCATTCTTAAAGCTGGTGTCATAAACTTATCTGATTTACCTGTTGACATAATCAAAGTTATTGCACTGCAATATTACAACTACATAGTTCTTATTGAAGTGTGTGCCTTCTTAAACCATTGCAAATTTACTATACAAAAAGTATAAACCCTGTTTTTGCCACCCATCGTTCATTTCTTTAATTAATAAGCATAAGCAGACAATAACAATATCACGATTATTTTCAGGCATCAAATCATTAATCTATGAGCTACACAAGTTTTGCAATCTTTATTTCAAAACAAAAGAAAAACATTCAAAAATTGCCTGCCTACTCCTACTCGTATCATCGATGTTCAGTGTAGATTGTAGAAGAACAGTTATGTTTGAAAATTTATTAAAAAGAAAAGCTGTGGTTGTTTTGAGCTTTTGACATCTGTTCTAATAGTTCAATCTTAAAATTGACGTAAGACTTGTATGCCGGTATAAAAATAATAAGAATGTGTCTTACCATATCTATAGCTTAATAGGGTTTTTTGACATTCTAAGGCTGATACACACCTTAAGTATTTAAGTTCTACTTGAGCACTTATGTGACTGCTTACGCAGAGGAAAAAATAGCTCATAAGCGTTTTAAGTTGAACATAAATATTCATGATTCGTATCAGCAAACGGGCCTAAATGCAAAAGTTGATGAAACATTTCAATATTTTTAAAAACAGTATTCCACAAAGTTATTGCCGCAGCCATCGTCTACAAAAGTGCTAGCATAAGTAAATCGATAAATACACGTATGTATACGTAAAGCGTTACGGCGGCGCCAATCTATCTGGCTTCCATTTCTCTCACGCATACGGAGAACTTTTGCTTCAGTCAAAAAACTGATTTTGACAATTTTTGCTTCGATTGGCCAAACAAATTGATTTATTTTTTGATTTAAAATCAATTTTGCAGATCTACCCCTCTTTTACTAACACCACTATGCATCATAATTGACATCCTTCAGTTTGACAAGACAGCTGATACCGCTAGCTAGTTCACAGACATAAATATACACCAATACTAAAGTAAATAAAAATAAATCTGAAAACCTATTCGATTCATTGCGAAAAAAATGAATTTATAGATCAAAATGTAAATTTACCAAACGAAAACCCCATTAGTTTCTGCAGAAATGTGAGCATTATTTGTGTTTCGAGTTTGTAGCCAAATATATATTGCAGAAGAGGTTTTTATTAAAAGTGTCTGTAGCTGCAATTTGTATTATTATTATTAATTCTTTATTTCACATCTCGATAAATGCACATTTTTGTTGTATTAGCTTAAGAATAATAGCATGGTAAAATTTTGTAGTCCGCCTCAATTGAGCTATTTTGAGTTTTTTTAATTGAAACTAAGGAGGTAAAAGGATTTCAACATACACATGAAATTAGAATAATAAATGGTACCTGTGAACATTCTGGTAATATTTATATTACAATAAAAAAATAGTGGTCTTACAAAAATGTTTTAAAAAACATAATAAGAATTAAAAAAAACATTTACATTTCATTTAATAAATTAATCTATGAAACTGTTACGGTAACCTTAAGCATGGTTATTAAAGAGATAAAGGATCTCCCAACCTAAATAACCATTCAAAAGTTGCGTGGTATCCTCACCAGTAAGAATGGTCTTTGAAAAGTAGACTGTATAATATTGGGCATATAGATAGAAAGTGGTACACATCTGTAATGTTTAGCAATTTGGCATCATTTACTATATTATACCAAATAGCATTTATACCAATATAGAGTAAGATAACATCATCATTGAAAGAGAGCGAAGATTTGAAATAAATCATTACATTCTTAATAAATAAGTTCAGTAAACAAGACGTGTTTATTTTACTGTTTTAATAATTTAACAAACAACAAAACATATTAAACAAGAAACAACAACACTACATTTGGCGACGAGGATAATAAACGGTGGATAGGAGCTTAAAACAAATAATTAATTTAACATTTTCGCGTCAAAAAAAATCAACATGGAAGGTGGTAGAATTCCATTTTTCAATTTAAATGAAGACGCCACCACCACTTGTGATCGTTGAAAGAAGTGGATTGCTCGTTTTGAAAACTTTTTGATTGCGCGCGATACAAAAAACACAAAAAGCGTTGTTATTACAGTATGCAAGAGAAGACGTGTTTGAGATTTTTCATAATTTGCCTGAGCTGAACGTAACAAAAATAACAACAAACGAAAAAGGTGAACCAACAACAACCAACATCAAATATTGAGTTCGAGGTATTTTCGTTTCGGCAGGCAAAACAAAATCCAAACGAGACCGTCAATCAGTTTTATGCAAGGCTTTTGAAAATTTAGTTCCAACTGTGAATTCACAGATGGAGACAAAGAAATCAAATCTCAGATTATATGTAGAACGACATCACGTGGACTCCAAGATCTTAATTTTCAAACCAAGTCAACTCTTCAGAGGTTGTTAGAAAAGGCAAAAACATACGAGATGTCTGAGGAGCATGCAGTAAAAATCGAAACGCAACAGCAACAAACCGAGCAATGCAATCATGTAAGAGCGAAACAACATCATCATAAGCAAAATCCCCAAGTAACATCGTCACAGCTATTAGATGCAAAACTGTTCTTCTGCAGCTCCAAACAAGTGAAATTGAAAGCTATGGCTTTATAAGGTATAATTTCATAGCTTAATGTATTTTTGCTTTAAATCATGTTATATAGTGAAGTTTAACAGCACTGTCACCTCGTTGAACGTTTTACCCCATAATACTTTTTATGCGATCTATGAACGAGTTTCTTGAATTTCCCTCATCTAAATGGCCGTTGTACAAAATGCAATAAAAGACGGGACAAGAGCACGAAACAGTAGCTTGAGTTTTAGAAGTAAGATATTAACGCATGCGCATTTCGAAATGTCAAAATATAGCATTAAAAGACCAACTTCAAATCGGTTGTCGAGCTGAGTATTAATATCTTAACACATTCTACTCATGAACCCATATAATAATAGGGTGTTACCCAAAATAAATCTGAAATATTTATTTTATCAAGAAAAAAATGTATTATTTTGCATACAAAATAAATGAGTGTACTTATGTAACTATTCAATTTTTAGTGTAAGTTATCAATGTTCAGATTGGAACTATAAATGTAGTCTGTTAAACAATGCCAAAGAAATTTGATAATTTCTCGTTTTACATAGTAATGCACAATAAATACATAGGTTTTTTCATAGTATTTAAAAAAAATTTCAGGGCCTTAATTTCAATCACCTACACACAAAAAAAATTATCCTACTTTAATTCCCTCAGAGAAGATAGATGTGGTTACACATTAAGGATACCAATGTTCTGTATCACAGTAAATATAACCAGCTTTATTAAAAAAGTTTTGAAACCCTTATCCTTAAAAATTGCAACTTAGGCTTTAAATACACTTCAGGAAATACTCTTTAAAAAAAATTCCTTCCCTTATTATTATTTGCTTTCCTTGACTTTTAATTTCTGAAGCACCCTTTCTTATAACAATATCATGAAGTTAATAACACGAAAATGCCATCTTGGCATAGCTCTAGAAAATGTACAATGCATTTTAAAGCGACAAAGAGCTCTATATCGCCAGTAAAAATGGCGACGAGATATAAAATTAATTCAATTATTCTTTTTTTCATTTTAAAAAAGAATCATCTTCGGAGTGTAATCAAAGAAAACACGAAATTATTATTATTTTTCAAAAATAATTTTATTTCAGCTCTGGAAAATTAATTTTTAAATATTTTTATTAGCTATATATTTTTTAAAATTATTTTTGATGACCTAATACACAGAATTATGTAGGCGCGCTATAATTTAACGAAGTATCGTCACTACATTTGTGAAAATATTAACGCGCACTTGAAATTCACTATCAAACAATCGAAAATCTTAATTTCTTTTCTCATTTATTTTCATAAAGATATTTTTTAATTTGGTTATTGTCATCATTGTCATTTGTATTTTACGCACTATGAAATGATTCATTCAATCTTTAATAGTATTAGAATATTCATATATTTTTATTTTGTACTACACAAACTAATACAAGCAATAATATGTAAAAGTGGTGTTTTAATAGTTTGAAACCCATGTACTACAGAGCTCCAAGTTAATGTTGCCACTGTTAACAGGCTGAATAAGAGCAAAAAAAGAGCTCTCAAACTCAATGAATTAGCTACATGGATGCTTGATTTTTGCTCTAAATCCACATATAGAGCTCCTTGCTAAATAAACAGCTTTAATATTTAGCTCTTGAAGGACTACAAATGATCTTATACAGCTAAAAATGTTTCTTGGGTCATCATCGCAAAAACACCAATAACAGAGAAGCACAACAAAAAAACTCACAAACATAAAAGCGAATTGTATGAACTGCGGAAATGATTGGCATTCTAACGGACTCCAACATTGCCCAGCTCGAAATCTGTTTTGCAACTCATGCAAAAAGAAAGGTTATTTTACGAAAGTGTGCATGAAAAAAAAAATTAAACAAATTCTTCCAAAACATACAATTTACAACATCAAACTGAACATGAAATCTATAATAAAACAGCATATAACGTAAATTCCACAAAGAACACATTGCCAACTGTAACAATTTCCATCAACAACATGCCAACAATTTTTACAGCATGTACAGGGTCAACAGTAACAATCATTAGCAACACCATATTCACCTAACTCTTAAAGAGACTTATACTAACAAAACATACAAGCTAAATAATTCCCTACAACTCCAACATATCTTTGCCCATAACTGGAAAATTCACTGCAGCCTTATCTTTTCAACAATATTCCATATCCGAAACTATATATGTAATAGCCAGCAATGCAACCTCTTTGTTAAGTAACAACGCGTCAACACAACTCAACATAATTCATTTGGTCCAAAATCTAACAAATAACATCAATTTCAACATAAAACAAAAGTATCCTGAAGTGTTCAAAGGAATGGGAAAGCAGAACAAACATCATCGACAGAGAAGTACAACCTGTAGCACATCGATTCCGTCGAATTCCATTTCATTTACGACCAGCCGTTGAAGGTGAGATCAACAGACTACTGAAGGCCGGCATCATCGAAAAAACAAAGGGGCCAACACCTTGGGCGTCACCTGTGGTTATTGTACCAAAACCCCATAACCCAACTGCTATCCGGATGGACATTGATATGCGAGCAGCCAACAAAGCCATTCAGGGAGTCAGATAAGTAACACCAACGCTGCAAGACATCATAACATCCGTTAACAGTACAAGATCGATCTCAACGAAGGGTACCATCAAATCGAGTTGACAAGGAATCAAGGTTAATAACAACTTTCAACACGCACTGTGGAGTTTTCAGATTCAAACGATTGAATTTTGGTGTCAACACTGCAGCAGAAGAGTTCCAGGATATAAGTCGACAAACCCTCAATAATATCAAAAACGTTCTGAATGTGAGAGACGACATTTTCATCTTTGGAAAGACATAAGCTGAGCATGACGAGGCGCTGGAAGAGGTTTTCCAACGAATCCGAGCAAACAACCTGACCATGAACGAAAAAAAATGTGTATTTAGTCAACCCCAGCTTAAGTTTTTCGGATTTGTGTTTTCCAAAGATGGCATCCAATCTGATCCAGAAAAAGTAGCCGTTTTCAAACATCTTGAGACATCCAAGAACGTCTCAGACGTTCGCAGAATCCTCGGTATGTTGAATTTTCTTTTGCGTTTCCTTCTAGAACTAGCAACACAGACCCAACCGTTGAGAGAGCTAATCCAAAAAACAAAGAGTTCATTGGCGAAGGAAAGCATAAGGAAGCAATATCGTACCTGAAGAAGCTGATGGGAGATGTCTCTAAACTTGCCTACTACGATGTCAACAAACCAACACACCTACATGTTGATGCAGGTCCTGAAGGTCTATCTGTCTATCTATAAGTTCAGTTGAGAAACGATATAGCCAGATAGAAAAGAAAATGCTAGCAGCAACATGGACAATGGAACATTGCAAAATCTATCTGTACGAAACCAAGTTTACATTGCATACAGATCACATGCATTTAGTCAGTATTTTCAGAAACCTAATCTAAGCCAACAAGCAGAATTGAAAGACTCATACTAAAAACACAAGAATCTGAATTCAACATACAACATCAACAGGTAGTACTAACCCAGCTGACTGTTTTTCCCGACATCTTAACAACAACAATAGCAAAATCAACAAGAACAACGAAATAGAACAATATGCTCATTTTATCCTTCAAAACTCTTTACCAAAAGCCATTTCAATATCAACTATACAACAAGAAACCAAACAAGATCCTACTCTTCAAATACTCACAGAAGCAATTTCAACCAACAATTGCAGCATGTGGAACTGTAAGGAAGTTTCGCGATACAGCGGAGTGAAGCAAAAACTTTGTTTAACGGACGGCTGCATACTGCAAGGATCACATTCTATTGCCCGAGAAGCTTGTCACAACAGCTATCGCCCTAACACACAAGTCACACATATCCCCATGTGAAAACGAAACAACTACTATGAACAAAAATTTGGTTTCCTTACCTGGACAACCGGGTAAAAGAAGCACTGTTAACACTGTCACATCTGCCAAGTGGTTAATAATGAAAACAATCGCCATCCACTCGAAATAGTAGAACCAACAACAACAGCATTTGAAAAAGTTTCAATGGATTTCGCTGGACCACTTCCAAATTGAAAGTATCTTCTCATTTTCTCAAGTAATGTCGAAGATCTTTGGAGCGCTGAATCCATTCAGAAGCCATGTTTTCAAAGAAGTCATGGAGCAGCACAACATTCACCAACACAAAACAACTCAATATTGGCCTGAAGCAAATGGTGCAGCAGAACGTATGGTAAAAACAATCAAGAAATCACTTATTTCATCAAAGTTAGAAAACTCGAACTGCTTTTCTCAATTGAACATGTTCCTGATGGATTACCGGTCAACACCACAAGCAACAACCGAATTATCACCATTTGAAATGATGTTTAATCGAAAGATAAATAATTTTCTTCCAACACAAAAACAAACAAATAACTTTAATCACAAAGAACGAGACAATAAGCTCAAAAACAAACTATATGCAGATAAATGAGGAAACACAATAATATCCACTTTCAACATTGGAGATGAAGTGCTTTGCAAACAAAGCAAATAGAATGAATTGGCTCCTCCATTCAACCTAACTCCATTGAAGATTTTCAGGATCATTGGATCTCAAATCTGGGTCAGCAGAGGAAACGGATAAGCAACAATAGTTCGAAACTCTTCATTCTTCAAACACTACACCAGAAATGAAAAACAAATCCTCAAAATTAAAAGAGGTGAAATTAAAAAAAATGGATTTATTATTCGCCACCAAATAATCCGCAAACAAATAATTACAACCGAAATCAGCAAATCGAAACTGGAAATAATAAATCATCAGCTGATTCTGACAACCAAATCACAATAGACAACAAAGATATTAGTGAGGTTGAAGTCTTCACTACACCAGCAATAGCCGTGTTTTATTGGGAAATTTATCCGTCGTAAGTTTATCCGTAGTAGCATTTTACATACAATTCGCTACGGTCGATTAAAAGCTAAAGTAAAAGCTACGGTGGATGGCTGGTTGACGTTCAGTCGAGTCCCGATTCTGATTTTGTTAATTTTGTTGGTACGATTGATAATTGAATTAAATCTAGATGGATGTGTTCATGGAGTGTTATAATTATTACTTTCATTCGTAAGACAAATCGATATTTTTGATTCTTTTTTATTAAAATCTGTATTCTTTGCTCAATTATTTTGTGAAGTACGTCTAAGATTGCACCTATATCTGCAATTTTGCATACCCCTAATGTCAATTAATCAATTTTAACAAATTCTGATATCCATTTTCAAAAAGAAACCAATATTTATGGAATAAATTCCGTTTTACTTTTATTTTTGACTAACCAAGCCCAATTTTCGTTTTGTGTTCAATTTTTATTGATAGTTGTAAATAAACGGACTTTGGTGAAAAAAATCATCTTTTTATTTAGATCTACAAAAAAGCAATTTGAGAAGACAAACCGCATTGGGTGGAACTGCACTATAGAGGAATTGCTTGACACTGCGCCGCAAAATATTTATTCGTACGAAATTCTATGAGCTATAAGTCCAGAGGCGCACACATATGCAACTTTCAGTTTTGCAAGACAGTTTGGTTGCTAAAGTGAATACCCAGGACTTATATGAGAGTGCGCGTACATGCAAAAACTATTCACTCCGCGATTCGAGCAACTTAAGAGTTTGTGTTTTGGCACAAGTCGAACGATCGCTTTTAAGTTGCTTATGTGCGCGATCATCGTTCAACTAGTGATTAAACTATTTCGTTTCGGCAAAATTGCATGTGCGCGCCTAGCCTAAACGCACTAAGCGGGAACTGAACTCACAAAGTGTGCTTTTTCTTCACTGTTTAATGGACGTTGGCCATCGGCGGTATTCGATTCACTACATGGACATGGACTGGGCATACATTTTTGTGATCCAAAATGGTGAAATGGCAAACCAAATGTTAACTTTTTGTTACTTACTCCCCGTATGTTAAGTGCAGTATGATGAGTAAATATTAAATTGAAAGCAAAACATACTCAGAAAATAAATTTGTAAATTGACTTAAAAAATAAAACTCTAGCTATCGTTAAGCTCAGAAAATAAATAAAAGCATGAAATATAAGTGGAATGAACAATTTAAACCACGTTGTAGTGTGCGTTCCAAACCAAGAAACATTAAAAGGAAACAAGTAAATCACCGGCACTTTTGTTTCCTCGTGTGAAATGCATAGACCATTTTTAAAGCAATAAAAAATTGGACTGTGTAAAAAGGGACTTGACCATAGTCTATGAACAAAGCCATTCACTTATCATTTCCCTTCTATTGGTGCAAAATGAATGTTCGAATTTAAAACTGCAATTGCAGAAAAAATGAAAACAAGAAAAAGGTTTGTAACATAAATTAAATATGGGTACTTGTTTCTACTTTCTATTTTATATGAATAAAAGCTAATTATTGTTCATAACTTTGATATTTTCTTAATTTTACTTTGCAAAAGACTATTTCATTACTTGTGACTGCTATGCAGGGGTACCAATTTTACAAAAATAAAAAAGCTACGGTCCATGCTACGGTCGATGCGTTTTCTTGGGGTTTACTTACGGTACAATGGATAGATTCCCAATAAAACACACCTTTCACCACAGCAGATACAACAACCCATACCATTACCCCAAGACCACAAGCGTACTAAAAGACGTCAGACGCCGGCCGTGACGTTTTGATGATAGTATCTTAGATTCATTTTCACGTTGGATTTGTTTTTAATTTGTTTTAATAATAAGCAAAGGAGAAAATATAATGTTTAGCAATTTTGTATCATTTACTGTATTATACCAAATAGCATTTATACCAATATAGAGTAAGATAACTTCATCAATGAAGTAAAGCGAAGATTTATAATAAATCGTTATAGTCCTAATAAATAAGTTCAGTGAACCAGACGTGTTTTGTCTTACTGTTTTAATATAATTTAACAAACAACAAAACATATTAAACAAGAAACAACAACACTACAACATCTTGCTTTTTATGTCGGTTGCACTAACTGCATATCGAGCGAAGCTGAATTGTATGCCGTCTGTACATAAATTAAATATCCCTGGCATTTCTTAAAAATAAGATAATAGAGAAAGTTTTTGATTAAAATGTAAAGTGTGTGGCTTAATTCACTATAAATAAGCCTATTGGCTTAGTGTTTGGGCTCTATTTAGACATTGCAGATACAGATAGTCATCTGTCTTTGTTAATTGATAGGAAACACCTCGCCACTCAAATAATGCTAAAATGTAAAGGTCAAAGTATATGCTATGTCCATTAGCTAGCTCAATCCATTCCTTAAGAGAAGATAGTTGACATCGGAGTGCGTAGGTCATAAATTGAAGGAGTGAGTCGAATCTGTTCATGATTCCAATAATGTAATCAACATTTGATATTAATTTTTATTTAAAGAACTATTTGTATGGGTTCAATGTGAATTGCATACGTGGGCTTTTTTTATTGCAAATGTGAAACAATACTGTAATCACATCGCGTCAAAGACTGTTGTGAGGTAATTAGGAACGGCATTTATTGCTTTTAAAAGTCTTTTCTATTCTTAATGTAAGCCTATGCGAGTCAAGTGCGCATAGAAGTGCACATTCTGACAGTCCGCCATAACCTTCGTACGTTTCAAACAAGTTTCGAGAATTGACGCCGTCATACCAAATCTCGGGAGATTGTTGCCGTCCGCGCGGTGGAAAAGTTTTCTAGAAAAATTGTTTTCATCATCGAGTCTTTGGCCAAAGAGGTACTGGAGTTGCGCAAAATAGTTCCACGGGCGGGCGAAACGAACACGAAACTTTTAGTTTTGCTTCGGAACTACTTCTGAAGTTGGCTTTGGGTTAGGCAGTTTCAAAATGCGTTTCAAAAAGAACCGCTGGACTACCTCAAATTCATCTATGTTTTGAAAACTTGAATTGCATAGCACAGCCGCATGCCTTAATGTTTGCATCAAATACTCTTAGCTTATCAGAATCATAAACATATATGCTTAAAAGAAATTTGTTCCACATAAGTTTAATTGCCCTTCTAGCCAATGTGGCCAATTTAGCATTTTTCGTGCTAAATTTAGCAGGATTTGAAAAATACTTGTATTTTTCAAATCCTGCCGGCAGTTTTATAGCAGGAAATTTGGTTTTAACAGTAAAACCAGCAGGTTGTCATATTTCTCAAACCTAAATTAAATACTTCTTTAAAAAATTAACACACAATCAAACATAAATGCGTATAGCTCATTACAGAGCTGCAATCGTTAACTCCAAAAAATCTACGAATTTTGCAGCAAATAAACTTCTTTTCTGTTAAAAAAAAGTTGTGCGGATTTATAAGCAACCGTTAAAGGATTTTGCTTAAGAGAATTGTTTAAAAGAAGTTCAGCCAAATAGACTTAAATTAAATTGATAAAGTCAATAAACCACCTTAAAATCTTTTTTATTTATTTATTTTTTTAAAGATAAAAATATGAATTGTGAACTTATTTCCAAAATTGAATAGCAATGGAACAACATAAATTTAAAAAAATGGGAGAATATTGAAAACACTGTTGAATTTTGGTGCGAGATAAATAGGTTCACCGATGCATCCAATGAAAACCCTTACAAACAGTTGTCAAACTTTGTTAATTGGTTTTTAGTTTGCCTATTTCAAATGCTGCAGGTGTAAGAGTGTTTAGTTTTATGAATCTTGTAAGGGGTCAACGAAGTAATCGAATGAAAATTGATATGTTAAATAGTATACTTTTTAAACCAGTTAATTTATCTAAGAAAACATAAAATGTCTTCATTATTCCTCCTAATATAATCAAACAAGTTCCTTCATCAAAATATAATTTACCGTAAAAGAAGAACAAGAAACTTGTGATATTTTTGAAGATGAAATTAAACAGAAAAATTTTGCAGTAAAAATGTATATAAATACTTTTTACTTAATTAGATTAACAAACTGTGATACCTGATTTTTTGTTTCTTTTGCAGCGAAATGGATTAATAACTATGGGTGCTTTCATAAATGTAGGGTTGCTTTTTGTGTACATGCGATCAGTTGCGATCATATAAGCGTCAAGAAAACTATTTGCGCATGCATTTTAATATATGTATATTTATGAATCCTTTCTCTGATTTGCTTCATTTTCCTGTAGGCCAGTAACATTTCTGATATGTATTCTTAATTTTGAGTTCAACTTTGAATTTTCTAGCGGAAATTTTGACAGATCTGAGAAGGTGTACAACCGTTTACATCATACTGTCTCTTTCTTTAAGAAAAAAATCCGAATGCATGTAAAATCTTATATTTGCGCCTTTGGGCTGCAAATATTTGCATTTTAAATTTATGAAACTCTGACAACTCCTAAAAAAAAATTGCAGTTTTGTAGCAGATTTTGTAGTAAAAAAATCTTTGAAATTTTTCATTGGTCACACTGCTTCTAGCTGCAACATATTTTTCCTTTCACGAATATCAAAGTTTTACCTACAAATACATGCTTTTTAAGAATATTTTGGAATTTTCTATTTAAATAAACTAAATAGACAAATGTTCTGTATAAAAAAATATGTTGAATTTACATATATAGAATTCAAGAGGAATTTCGTCGATCCCTGCTGACTTATAATTTTTCATAAATTGTAAGGTTTTTTGAAGCTCTCTCATTGTTATTTGCCCATCCAGGCAAGAGTACTCTAAAGTGATCGGTCAACCTTAATACCTGAAGCTGTCACCATTTTACTACCACAGCGTTCACAGCTTTGACAACAATGTTTTTCATTCCTGGATGAAAGACGAGTAGCTACACTAATCATATATACCTATATATATTTTTAATTGAAAGGTTTCTATACAGCTTATTATATTCAAAGCAGAGTGATTTGAAAAATAATGAATTAGTTTTTTTGAAACTATTAAGAAATAAAAAAGATGTTTTACGGAGTTTTCAGACCACTCCCTCACGAACACACCACCATTTTGATATTTTTTCTTCATAATAGCAGCTTGATTTAATAAGCCTAGAATATTTTCAACCGACTGATCAGAGTCCCAATAATCTGAGATGGAAAGGATATTAACTGAGCCTCAACCGTCAAGCCTTCACCTGTATACATCCGCAGGTTTTTTTAAATCAACTTTATGCTTTCAATTGGTTTATTTGAGACAAAGTCACAAACTAAAATTCAAAGTAAGTAATTGTTTGCTACAGTAATTCCCAAGTGAAACCTGAAAGTCGTCGATTACTCTTACACAATTTCCTCTCGCAAGACAACTGCTTTGACCCGATACGAAAGTAACTTCAGATTTTTTGTCACTTTTAGTAATCCCGTTTTTTACCAGAAATAATTAGAGAGCTTGAATTCACTGGCGTTTACCAACGATGCAACTTTATATGCAAGATATCCGATTCTATATTCATAAACAAAAAAAATATATATTTGTATTCTTATAAGAGAACACAACAAATAAATCAAACAAATCACGTATTTAATTTAAATAATAGTTATTCAAGAGCGTCAGATCCCTTACCACTGCGCTTGATGGGTGGAAATCTTCAGCTAAAACTTTGAATGAGAAATAAATATTATTTGTTCATATATTTATTATTCAATATTTATTTAAGAAGATCCTTATCACTTGGGGGGGAAATCTTCAGCTAGAACTAAGAAAGAAAACTAAGTAGATTAAGGCGGTATTACATTGTCGTATAATATATAACTAATTTTGTCATATAAAATACGGCACAATATTTTTTATAGTAACGGGTTATCCATTTTGCGATTTCAAAGTAAACGTAAGTAAAACACATAAAATATTTTTTTTTCATGATATTTCTTTTTTATTATAAAGTTTGAACGTTGACATTATATGTGAAACGCTACATCATTTAAATGACCACCACGCGAATTGTTGCAAGCATCGATTCATTTGAGGTAATTTTCGACCACTTTATGACACATATTGGGCGGTATCTCAGCCATAACTTGACGAATGTTGGTTTTCAAGTGCTCAAGAGTTAAAGGTTTTTCTGCATAAACACAGTCTTTCGCATAGCCCCACAAGAAAAAAGTCCAGCGGTGTCAAATCGCATGATCTTGGTGGTCAGTTGATTTCGCCATGACGAGAAATTTCGTGGTTAGGAAATGTCTCTTGCAATAAAGCCATATTCGCGCGACTTGTTTCGCATGTGGCACCATCTTGTTGAAACCACATTTTCTCCAATTCGTATTCTTCAATAGCAGGCAAAAAAAATTCGTTTATCATATGACCATAACGCTCCGAGTTGACGGTGACAGTCGTTCCATCGTCGTTTTCGAAGAAGTAAGGTCCAATCACACCTCCGGGCCAAACAGCGCCCCAAACAGTGACTTTTTGTGGATGAAATGGACTCTCTTCAATTACTTGAAGATTCTCAGAACCCCAAATACGAATATTTTGTTTATTTACATACCCACCGAGTGAGAAATGTGCTTCGTCGCTGAAGAAAATTTTGTTCGAAAAATTGCCGTCCACCGCCTGTTGTTCAAGCACCGTATTTACGACGTTATGAATGGTCAGCTGGCTTCAGTTGTTGTGTGAGTTGGACTTTATATGGATGCAGATGTAGATCCAGATGCAAAATACGACATAATGTGCCGTAAGACAGTCCTAATTCCTGAGAACGACGAGGAATCGACACATTCGGGTCTTCGCCAACACTTTCACTTACAGCTGCGACATTTTCAGTGGTACGTGCGAAACGATGATGCACAGGCCTTACAATATGTGTAACTAATCCAGTCTCTTCAAATTTCTTCACAATTTTGCCAATTGCTTGCGTAGTTGGACGATTATGTAAACCATAATCTCCTCTTAAGGCGCGATATGTGGCTGTGGTAGAATCAACATTTTTGCAGTAGGTTTTAACAATTTTTGTGCGTTGAGCGATAGTCAAGCGATCCATTTTCGTAAATGTCAGACTTTCAACTGAAAAAAAAAAATTGGTTTGACAACTTAGTTTGAGAAATGTCGAGTTCCAGCCCTATACTTTTGAAACCGCAAAATGGATAACCATTTATTAATCTCATATAAATGTTGTCATATAAATATGTCGATCACACTTATGTGAAACTTTTTAGCCATATTTATATATAGAATTGCCATTTTTATATGATAGTGCAACACTGCCTTAAGATTAGATTAGAAAAGATTTTTATTTAAATTCATATAACAAATAAACATTAACAAGGGTAATAAAAATCTTAATAATGAAATAATACAATATTTTTCCATCCAACGCTAACGCACGTCTTTGTGTCAATTTTTTTGTCCGAAAGATAAGTGCCTGTCCCGTGCGTTTTGTGTCTGTGCTTTTCTTTTTTCTCTATCAGCTAGCCGTGAAGGAAAAGGAATATATTAATCAACAAACCCATCAAAATATTTAAAATTCTTAAATTAAAATCAATTAATCAACCAACTAAATTAAACACAAAAAAATATCGCGCCGTGGTCAATAATCTAGTGATTGTGCATAATTAAACATATTTAATAGAATACATACAATATATACAATCCAACTAAACGGAAAAGTCAACAGCACATTGCATATGAGTAAGTCCCTTTCTTTCCTAACTCCTTATCATATCACAGATGCACTAGCTTGTCGCTGTGGGTGTTGTGTGGAGATTACACACAGTGCATGCATCGATCAAGCAAGTGTAGCGTCGGATAGATAACTGTCTGATTTTTACTAGTTAACCACGGGCGGCTCAATACCATTTTGTCACTAAGGCATAACACTAGTGACAAATTGTTATTGAAAAGTTAAAATTGGGAACTAATTTAGTCATTCATATTAGAAAATTGTCCGTGTGCGTTTTAACTAGTTTTTTAATATTTTAAATGGTTGGAGAATTTAGACTGGACTATTCTAACATTCGTGGGCTTAGGAAAAATCTCTGTTCCGCATACGTTCATACTGTGAAATAGAGGCCAGCTGTTTTTTCATTGAGTGAAACTCAAATACGTGAAATTTCTGATCCTTCGGAATTTAATCTATTTGGGTATACCTTGGTGCCATTATACTATCACCACCATGGTCTCGCCGTATATATAAGAAATGACGTTGCATACCAACTTCAACCACAGTATGGACAACACTCGACAGAAGGTATGTTGAGGTCTTTGCTGAGTTAAACCAACTGACTTAGATTGTTGAAGAGCCATCTCTAATCCCTATTAAAATAATATTGCAGGTCAAACCGCCAACACTCTAGACTTGTTCCTTACCTCTGACCCTAATAAATACACGGTTAATGTATTATCGCCTCTAGGTACATCAGGACATTGTGCTATATCTTCAAATTGCTCATGCCAACAACACTCAGTTAAAGAAAAATCACGTATGAGAGCCGTTTGGCAATACGAGAATGCCAACTGGGACGGTCTCAATAATTTCTTTTAACTTGAACTTTAACTGGTCACTATCCTTCCTCGGTAGTGACATAGAAGCCAGAGCAGATATGATAACAAATCTAATTCTTCTTGAAATGAGAAATTTCATCCCGAATAGGGTAAAATCTATCAAACCGAAAGAAAATGCATGGTTTGATTCGAGCTATAAAGAGGTTATTAGGGTTAGAGAAGTAAGTTTCCGCAATTATAAAGCCAATCATACTGAGAAAAACTGGAAAAAGTTTCAACAAGCTAGAAAAACTTGCAACGTTAACATTTGTAGAACCAAATTATTGCCTGACCAAAAATTAAGGCAAAAAATACTACAAAGTCCCAAAGGTAGTAGAATTTTTGGTTATTTGTAAAAAAACATTCGAAATTCAAATTCGTCTTCGGTTCCAACGCTCGTCTTTAATGACACCCCTTTTGTCAGTTCTTGCGAAAAAGCCAATTTGCTTGCAGCTCAGTTCGCTTTTAATTCGACACTGCCAGAAAGAGGTATGGCTCCTCCAGTACTTGAGAGAGTAAACGATTATATGGGACGAATCTTCTTTCGCACTCGTGCAGTAGCTAGAGTCCTCAAAGACCTTGATATACACAAATCCGCTGGCCCGGATAGTATGCCTCCCATCGTTCTGAAGAGGTGTGCTTCAACGCTGGCAAAACCACTGCGTGGTTTCCATATGTCCTAGTCTACAGGTCTTTTTCCGAGTGGATGGAAAACAACATTTGTCCAGCCTGTCCCTTAAAAAGGCGAATCTTCCACACCCTCTAGTTACCGTCCAATTGCACTTACGTCCCTTCTTTCTAAGGTCATGGAAACGCTGATTAACTATCAGCCTAAGAAATATCTTGAAGAACGAAAGCTCCTTAATGGCCGGCAGTATGGCTTTCGTAGCAATAAGTCCACTGGTGATGTGATGGTATATCTCACCGAACAGTGGCACAAATCGTTACTTACTGCGTGCATTTGGTATCGATGAATCTCTTCTTCGTTGAATTAGAAATTACCTTTCGGACCGTTCAATACAAGTTGTATTGCACGGTTTCAAGTCTGATATCCACAAAATAAATGCTGGTGTGCCCCAGGGCTCCATATGGTCTCCGACCATTTTTCTCATTATCATTAATGATCTCTTATCTGGAACTTCTAATCCACTTAATTGTTTTGCTGACGATAGTACTCTCAGCTTTTCATATTCGTTTTTAAATGCACCTCCTTGTTTGTCAGATGTGGAACTGCACCGGCAGTGTATGATAAGCTCATTAATTTCTGATCTCGACAGAATTGTCCAATGAGGAATAAAAAACAGCATAGAATTTAATGCTTCACAAACTCAGTGCTGTCTTCTGTCGTTAAATCAGAACCCACCCCCCATGCCGCTATCCACGAGCGGCACTTGCATCGAAGAAACTGATCAGCTTTCAGTCCTAGGTATGCGCGTCACAGACCACCTCTTGTGGAATGAACACATATTTTATGTCGCCAAAAACGCTGCAAAGTGCTTAGGTTTTCTTCGAAGATGCAAGAAGTTCTTCTCAACGTTTGATTTGGCTGTAATCTATAAGGCCTTCATCCGACCAAAACTTAGGTATAACTCTCACATTTGGGCAGGAGCTCCTAAGACTCATTTGAATCTTTTGGATAGAATTCAAAATAGAGCTTCAAGAATGATTGGCGATAGAACTATTGTAGAAACATTTACATCTCTCAAACAACGTCGAAATGTTTCGTGTATTTCCCTATTTTATCGGTATTTTTATAAACAGTGTTCTATCGAAGTAGCCAGTTGCATTCCTCCCCTTAAAATATTCAACCGTAATACTCGCGCTTCTAGTAATGCTCATCAGTTTACCCTTGAGCACAATTTCAGGGTACTGTCAAGTACAGAGATTCTTTCTTAAGCCGTACAACACGAATGTGGAATGCCTTACCTTGCTCGATTTTTCCCTCCCATTTTGGTATTCTAAGCTTTAAAACTAATGTATATCGATATCTCCTTCCAAATCCTTCTCTATTTTCAGTGATCGGCGGGCGTAGTGGAAAACGAGCCTATTTCGGGTTTATTTTATCCGAACCGTGGGTATTTCAGACATTTTACGGAACGGTCATACATTTCAGTACATGGTACCTTTTCTTACTAAGAATCCATAGTCTTGAACATGCATTAAAATACAGTTTTTTTTCAACTTCATTAAAAAGTCTTATCCAATTGTACAATTTATTTCACTTTATATTGAAAAGTAACCTTATATAATATCTCTCGTGCAAATACTGACACATTTACTATATATGCATGTGCACTAAGCATCGTATCGGTGGTGGAAAGTTTCGTTGGATGGTACGTTTTGGAATGTCAACCCGTTGTTCCGAGCACTTGGGCTCTCCAAAATAAAGTGTGTCATCTTCAGGCAATATCTACTATCTATACTTGTTTTTAATGTTTCTAGATCTCTCTCAATGTCTCTCGCCAAATTGTTCTATAGTTAAAATGTCGGCAATGCAGATTATAAGTATAATATTGGGTGTATGTCTTGACTACTCGATGAAAGTCTTCACACAGCTATGCTAACAGCCATGTAGTTTATAAGAACTTGGTTATAAAAATGCGATTTGTTACATTGTGCTCTTCTTAGGATTGTTCGTCCCGAGCCGAATGGAGTTCCAGAGCTACACCGAATCTGCTCACCCAACTGAACACAAGCTGGTCGGCTATTATCTTGGCCTCTTGGTTTGGAATGGTAAACCCCTCTGGCCATTTTTTGAAATAATCCATGACTACGAGAATGTATTTGTTGCCGCTGAAAGTTTCAGGGAAAGGGCCTGCGATGTTCAGTGCAATCCTCTCAAAAGGTGCTCCCACATCGTACTGCTGCATTTTACTTTGAATTTTTTCGGCTTGGGCTTTTGCTCGCAGCACAAGTATCCCATTTACGGCACCACTTTTCCTCGTCTATTTCTGCAGTAGAACCACTGACGCAACTTTTTCCATGTTTTATTGATGCCCAAATGTCGTCCAGATGCTCCGTTATGCATTTTACGGAGAACATCATTGGATTTTGACTGAGGTACGAAAAGCTGCATCATATACGCTTTCCCATCGGCAGATTCCCATTTAGGTCGCAGGATTCCTTCTTGCACATAGAGTGAGCCCCAGTGCCCCAATATGCTTTGAGAACTGGGCTCCTATAACAGATTTCATTCCATTCTGGGGTTTCTTCCTGTTCTTTCCATGCAAGAATGGTTTCGATATCCGAGTCTAGTTGTTGGGCAGTATTTACTTCTTCGTTGCTCCAACCGTAAATGGGATCAACTCTTACTCTCTGAATGGCAGTTATCTCCTTTTCTTCTTGGCGGGTGCAATGTTTGAAATCCTGATTGCATGGTCGCCAAGATAATGCATCTGCGTTTTAGTGCAGCTTTCCTCGCCGATGTTGCATCTGGTAGTCGTATGCCTGTAGTCTCTCGATCCACCTTGCTACTTGACATTGATTCTGGGTACTAGAAGTTTAAAAGCCAATTAAGTACGCCATGGCCTATTCGCAGGAGGAAATTCTGTCTTCCTCCAAGTCACGCAATAATTCTTTTCAGTACCTTGCTGTAGTCATTTATTAAAAACATGATAATGATTCAGTTGCATGTCCATTCAGTGTATCATGTTACATAAACACTAACGAGTGGAGACACCGCCACGTACCAAAAGAAAATAAATAAAACAACTGGTCAATGATATTTGACTCATCCAAACATTGATATTTGGAACAAAAATCAAATCATTATAAATATGACGCTGTGACATAGTTAAGAGTTGCATTGAAAGCATATTGTGAATATGCAAAGAACTAGTGCAGCCTAATTCAGAGATTACGCAATCATGGATTGCATCAAATCTATTGTTCCCACGAATAACGAAAAGCGGTTTGGTAATATTAAGAATTAGTACATAAGAAGTGATTTTGAATAATAAAAAATTAGATTAATTTTGTTAACCAAACGAATTGAGTTTCTTTTTATGGCATTCGTGCCTTGTGTTATTGAGATCCTCTGCTACATACTTTTACATGGCGATTCTGCCAGATCGAATTTATAGATTCCTCAACTGCACTACACCGTATCTAGAATTGAAAATCATGCACTACAACGAATCTAGAATTATTGAAAATTGTGCACTACGACGAATTTAGGATTGAAGATCTTGCCCAGCGAACATAAACTGTTAGCGCACTCATAAGATTAGGACCAAAACGACGAAAACAATGGGAAATAACAATGTAAGGGAGAACATGCTATCGATGAAAATGATCAAATCAACACGATTATATTAACTGCAAGCATTGTGCTATTCATACTATTTATAGGGTATAAATATAAATAAATATTTTAAAAATTATAAATTATATAGTACTCAAAACTTAAAAAAAATAGATCACATTTAAATTCTTGAGATATTATATATTTCATTTTTATAATGAATTGGAAAACTCATTACACTTATAGAAAAATTCACACAAACATATAAAACCCTTAAAAACATCATAGAAACAAACATAAACAAATTAGAAAAAATGGCAGATATTAAGATTAGATTAATTTTTTTATTGATTATAAAATAATACATACATATATACAATTCTTATAAATGTCTTAAAGCATGGCTGTAAACCGTCTGCCGATTTCCTTATTTGACTTTGACAGTTTACAGAATTAAATCAGATAAAAATAATGAAATTAGTAAAATTTTTTTAAATACTTTTGTTTATAAAAAAACATTTAAATAGATAAAGAAACAGCACTTTAAAAAAAAAATGAGCTTAAGCATTGGATTTTTATTTTAAGAAACATGCGAAAGCAAGATTGTGATAAGTTTTAAGCAGCAAAAGATGTAATTTTTTATTTCATATTATTTCTGATGAAAAGAAATATAGATATAGGTAATACATGCTACATAAATTAAAGATTACAATTTAACAGATTTACGGAATATAAATATTTTACATCAGTTAAGTGAAAAAACTGCAACATCTTTAATAGATCGGCTTAAAGTTTAGCTAAAACAAAAAAATGGGGTTCTTATTTATTTTAATTATGGAAGCGGCTTTTAGTTTAGCCTAAACAAAAATAGGGTTTTAAATAATTTCAAAAGTAAAAATGGGCTTTAATTAAGCTAAAAAAAAATTTATAAAGTGTGTGTATTGCTCACGAGTTCACGACAGATTCAGATATGTAAGTAATAAGTAAGTAAGTAATGAATTCATTTATTTCAAATTTTCTTATTTCATTTGATACAATACAATGAATTTATAGCTATGGCTTTGCCGTCAGCTCGGTTAGCAAAATTTATTATATACATTTTTAAAATTTAAAAAAAAAATTTTTTTTTTCAATTAAATAGTAAGTACAAATTTATATTAACTATGTGAATTCTGTTATCAGTAACATTCTATATGTTGAAATTTCTTTTAAGTAGTTGTAAAGGTCTTTCCAGTTGAAATCGTTCAAAATCGCAATCGTTTCCTGCATCGACAAAGTTCTCTTTCCGAAGTATAGAAGCCGCTGTGCAGTGAAAATTGGGCATATACTTAGAAAGTGAAAGCAGTCTTCTTTTGCCTTAAGGTTACACAAGGAGCAAAACTGGTGGAAACTTCTATTGTTGGGGCTTCCATTTAAATTCCGATTCCCGAGCTCTCACTATAAACTCCTCTCGAACAAGATTTTCATGCTTCTGGATAACACGATATAGTTGATCTTTAACCAAAATTGGATTACTTGTATCAATCAAGACCATAACATCACAAGCGATTCCCAAACGTTTCCAATTGGACAACCACCAATCCTCATTCCTCAATTCATATAACACCATTTTCTTGGGAAGACGGTTTTCCTGATAAGAGAGCGTTTTCACGATGTAATCGGCCTGTAGCCTTAGTGTGTATGTATACAGTTTAGGAAGTCCTGTTTCAAGATGAAGTGCGTAAGTTGGCGTTTTCAAAGGCAAGTTGAAAAGCTTTTTTAAGAAATTCCTTTGGAATTTTTCGAGGGACTCGTATTCATCACTTCCCCAAACTTGGCCAGCGTAACACAATGTCGATCTCACCACGGCTTCGAATATTTTATATTTCGCTGAAAGGTTGATTCGATTATTTGAAAATATGTTTCGCCATGTCACATTCAGTAGACTTTGTGAAGTATTTGATTTCTCTGTAAGGTGCAAGCTGAAATCAAGAGTTCGGTTCAGTTTCACACCTAGATACTTGTACTCTTCTACAATCTCCAAGCTAGCACCATTGAACACCCAATTATATGTATTTTGGCTTCTTGCTGATCTGCTGAAGACCATCACTTTTGATTTGTTTGAGTTTATTTCAAGGCCCCATTCATCACAGTATTTCGCCAGGCGATTGATTAAAAGTTGGAGGTTTTCTGGAGATTCAGATAGTAACACAAGATCATCGGCATACAAAAGAACATTGATATTTAAATCAGCTACTCGAATTCCACCGGGAAGGTAGGCTACCACATCATTTATAAAAAGCGCAAACAACAGTGCACTCAGAAGACAACCTTGTTTTACTCCATTATCGGTTTCAAACCAATCTGAGTTAGTCGAACCATCCCATACTGCTGCTTTTGTCTCTGAATACAATTCTTTTATAATATGTATGAATTTTGTAGACAGTCCTAATTTCGAGAGCTTATAAAAGAGAGCGTTTCTATTTATAAGGTCGAAAGCAGCTTTAAAATCAACAAAAAAGGCATACACTTTCTTATTTCTTGCTTGGAACGCTTTAACAATAGATGTTATTGTGAATATTTGGTCAGTTGTAGAATAGCTTTTCCGGAAACCAGCCTGACAGTCTGAAAGGATACTGTTTACATCAACCCATGTCTCTAGTCTGTTTACAAGTATACCGCAGAATAATTTTGCAAGTACATTCATGAAGGAGATGCCTCGGTAATTTTCAACATTGTTCAAGTCTCCTTTTTTGTGGATAGGGAATATTACCGACCTTTTGAATGATAATGGAATTTCTTCACTAGAAAATACTCTGTTGAAAAACAATTGCAGTTGCGTATAAAAACCCTCAGTCGCGTTCTTGAAAAATTCATATGGTATACCATCTTCTCCAGGCGCCTTTCCACTTTTTCCTTTACAAATTGCAGTTCTAAGTTCGTCAGAAGTGATTTCAGGGTCTAAAATTTCATCAGAAATCCGTGGCTCCGCATACAAAAATTTTAGGTCAGACTTGCCGTATAAAAGGGTTTTAAAGTGTACAGACAGATCTCCAGCAGCCACTGCAATTCCAATTGTAAAATTTACACCATTAATCTCCCTGACAGTCGAACAGAATTCTTTTGTACTTTTTATTTGGCCAAGAGTACTAGCTTGATCATTTTCAAAGTCGGTTTTCTTTTTTAGGCACAGTTTTTTGTATGCTGCATTCGAATCACAATACCACTTTTTAAAATTCTGACAGTTTGAGTTTCTCATTGCATTAAACAAAGCAAACGATTTTTTTCGGGCTCTCAAACATTCCTTGTCAAACCATTTTTGTTTGAAATTAGTGACTTTTTTTGCAACGACGTTGTTTGTGGAACTCCTTATGCAAGCGACAAGTTTATTTGCACTTACTTCAGCTGAATCTGCTAGTACATTTAATGACCCTGACAATAGGTTTTCATCTAATTTCTGTTGATAAGTATTTACACTTTCCTGCTTCCATATCAGCCGTGGTAAAAGTTCGAGATTTCTTTGATTTGCCGATGTATCATCGAACCAGTCTACAATAATCGGCATATGATCGGAAAAGTTTTTGCACTGGACTTCGAATTTCTTCACTAAGCCATTCCATTCATTATTGATCGCACAATAGTCGATGACCGATTTACCTTGACCTCCAAGAAAGGTAAAGTGACCTTCAGTGTCTTTTCTAAAGTTACAAGAGTTTCATATAAAAAAAAAACAAATCAAAACTTTTTACAAAATTAAAAAAATCCACAAATAATAATTTATTATTGAGGCCTTAAACATTATAAGATAAAATATTACTATTACTTAAATATATTGAGCTGACGGCATCACAATTTCAGTTCTGTACTAACGAACTACAACTTGCACTATTTTGATAAAGTGGTATCCCCGGTTCATCTGTGTTGACTGGTCTATACCATTCATTTTGACGTCTTTTTGGCAGCGACAGGAGTTTGACAGATTCGAAGTCCATCTCACCAAACATTACGCGAAGTTGTTGTTCTCCATCCTCGTTTTTGTATTTAATGAAATTATAATTGTTCAAATAAAATATTTTATCAGCAACCACCATCGAATTGTTTTTTATTTGTACTTTTTCATTTGTTTTTTTTTTGTTTTGATTATTTTTCTATAAGCAAGAATAATTTGGCGTTTGTACTGCATCTGCTTTGTCATGTCTCGTTGAATGAAAGCACCAGAACCTTTAAGCTTTGACGAGTTCTTTAGCATTTTCGTTGCATTTTCGCTACTGCCGGTGTTTATTTTTAATTTAACAACAGAGCTATTTTCACTTAGCTTTATTGTCTCCTTGATTTGATGTGCGTCACCAAGCAAAAGTTGACTGATGTTTTGTACTTCCATTTGAGGGTCGGCATTACTGTTCGGGATAGTGAGAATGATGTTTTTTCTCGTAAAATGCGACTTTGCATCTCAAGCTCATCCTCCAGTATTCCACATCTTTCTTCGAATATTTGCACTTTCTTACTCAGATCTTCATTTTGCAAGCGCAGAATTTGTATTTCATCATTTAAATTTAGATTCAGATATGTATTTCGGTAGTTCTTTGCGTAGGAAATAAATTGAACCAGCAAGCAGTTTCCAACCATATTCCCCATTCCGAACACTGATGTATTCTTCGAACGTCAAATAACTCTTGCTGAAGAAAAATCCGCGGATTTCTTGCAATATGGGATAAACTCCTTAAAAATGGAAGACGTCTTTGTTTTTGTTTAAATTCCACAGAGAACAAAGATTGTAAATGTCCGTACGATATGGTCTGAAATTAAGTTCAATGATTTCAGTTCTGATCTTGAAGAGTCATATCTAAGACATTGAGATAGGCCCATCAAGGTATCTCTTATACATTCGCTCGTCTACAACTGCGATACAGTTATACAAAGTGTTTTGTATAACTTCGTACCATAACAAAAACAACTGTTTATCGTGGCTTCAATACTTTGAATTTTGCAATAGGGTCTACATGGGTATTTGTAAAAAAAATTTCTCCACATTGTATTTATTGCTGTTTTGGCAACAGCCAATTTTGCTTTTATATGAGCCCTTATGCTTAAATTGTCTGAAATAACGAAGGCAAGATATTTGAACCCATTCACAACTTCTGTATTGATCCCATCCAATGACCAATTCCTTGAATTTCTATCAGAATGGCTTCTGAAGATCAAATTCTTAGATTTCGATGAGTTGATTTTAAGATCAAATAAATCGCAGTAAGATTTCAGCTTATTTATTTGGTGTTGAAGAGTCATTGGGTTATCAACAAAAATAACGAGATCATCCGCATACAGTAATTATCTTACAAATATATTGCCAAAGGAAACTCAATCTGGTAGATGGCTCTCAATATCGTTGACATATAACGCGAACACCAAAGGGCTTAAAACACATCCTTGCGGCCACCTGTTCCAGATCTAAGATATTTGGACTGTTGGTTACCACTGCATACCATTGCAGACATATCCAGTTAGAGCTGTTCATCAACCTGAATAAATTTACTTGATACACCCATTACTGCGAGTTTATATAACAGTGACCGTCTGTTGATAGTCTCAAATATCGCTCTAAAATCTGCAAACAGTGCATACAAAGGCTTTTTGTTATCAATAAAGCGCCTTGCTATGATAGTCAGCGCGAAAATTTGATCCAACGTCGAGAGGTTAGCTTGAAAACAACTTATCAAATTATTGAATTCCACCCAATTTGAAAGCCTAAGTAAGGGATTTGAGTAAAGAGTTTTCTCAGCGAGCTTAACACCGAAATACCTCTATAACTGTCAGTTTCATTTATGTTACCTTACTTAAAAATTGCACTTATCTTCGCTAAGCGAAAAAGCATATAATCAAGAATTCAGGAGTTGAATCTTATAAAATTCTATAGGAATCCCGTCAGATCCTGGAACTTTATTGTTCTTCATCTTATGAAGATATAATAGTGTAGTGTGTTTATGTGCACATGGTGTATGCACGGGTCAAGTGACGAATACCACTCGTCAATTGATACGTCGCGAAGCGACATTGTGCACATCAGCACACCATAATCTTCCCACGATATGCAATGAACAACGTGCATTGCATATCGTGTTTATATTATTCTTTTTTCGCATTTGATATTATTCTTTTGCTGACTCCACAAATGTGTGAATATGGAGTCAGCATAGTTTTAAGTATGAACACATTATAACAAATAAAATTCATTATTATTAAATCAACTCTCCGACAATACACAAGTCTTTTTATTTTATATTAAAAACATATTACATGGCGACCGTGACAGGACAGAATCACTGTCACGGTCGCCATGTAATATGTTTTTAATATAAAAGAAAAAGACTTGTGTATTGGAAAAATATGACTCGTCATATTAAAGAACACATAAAAAGATGCCACAAATGCCTGACGTCGAAAACAACTAAACATACGAAAACACCACTGATAAAAACAGATACACCCACATATGCTTTTGACAAGGTAATAGTTGATACAATTGGTCCTTTACCTCGATCAGAGAATGGAAACGAGTATGCAGTCACTTTAATTTGTGACCTTACAAAATATTTAGTAGCCATTCCAGTTGCAAATAAAAACGCAAAAACGATTGCAAAAGCAATATTTGAATCTTTTATTCTGAAGTACGGTCCAATGAAGACGTTCATTACGGACATGGGAACAGAATACAAAAATTCTATTATAAACGACTTGTGCAAATATTTAAAAGTAGACAATATAACGTCTACAGCACATCACCACCAAACCGTTGGAACAGTAGAAAGGAGCCATAGAACTTTTAACGAATATATTCGTTCCTATATATCCGTTGACAAAACAGATTGGGATGTTTGGCTTCCATTCTTCGTTTACTGTTTCAACACGACACCATCTATGGCACATAATTATTGTCCATACGAACTTGTTTATGGTAAGCAAAGTAACTTACCAATAGAATTTAATTCAATAGATAGGATAGATCCTATATATAACGTAGATGACTATGCTAAGGAAGTAAAATTTAGATTAGAAACGGCATATAAGAGAGCTAAAATACTATTAGAAGTAAATAAAGCTAAAAATAAAGATTATTACGATAAAAAAATAGTTAGTCTCGATTTAAAGTTAGGAGATAAAGTTATGCTAAGAAACGAATCAGGTCATAAGTTGGATCCCGTTTATTTAGGCCCCTTCGAGGTCGTAGAAATTAAAAACAATAATAATATAATTATAAAAACAAATAAAAACAAAAAGCAGAAAGTACATAAGAATAGATTAAAAATATATAATACTTAAGAATTTTAATGAAATAGAAACAACAAATTTGTTTTTTTTTATAATGTTTAATATTTGTTCTCCTTCACTCAAATTTTTATTAAACATACATTTTTCGAGTTTTTTTTTATCAATATATGTACAAAAAAAAAAAAAGATAATTTCTGTAAGCAAAAAAAAAAAAATAATAAGAAAAATAAAATAAATAAATAATAAATCAAATATTACTGACAAAAAAAAAATGATGTAATAATTAAAATATATGAAATAAAAATATATTAATTTTTAATTTGTTAATCATTAAAATTTATGTACAATTAAATAACTCCATGTAATTACGTTATTTCCTAAAAGAAGGGAGGTGTAGTGTGTTTATGTGCACATGGTGTATGCACGGGTCAAGTGACGAATACCACTCGTCACTTGATACGTCGCGAAGCGACATTGTGCACATCAGCACACCATAATCTTCCCACGATATGCAATGACCAACGTGCATTGCATATCGTGTTTATATTATTCTTTTTTCGCATTTGATATTATTCTTTTGCTGACTCCACAAATGTGTGAATATGGAGTCAGCATAGTTTTAAGTATGAACACATTATAACAAATAAAATTCATTATTATTAAATCAACTCTCCGACAATACACAAGTCTTTTTCTTTTATATTAAAAACATATTACAATAGTAACCCAGACATTGTAAAAATAGAAACTAGCTCTGGACCCAAAACTTTTGGAAGTGCAAAACTTAATGAATTTTGATTTGGGTCAGGAAGCAGAAGATTTTCAAAACATGATGCGAGCTGATCAACACTAATACTCAAAGACGTTGATTTACTGCATCCTCCCAGTACCAAAACATAACACCAGAACGACTTAGAGTCTCTGCAATCAATGAGCTTCTTAGTCACATTCCTAAGATACATTTCTATTTAAGACTTCATAAATCCTTAAAAAAATTATTTTGGGGTAGATTAAGATTTTTAAAAGCATCATTATTTTATTCCCTAAAGATTTTTAAAAATTTATTTCTACTTTCCCTGCATTCCTCGTCATACCATTTTGATTTTAAACACGGTAAGGTGAAACAGGAGCTACAATCAGTTGCAGACTTTCGTATTAGCTCGAACGCAATGTTCATCGAATCTTTTACTGAGTCATAATTATAATTGATAGTTGGTTGAAATTATGTTGAGCCTTAAATTTTGTCTATACAATGGTCCTTTACGATCAACCCACCTAAGCTTGTTATTAAGAGGAGTATTTTGTTCATTGTGGTTATGAATATTTTGTGACAAATACTCACAGGAAGCTACAATAGGTAGATGAGATGAAAAGTTGGCAGCAAATACCTAAAAATTTTTAACAATATTCATCCAATCCCCTTTTACCAAAAAATAGTCAATAATAGTCCTTGGGAAACACCATTTAGTACATACACTCGACTTTATTTTTAGCTTAGCTAGCCTGGACACCAACATCCTTCTATTAAGGGATTTTAATCTTCCTCACATTGAATTGGTTCCCTCTGATGACGAATCCTATTTTGAAGCTTCCACAAGTTCATCCCAACAACAGGAGCTCCAAATGTTTGATAATATTATCTCTACAAGTTTACATCAAGTTAGCTCTATACAAAATTTTAAAAATAGACAATTTGACCTCGTTTTCTCATCTGACGCGTTGTAGTGGTAGAATACAGATCTGCTTCATCTAACATAGATCGTTATCACCCGCCTCTAGACATTTTTCTTGACTTGAGCGGTCATTTACTAGAAAATAGTAATCCTCATGACTTTTCTCATACTTTTGACTTTCGCGAAGGTGATTTTCATTAGGTCTTGGATAGTTTAATAAACTCCGGTATAGAATATTTACCGATTTCTAATGATCTTGACTCAACTATCTCAAGCTTCTATTCTATTTTGATAAAATGCATTAATGAAACAGTCCCAAAAAAAATTCCCTCTAATTCTTCTTGTCATCCTTGGTTCACAAAAGAACTGAAATGTATCCGAAATAAAAGAAATAAGGCTTGAAAAAATGCATTATGTTCATGACGGCAGAGAATCAAGTAGTTTACATTTCCTTTTTTGAAAAATTCAAAAAACTCTCTTTCGAACTCCATAGGGAATATCTGGAAACCATGGGGCATTCTTTGAAGTTAGACCTGAAAAACTACTAAATTTTTAAATTCTAAAAAGAAATGTGACGGCTATGCAGTAAATCTCATGTATAAAGACGTAATCTTGAGTACAACTTTTGAAATCTGTGAGGGATTTGCTAGTAATTTTAGCAAATTGTTCATTGACTCACCTGTAGTTGTTGACGAAAGCTACTTTCATTTTTTACGAAATTGTTCTCAAGTATCATTTAACAATATTACAATAGAGCGTGAAAAATTGTTGAGCTTAATGTCACATTTAAAAGAGGACTATTCTATTGGACCTGATGGAATATCACCTGCTGTATTAAAAAAAATGTAGGTCCATATTAGCTCTTCCTCTGAGAAATATTTTTGGACTATATTTGAAATAATGTAAATTTCCTTCAGTTTGGAAAAATGCATTTATAACTCCAGTATTTAAAAAGGGAGTCAAAACCTATATTATCAACTATAAACCAATTTCTAAACTTTTTTGCATTCCAAAGTTGTTCGAACAAGTTGTATGTGATAGTTTGACATTTATATGTAAAAATATTATCTGCAACCAACAACATGGTTTTATGCAGACACGTTCTATTGTTACTACTCTAGTTGTATTTTTGAATAAATATTTATACTTACTTACTTACTTAAGTGGCGCTACAGTCCGGAATGAACCTGGGCCTCAACCAACATGCCTCTCCAATTAGCCCGGTCCTTAGCTAACTGCCTTCAGTTGCGCACTCCAAGTTGGTTGAGGTCGGTTTCTACTTGTGCGCGCCACTTAAGGCGAGGTCTTCCTCTACTGCGTCCGACGTCTGGCCGGTAATCGAAGACTCTGCGAGCCGGAGTATTGGTGTCCATTCGTTCTACATGTCCTAGCCATCTTAAACGTCCAATGCGGAGTTTTTTGACCAGGGGCATGTCGCTGTACAGCTCGTATAGTTCTTGGTTGAATCTTCGTCTCCATAGCCCGTCAACGCAAACGGGACCGAAGATTTTTCGAAGAATTTTCCTCTCGAATCTACCAACGATTTCTTCATCCGCTTTTGATACAGTCCAGGTTTCAGCGCCGTAGAGCAGGACTGGGATGATCAGGGTCTTATATAGGATCTCCTTAGTAATTCGAGTGAGGGCTTTACTACTAAATTGCCTTCTTAGCCCGAAGAAACAGCGGTTGGCAAGAGTAATGCTTCGTTTAATTTCTGACGAGATGTTGTTGTCAGAGTTAATAGCGGAGCCGAGGTAGACAAAGTCCCGCACTACCTCAAAGTTATATCTGTCAATGGTGACGTTCTGTCCAATTCGTCGATGTTGTGAGTCCTTTCGTGATGACAGCATATACTTAGTCTTACCCTCATTTACTGCTAAACCCATTTTCGCCGCTTCCTTCTCTATTCTAGCAAACGTGGCTATGACATCACGTTGAGTCCTACCAATGATGTCAATATCGTCAGCGTATGCTAGTAGTTGCACCGACTTTTGGAAAATTGTGCCTCTGGTGTTGGCTTTGGAGTTTTGCACAATCCTCTCAAGAATCAGATTAAAGAAGTCACATGACAGCGCATCGCCTTGCCTAAATCCTTTTTTGGTATCGAATGTGTCGGTGAGGTCGTTTCCGACCCTGATGGAGCAGCGAGAATTTTCTATCGTCATCCTACACAAACGGACGAGTTTGGGCGGTATACCAAAACTGGACATGGCTCTGTACAGTTCGTCTCTATAAATGCTGTCATATGCGGCTTTCAAATCGATGAATAGGTAGTGGGTATCGATTTGGACTTCTTGAGTTTTTTCCAGGATCTGCCGGAGTGTGAAAATTTGATCGGTTGTGGACTTTCCTGGCCTAAAACCACACTGATAAGGGCCAATCAGGTTGATGGTAAACGGTTTCAGGCGTTCACATATTACGGCAGATAGGATCTTGTAGGCGATGTTGAGGAGACTTATGCCTCTGTAGTTGGCGCAGTTCAGAGGGTCTCCTTTTTTGTGGATCGGGCAAACGATGCTGAGGTTCCATTCTTCAGGCATATTTTCATCTGACCAGATTTGGTTTATGAGTTGGTGGATGTTACTTACCAAGTCATCTCCGCCGGCCTTATAAAGCTCAGCGGGAAGGCCGTCATTTCCGGCAGCCTTATTAAGCTTTAGTTTAGATATTGCTATCCTCACTTCACTCAGGTCGGGTGGTTGGCAGTTTTCGCTGTCGTTGCCAATATTGAATGGTTCGTTCTGCCTGACAGCGGAATGTTGTTCGTCATCGCCGTTTAACAGTCTGCAGAAGTGGTTTTTCCATATCCTCAGCATCGACTGTGTCTCAACTACAATATTTCCTTGTTCATCTCGACAGGATTCTGTTCGAGCCTTGTATCCTTGGCTTTGACGTTTTACACTCTGGTAAAACTTGCGAATATCGTTCCTGGAGTGCCACCTCTCTATATCCTCGATCGCGCGCTTTTCTTGCTCTTTTTTCTTCTTGTTGAAAAGCCGATGTTCTTCCCTTCTTTTTTGCCTATAGAACTCAATGGCAGCTCTCGTCTTCACCTGCAGCTTAGCCTTGTAGGCCTCGTTCTTGGCTGCGAGCATCTGTCGGCATTCCTCATCAAACCAGGGGTTTCTTGCTGGTGGGCGCGAGAAACCTAGCTCATCAGTTGCGGCTGATCTAATGGCCTGTTGGCATCGTTGCCATTGCTCTTCGACATTCGATGCTGGTGGTATGGTGTTAATCGAGAGGTTAAGGGATACGCGTTGTGCGAAGGTCTTGGCGGTCTCTTGCGATTTCAGTCTTCCGACATTAAATTTTTTCACAGTATTTCTGGATTGTTGTGGTGTGGTGGATATCCGCATTCTTACCTTGGCTGCTACAAGGTAGTGATCCGAGTCGATGTTAGCTCCTCGGAATGTTCGGACATCCAAAATACTGGATGCGTGCCTCTTATCTATCGCAATGTGATCAATTTGGTTGACCGTTCGTTGATCTGGAGACCGCCATGTCCCCTTATGGATATCGAGGTGAGGAAACCGTGTGCTGGCTATAGTGGCATTTCGTTCCGTAGCGAAATCAATTAGTCAAAGTCCGTTACCAGACGTGTTGTCGTGTAGGCTATGTTTTCCGACAATACTTCTAAAGATGTCTCCTCTTCCTACCTTTGCGTTAAAATCTCCCAGCACGATTTTAACATCGTACTTCGGTAGTCGCTCATAGGTTTTGTCAAGGAGCTCCTAGAAGCAATCCTTAGCTATATCATCTTTTTCTTCCGTCGGAGCGTGAGCGCATATAAGGCTTATGTTGGCGAATTTGGCCTTGATGCGGATTGTTACTATGCGTTCGCTAATGTCTTGGAAACATAAGACTTCTTGCCTAAGTCTGGCACTTATAACAAATCCGCATCCGAATAGTCGCTGTTTCTGCTCACTATAACACGGTCCGTAGTAGATGTCACAGTTTTTCATCCTCTTTTTGCCCGGCCCATCCCATCGTATTTCCTGGATGGCAGTAATGTCTGCTTGGTAGCAGTTTAGGGCTTCCGCTAGTTGTTCGCCTGCACCTCTCCTGTTTAATGTTCTCACATTCCAGGTGCAGATACGAACGTCGTTGTCCTTTTTTCGTTTAGCAGGGTCGTCAACAATAAAATCAGTCCTTTCCGAGGCTATTGGTTGCTTCGTAACAATATTTTTTTTCTGTGGGTGGGTAGTTAACCCAAAGCACAACCCCCAACCTGGAGGGCCAGTTCCAATTTATGAGATACCCCTAGGACACGGGGCCATCAGTATCCACTACGGGATTGAGCGCTGCCGTTGGCCTTTCGGTTCATCCGCCACAATCTCTGTTCAAGGGGCCTGACTAACCCTTGAAATTCCTAGACAACCTGTTGTCCGAATATGTCAGAGCAGCTCATCTAGGTTCGCCTGGGACAGCAGGCCGGGTATTCATCCGTGCCGTTCTCACCAGGGTGTTTATAGTGTTGCTGTTTTTCGTCGTGTTATCAACACTCGCACCTATCGTTTAGCAAGTCAAATCCGGTTGGATGAGACCAGTACCCAATGGTTACCACTTGGAGGTAAAAATAAGCACATTTGATGTGTAGTCAGAGTTGCAATACTGGGCATTGCCAGGTTAACGCCAATCAGAGTCTACCCTCGTTCTACAACACCCAACCATCGAATAAATATTTATACTCCCTAGAAAGTGGTCAAGAAGTTGATTGTGTATACAAGGACTTTTCGAAAGCTTTTGATTAATTGTCTCGAGATTATCAAGTTTAAACTTAATTCATACGGGTTTCCTCTATCTTTCGTCAAGTGGATATCCTCGTATCTTGAAGATAGGTTATATCAAGTTAAATTCTGAAATTCTTACTCAAGGCCCTTTATTGCCAAATCAGGTGTTCCGCAGGGAAGCCATTTTGGACCATTACTCTTTACATTGGCTATTAATGATGTTCCTCTTTGTATACGCAATAGCGAAATTAAAATATCATCTGCAAAGGATCGAACTCTATTGCAAGAGGATATTAACCACGTTCCATTGTGGTGTGAATAGAACAGTTTAAATCTTAACCCGACAAAATGTCAAACAATGACATTTTCAAAAAAACGTTCTCCTTCTTTTCATGAATATGTTATCGCACGGCACATTTTAAGTTGTGTTATAGCTGTAAGGGACCTTGGAGTTCTTTTTACGCCCAATTTAGACTTTTATGCCCATATTAATATCATCGTTAACAAAGCCAATTCAATGTTAGGTTTTATGAAGCGTTGGTCCAAAGAATTTGTTGATCCAAATGTTACCCGAGCCTTATACAACTGCTTTGTTCGTCCCAATCTTGAGTATGCATCGCAGGTTTGGACTCCTTTTTACGATATTCATATTAAAAAAAAAAAGAAACTTTACTCGTTTCGCATTGAAAGGGCTTCAGTGGAGTGATCTTTCTAATGACCTCCCTTATGACCAACGTTTATCTATTCGTCAAATACAAACACTTGCATAGAGAAGAACTTACAATGATTTGGTATTCTTCCACCAAATAATAACTGACGTCAAAGATGCGCCAGACCTACTATGTTCAGTTTATTTTTAATTATCGGGGAGGAGGTTATAATCTCCGTTACCTCGACTTGATTAAAGTCCCAGCACATAGGATCAACTATGGGATGCATGAGCCCTTGACACGTATGGGTAGACTTTTAAATTGGAATTCAAACATTCTTGATTTCAATATCAGTAAAATTAAATTAAAAAATATACTCAAAAGCAGTGCTCCACGCTCCTAAATGTTTTTGTTTCATATTATGTTCTTGTTTTTATTTTTTATAATCTACACGCGCTCAAGGGATTATGAATACCCTTTAAATGTTTCGACACTGCGCGGGCGTGAGGGTGAGGTTAATGAAGAGAAAGAATGATAGGAAAGATGTGTGGCGCGATATTCGGAGACTGTAGGTGGTTGTTGTCTCTTATCTTATCTGCAGGGATGGCGGCTGAACTAATGCGGAAAAATTTCCGTGACTTATTTATCTAGGTCCTTTATAATTCGCATTAATTTTTTTATTCTTTGTCATATTTTGTCGGTATACTAGTTTTACTCAATCACATGTTGTTAGTTCTATGCCTAAACATCATGTAATGAGTAAACCAGCAACTCATTGTATGACATTTATTTTTAGAATTGGTTTTTAATGGAAAAATAAGAAGCCATAGACTACGGCATGGATCGAACCTGTGACCATGAGATTCACAGGCGAACACACAACTATCGCGCCACGGCCACGTTTTTGACGTAATATTATTTGCTTATATTTTCATTTTGTACTTGTGTAAGTGTTACTTGTAATAGAGTTTGCCTACTAACAACTAACTCTGCTCTAAATGATGAGCCGGTGGTATAACAAAGTTTTCTGTGTTGGCAAACCATTGGTCGGAAGACGGAGCATGCTATGAGCTCTCTTCGACCAGTTCTGATAGTGTGAAAAAAGATGCATTTATAACACTAGTAGAAATCATTCATAATACACTGCAAAAGTTGAATTCCTAAATTTAGTTTTTCATGTAAAACTTACACAAAATGTCAAAATAGCGTTAGGGCTTGCAACTAAGTTTGATACATTATAAGGTTTCAAGAAAAGTTTAAAAGAAAAATACAAAATACAACTACAGTATCGCAAGTTCACACAAAAGTAGCATAGATCACACAAACACCCAATCAGTAAAAATCTACAAAGACAGATTAATTTCGCTAATCACTGATTTAAACAATCTTCAAACAGGGGAATTATCCGATACTGCAACCGATGCTGAGAAAAAGATAATCAGTAAAATGAATGAAAGCTATGCTCTAACTATTTTCAAGAATTGCATAAATGAAGGTATAAAGTCAACACTATTTGCTGCACAACCGAAAACTCTATCAGAAGCAATTAACCTTTCACTTAAGCTGGAAAAAGAAACCAGTTTAAACCAAATGTTTTTCATGTGACAAGAAAAAAATAGCCGGTTTAGCTATAATAAAGGACGCACAAACAACTACACATCTAGAAACAGCTTCCACCAGCCAAATTATAACAACAACAGACAATATTCCTAAAATCAACAACAATAATAGAACAATAATCATATATTTCACAATAATTACCAACAACGAAAAAATTACAATTCAAGGAAACGAGTATAGTCCGGTTATCGCAGAGAGCAATTCTCCGGGATACCAACATCAATAGTCTTAAATATTTCAAATGAAATGACAAACTATGTATCAATATACACGGCAAATCTTGGAAATGAAAGATGTAAACTCATAGGTATATCAAAAGAACAAATTTTGTCTCTAGGCACAAAAGAATCAAATCTCAAATTTGTAAACAATACAATATCTCATACATTCAATATAGTCGAAACTAATTTCCCAATCATGATAAGTGATATTTTAGGTAGAGATTTTTTATCACACTACCATGTGTAAAATAGATTATAAAACATATACAATAATTACAATTATAAATGAGAATGAAATTATTATACCGATTATTACAAGACTTCAAAAAACACCCAAATTACCATCCAGAACAGAAATGATATGCATAATTATTTTATCAGTAGGTACCTAGAAGTAGACAGTGTTATTTTAAATAGTAAAATAGAGAATGGGATTTTCATAACAAACTCTATTATACAAGGTGGCACACGAATCGTGCTACACAAATAAAACGTAATAACTTTTTGTCAGTGTGAGTATCGGTATATTTTTTTTTATTTTATAGGCTACTGTTTAGATTTATCAAAATGAATGCTTGTGATACTGAAAAAAGGATTTGGACAGTGCAGCGATACCATTCTTTGCAGTCCTTCATTTCCGTCCAAAGGGAATTTAGGCTGGAGTTTGGCGGAACTCCCCCGAGTAGATGGACCTTTTTGCCGAATCTGGAAGCATCGAATGAAGACCGTATCATCGAGATCCCAATGTTCGGGTTCAGGATACAATCGTGGCTGTTGCATCGGCAATACAGGCAAATCCAAGTGTTTCGACTCGAAATTGATCGGCCAAATGGGACTTAGCAGACGGTCATTACAACGGATACTTCATGATGACATAAACTTGTTTGCGTACAGAGTCTAAATTACAAGCAAGTTAAACCCTCAGGATTCGCCTGTTCGCCTGGAATTTTGCCGAAAAATGATTGCAATGACCGAAGAAGACTACACATTGATAAATTGTTTGTTCATATCTGATGTGGCCCATTTTGACTTAAGCGGCAATGTTAACAGCAAAATTGCCGTTTATGGAGTGAATCTAATCCAGAAATGCTCCATGCGACGGAACTGCACCCAGAACGAGTCACTGTGTGGTGCACAGTTTCATCAAGGTGTATTGTCGGGCCATACTTCTTTGAAGAAAACGGTGTAACACAATCTGTCAATGGGGACCGTTATTCAAAGACGTTGAAGGAGTTTTTTTTACTCAGAACTTCGCCGAAGATGTATCCCTTTCATCAGGATTTAGTTTCAACAAGATGGAGCAAGTGCACACGTAGCCACACAAGTTATGGCGGACTCCAACGAAAATTCCTAAACAAATTGATATCCAGAAACTGCACTTTCCGCCGGCCACCAAGGTCAGCTGACCTGACTGCACCAGACTTTTTTATATGAGGTTATGTCAAGTAGGAATTGTACAAAACGAAGCCCAGGAATATGACTGAATTGAAGTAGTCCATTAAGAGAATAATTGAGTCGATCCCAATTTCAACCCTTCAGGCCGCATTGAACAATTTTCTGATCAGCTGTCGCATTTGCGTGGATGAGCGTGGAGGTCATTTGTGGTATATTGTCTTTAAAAACCATTGGTTATTCAAAATAAGATTTAATTTTAAAATAAAATCAATGAAATATATTGATTAAAATAAAAGTTATTTAAATTTCTTATTGTAGAACGATACGTGCGCCACGCTGTACTTGCAAAAGGTATATGTCACATAAAATTACTAAAGGTAACGGATTTTTTAAATTCATTTTTATTTACCATTAACTTATAACTAACTTAAAGCTAGAAAAAATTCATAAAACTAGCCTACTTATCAAAAACTTATAACTAACTTACTGCCCATTTACGGGCAATCTAAGCTAAACTACATTCCTTAGTACTACTGTTTTTCGACCTAAAAACTATATGAATCCATGCTTATTATTTTATTTTTAATTTTCAGCAAGAAACCTTACTGGAAAAAAACTTAGTATCATTTCATTTTAACTTACAAACTACATAAAGCTAGAATAAAAATAATTAAAAACTAGATACACCTAACTAAAGATAACTACTTAAGATACCTAAATATACATAAAACTACTTAAAAACTAGAACAGCCACAGCAGCATTTTTTGTTTAAAAAAAAAATTTTTTTTTGTGTATTCTTAGTATAAGCTTACCTATAGAGCCATACATAATGTACGCATACTTATACCTACATACATATGCACATGCGCACATCCATCTACTTATACCTCCGCCTACCTACATAATATTTTGTTTTGGCACCACCCTGACTGTCCTTACAGGCAGAGCAAAATATTTTTCCACTCTTGACATGACTTGTTCTTTTCACCAAATACCTTTTGCCCTTGAGTCGAAACCCTTTACGGCATTCTCAACATCAGACGGACACTACCAATTCAAAAGATTACCATTCGGACTAAAAATTTCTTTAAATAGATTCCAGAGAAAGCTTAAAGCAGCACTTAGTGAGTTAGAATCAGAAGCATTCTTATATGTAGACGATATAATTATTTTCGGCTGTAGTATAAAGCATCACAATCAGAATTTAATCAACGTTTTTGAACGACTAAGAAAGACCAAAACTGATAACAAGTAAGGGCATAAAAACCGACCCATCTAAAAATAAAATACTAGAAAATTATCCGACACCAACAAATGCAGACCAAGTTAGACGATTCGTTACTTTCTGTAATTATTACAGACGATTTATTCCCAATTTTGCTTAAATTGCATAAAGTTTAAATTCCCTGCTTAAAAGGAATCAACCCTTCATTTCGTCAAACGAATGAGAAACAGCTTTTAAAAATTTAAACAGTAACTAATTAACCCATCAATTTTACAATACCTAAATTTTGACAAACATTTCATACTCACCACTAACGCATCAGATTTAGCATTAGGCGCAGTACTCTCACAAAGTGAAATAGGTTATGATTTGCCAATATCTTACGCAAGCAAATCTTTACAAAAACATGACATAAATAAGCCGATTAAGGAAAAAGAATTATTAGCTATCCATTGGGGTATAAGCTTTTTCCGACCTTATCTTTACGGAAGAAAATTCATTCATTCAATTCAATTAATTTTTTCAATCTATTTCAATACCAATCGTTCTACACTACAGTACAATTTCAATCAAATGATTGAACGCAAAGCAAATAAAGCTAGACAAAAATGTTTAAAACTAGCCCAGTTATCAATAGCTTTCAACTAATTTACTGGTCCTTTACGGGCGCTCTAAACTAAACTATATCTCTTAATGCTAATGTCTTTCGACCTAAAAATTATTTTGATTAAATCTAATTATTTTATTTTTATTTAACCAAGAAAACTTTACTACAAAAACTCAGTATCAGATCATTTTAAATTTTTACTTAAAAGCTACCTTAAGCTAGATTAAAAATAATTAAAACGAGATACAACTAACTTAAAATAACTTAAACTAATTAAAATACCTAAAAATACCCAAAACTACTTAAAAACTAGAACAGCCACAGCAGCATTTTTCGTTTTTAAATTTTTGTTTTGTTTATAGTTTGTATACGTATGCAGACACACAACAATATGCCACCTATACATACATGTAAATACGTACATGCAGATACATGCGCATATGCCTCCGCATACATACATATTTTTTATTTTTTTTTTTGGTGCCACCCGGCCTGTTCCTTATACATAATTTCCCTGAATCTATAAAAGTCGGCCAAGACATTCATTCTTAATCGACTTAGATATCAAACTGCTGTTCAGAGAGCCACCAAAACTAATTCTCTTGTTTCACCCTATCTCTTCGGTCCCGATCGGACATAGTCCTTCTGAACTGAAGTCGCTCTTCTCCACCTTGAGCGATGACGTCTCGACCATACAGGAGTCGCGTGTCTACAGTTGTTCGGCTGACATGGTAGATGAGCGGAAGCGCCATTCCATTCTGTATCAGCCCTCGACTGTCTAAATAGAGGAATGCCTCGGGAGGGATGTAGCCGCTTAACCGCGCACTCTCAGAATATTCGTTATTTGGGTAATAAGCCCCAAAAATTAAGCTGTTGGTTGAGGACATCGCTCTTGCAACGTGACCCCGAATCAGCTTAATCAAAAAATTAGCTTTCCTGTTTATGTTGGCTCCGTTGTATATAACCTGGTTTGAATAATATCGCGTGTACTCCTACTCTGGTGTTCTGTGTAATCCAAGGCAACTTCGAAGACATTGCCTCTCAAACACCGGAATCTCTTCCATTTGAAATGGGGCAACGTTGAACCACCCCGGGCATCCGTAGGCAATCATCGGGCTGATGAGGGTAATGTTGCAAATCACCTTCACCCTGCTGTCAATACGACTGTTATAAAACAGTCGTTCTGTCAGGCAAAGGCTCCCCTAGCCCTGCCCAGAGCAGGACCTATATGTCTGCCGAAATACAAATACTGATCCGACCAGATGCCAATGTACTAAACTACACTTTTACTCACCAGTGGATGTCCATGTGGCCCTACGATCACCAGCTTGCGCCAGTTCTTTCTTGTATCCCCTGAGACGTTAGGCAATCATCGGCCTGATGAATGTCACGTAGCAAGTCACCTTCACCCTGCTGTCAAGACGGCTGCTATAAAACAGTCGTTTTGTCAGGGAAAAGGCTCCCCTAGCCCTGACCAGGGCAGCACCTATATGTCTGTCCAAATACAAGTACTGATCCAACCAGATGCCAAGGTACTTTACTACACTTTTACTCGCTAGTGGATCACCAGCTTGCACCAGTTCTCTCTCGTATCCCTTGAGGCGCTAGACAACGGAGTCATAAACAGAATAGTTTGTGATTTCAGGAATTTGATTTTCAACTTCATTTCATCACAATATCGCTGAATCTTGTCGAAGTCACTCTGCAAAATCATTTTGATGACCTCAACTGTATTATCTGTTCTGTGCGCAATTAGATCGTTGGCGTACGCAATTGCCTGCGTTAGACTACCTATCAGATCGCTGTTGTAAATGCTAAAGAGAATCACTGAGTTAACCGCTACCGGATGAAGACTATTTTTAAAATTAAAAACTGTGGTAGAAGTTATATTGCCACTCTTGACAACAAACTTTCTACCATTTAGCATGTCATAAAGCCTATATAATAAAGGTGTACTTATACATAGTCTGGTAAGCTTTAGATAGAGACCTTCCAACCATACGGTGTCAAAGGCCTCCTCCAAATCCACCACACAGGTGGATTTGGAGAATGCTGACTGCTTTTTAGTTTTAGTTCCATTGTATATCAGAAACCAGTTTAGACGCGGCAAAAATTGTGCAAAGTCCCGCCTTAAAACCAAACTGATTCTCCGGTATGATATTGTCGTCATCCTCCTAATTGAACAGAGCCCTCTTAATAATCTTTTCAAAAACCTTGCTGATACTCGGAAGGAGACTTATCGACCGGAGATTTGCCGGATTGGAGTTTTCCTTTCCCTTTTTGGAGAGAGGATGTACCATAGCTGTCTTCCACCGCACTTGATAATATGCATTATTCAGCGCGTTGTTAAACAATGTGGTGTTAATGTCAACTGCTTCTTGAGGTATGAGCTCAGTCTTCGAAATTAACAGGGAACAGGGCGCATTTCGTTCGGCAATTATGGCGTTTGCCAAATCTTCATCATTAAACCCGGTAAAACCAAGGTTCTCAGATGGCCATTCGCTTATATCGTTCTGCAACCAGGTGTGATGAAGCAGAGCTCTGCTCTCCAGGTCATGATTCGGGCGAATGCTAGCATTCACTTTGTACACTTGCTGGAAAGCAGCCCCCACAGCCTCCACCTTCTCCTGCGGATCTTCGACTATGTAAAGGTCATCGTCCAAGACGGCTCTATGCCTGCTGTCAGAAGTACGTCTCTGTTCTCTGTCGTTCTCGGGAGCTTAAGACACGGAATGTCGTTTTGGTCTTTCCTTCTAAACATCTTATTAATTGTTGGGAATATACTCGGGTCGCTAGAGTTTACGGCCCGAATTTTATTGTCCCAAAACAAATTAATCGACAACGTATAATTTTCTTTGATCAATTGGTTGATGTTTTTGATCGGCGATTTCAGTGTCCTAACCTACAGATCTCATGTGTCAGTAAACCGTCTATACAAGCGTTATAGTCTTGTCAGTAGTCCACTTTTTTGTCTGTGTAGAGCGTCAATGGTCGCGTTACGGTAAATGTCAGTTGTGTCACGTTCTTTGTATTTCGGTATTGTCCTGTTCATTGTTCGTAGAATTATTTCGTACATTTGTTGTAAGTATCTGTCTATTTCCGTATTTGTCAGGTTCCTGTCATTTGGTGGGGATATACCACTGTAACGTAATTGGTTCAATAAGGCATTGGAGAAGCGTGGCCAGCGCACCTTACTGTAATTGTAAGTATACACATGCACATGCTCCTCCAACTCCATAAGCCCGTTCGGAAGTTGAATTGCGGCGGCGAGACGGCAGTGGTCACTGTCATACTCGATCGTTCGTAAACAATTTCTTGGTCGTTGACCCACAGTTTCAGTAATTGTTAGTCTTGCGGCATTCTGCAATAGATCCAGATAGGCACCACTTCTTGGTAACGATGGCCTCTCTGTGGCTAGTAGATCGAGGCGATACTCAAGGTTGTATCGACCCATCCAATTATACAAATGGTTACCTCGAGGATTTTGTATTTGTTTTCCCCAATCTATGTGTTTGGCGTTTAAATCACCTGCCAATATGTAAAAGTTTTCTTCCGACCTCAATTTAAAGCATTCAAAAAGCTTTTCAAGCTCTGTTATGAATTGGGTAAGCTGAGGTGGTTCCGGTGCATAGGCAGCGATCACATACATTCGCTTCCCCTGTTGGAGATGAATGCATATGATGCATTGCTCTAACGTCCGAAATTTTCGCACATCACTATTGTATATTACCTTATGACAAATGCCTTTACGTATAAAGATTGCGACGCCTCCTCCTTGAGTGGAGTTGGGTCGGTCTCTGCTTACGATATTGTAATTGTTGTTAGTAAATTCATGTTTCTGGTTAAGCTTAGTTTCGCTAGCTATAAACACATCTGGATTTATGTCTTTAAGCAATTGAAATAAATTCTCCGGCAGCGCGCCCGTAACATCTAAATTGTGTTAAGCTCGGCAAAAGAGAGTAGAAAAGATCCGCCCAAGTCGCCTGCTCGCTGGTCTGGTTTTGAAGGCCTGTCAGCTGGCCTTGGATGGCCAGCAGGATGCTCATAATATCTGCCTGTGCCGCAGGCGCCTTAGGCACGGGGGCCTATTGGGCTACCTTTGGTGTAGGCTTTACCGTACTCCCCCTTCTTGACGCCATTTGGGCATAAGAAATTTGGGGGTTGACGGGCGTTGTTGTAGGAGGGCGCAATGTTGGGCGTTTCTCTACCACTGTTTGTTTTGCTGGTTTTTTGTTTTTTTATTATCTGAAACGTCGGATATACCCCATAATTAGCGGGGTGTCCGTCACCTCGGCAAAGTGCACATTGTAGCTGGGTCCTATCTTCTATCCGTTCCATCTGCATTGTGGTTCTCTCCACATTTAACGCAGCGTGACTGCATTTCGCAGTTTGCTGCGGCGTGGCCGAACCTTTGGCAGCGCATTGAAGCATGTCGCCGCGACTTTTTAATTTATCCCAAGTTACAACCTGGTAGTTGAGGATGCAGATACTCCTCAAGCTATCCAGTTTGCTGCTGGTTGAAAGCTGCACAAGAAAGAAGGGAAGATTCCGCTTCAGCCGCCTTGATCCAACTGTAGAGAACGGCTTGGCCCCGATAAAATCGAGATCATCATTCGCATTTTGGCGGAGTTCATATAAGAGCACCTGCGGTTCCGTGCAGGAATATATGCCCTTTAATATGACCGTTTGAAACTTTTCAGTTTTGGGTGTAAAGCTAAAGAATTCAGTGGTGGAGTCTTTTAGCCACACTTTAATTTTTTTGTGCTGTTCCTCTGTGAAGCAGTGGATAGCCTGACTATCATTACTAAATCTTTTAATTGTGAAATTTGGACCTATGGCCGACTTACATAATTTAACGGTGTCCTCTAGTTCTATTTTGTAATTGTTAATTGCTGGCTTTTCTGCGGCTGTGGGTGCTGCTGTTGAATTTGCTGATGCTGCTGTTGTTGAGTCTCCTGCTTTTGTTGCGTCTGCTGCTGTTGTTGAGTCTGCGGCTGTTGTTGAGTCTGCTTCTGTTGTTGTTTCTGCTGTTTATTTGTTTGTTGCTGCTGTTGCTTTGTATTTTGGTTTTTCAGCCGTTGTTCTTTTAGCTGCTGCTGTGGCCGTTTTTGTTGTTGAAGTTGCATTACTTACTGCTGCCCCTGTAGCGACCTATTTTCCTCGAGCTCTTTCTTTTCCTTTGCTCGGCGCATCTCTTGTTTAACCTCAACAGGGAGTATTAGAGGCTCCATTTGGCTTTTAAGTCTTTGGATTTCCGCCTCCAATGCTGCGATCTTATTGAGCATTATATGCTTCTCAATATCCTCCTCTGACGAAGCCTCTGAGGTTCAGAGATTCGCAAAGATTTTGCTATCTCCAGTATAATGCCTTTCTCCTTCTTGGGACATACTCGTATGTTCAATTTCCTCGTCAGATGACGAGGTATATTTTGTTGTTGTATGTTTGTTGCCACTGTTGCTTTTGTTATGCGCGCCGACTCTTTCACCCCAGCTGGCAGCTTAGCCGAAGTGGTAGTGGAGCGGCGCTTGACGATGTTTGATGCACAGCGAATCCTCTTCCTTCTTTTGAATGTCATATCGGCTGATGTTACCGTTGCATGTTGTGGCAGTTCATGTAGGGCATCTTTCGATGATCTTGTTTTTGGTGCCGTTGATGTTGTTCTTGCTGGAACATCTTTCGATGTCTGGGCAATGTTTTTAACCGCCATATGGCGATTCTCCCACTGAATGAAATTTACAACTTCCCGGTTGTGAAAAAAAGCTTCTAATTGTTTTGTACCTTGCTGGGAATCGCACCGGCGACCCTTGGTCTCACGGTCGGGCACTACCTCCACTGTGGTACCGCACAAATTAATGAACAGTTGGGTTAAATGTAAATATAATCACACATGATACTAATATAAAATCACTGGGAAAGCCGATACGTGCACTTGCTTTCACAGTTCAAGATCGACTGCCCATTCCGTTTATCATGTTACATATACACTAATGAGTGAAGACACCGCCGCGTTACAAAAGAAAATAAACTGAACAACTGGTCAATGATATTTGACTCATCCAAACATTGATATTTGGAACAAAAATAAAATCATGTTAAATATGACGCTGTGACATAGTTAAGAGTTGCATTGAAAGCATATTGTGCATATGCAAAGAACTAGTGCAGCCACGAATAAAGAAAAGCGGTTTGGTAATGTTAAAAATTACTATATAAGAAGTAATTTTGAATAATAAAAAATTAGATTCATTTTGTTAACCAAACGAATTGAGTTTCTTTTTATGGCATTCGTGCCTTGAATTTTTGATAACCTTTTATGGCAAACCTATGGCACTTGGGCCCTGCCGTCGAAAAAAAATTGTTATTGAGACCCTCTACTACATACTTTTACATAAGTACATAAGAGATGTTGGTCAGGTTTTGACGGTGTCAACTTTTTCTGGATCAGTAAAGACTCCTTCGGCTGAGATGATATGGCCCAGGTATTTCTTCGCTCTTGAAAAGCGCATATTTTTCTGTATTCAATTTAAGGTGAGCTTCTCGGTGTCTTTTGAATACAGTTCTAAGGTTCTCACAATGCTCATCAAATGTTTTTCCGTACACGATGAGATCGTCCAGGTAAACAAGGCAAGGTTTTCGAGTAATTCGCTGCAAAACGCACTCCATCAAGCTCTCAAATGTTGCCGGCGCGTTACATAGTCCGAACGGTATTATTTTGAATATCCACAGACCATTTCCTATGAAGAAAACCGTCTTTTCCCGATCCCGGTATTATTTTGAACTGCCACAGGCCATTTCCTATGAAAAAACCGTCTTCCCCGATGGATGGTGGATTTCTTCTTTCCAATAGCCGTTTTTCAAATCTAAAGTGGCAACCATTGAGCTCCTTCCAGTGCATCCAAAGTATGGCTAATTCTGGGCAGAAGGTAAATAGCTTACTTTTTGTATCACATAGTTCAGCCTACGGTAGTCCACACAAAATCGTGTGCTTCCATCTTTCTTCTTGACAAGAAGTATGTGATGTCTAAAGGGTTTTGAATTTTTGATTAGCCGATCTTTCTCCATGCTCGTTATCATTTATTCGACTTCTGGTTGTTTAGCCAACGAAAGTAATGGTTGTATACAATAAATAAAGAATAAATATAATTGAAAATGAACAATCAAATCAAATGACTTTAAATGAAACAGTCCACATTAAATTCGAACTTTCCGATTTAACTTCACAAATCACTAAAAACCATTTTGAAATTGATATGCTTAAGAAAGAGTTGGAGATTCGCGATAATAAAGATGTAGCATGTGATGCGGTTCTAAGTAGTATACCCTTTAATGAATTTATAAACATTTAATGTCTTCACTTTTTTTCGGACGCACCCACAAAACAAAAAGTCCCCGGACTGTGACATAATATTTTAAATTAAATCACCGTCTGATAGAAACGGCGTTCTTAAATTTACCGCGGTGCTTTCTAAACAAAATAAGAGACAGCTCTCTTTGAAAGATCTTGGTTGAAATCTCGCACCAAAAATAAACGCCATTTGCTGCAAGCTGCGCTTAGATTAAAGAAAAACAAACAACTATCATCTGTTTTTTATAATCTACACATCTAATCTATACCCTTTAAATGTTTCAAAACAACCGGCCGTGAGGTTAAGGAAGAGAAAGAAGGATAGGAACAATCATCTGTTTTTACAATGAGAGGACTTGTTTATGTCAAACAATTTGAGCTTGAGGAACCTGTATTAATAGATGAAAGTGGTGACTTGGACAGGGTTGCCACGACTGAGGAACGAAGTTGAGATTAAAGTGATCATTGGCGCAAAATTTTAGTATGATACTATGTTAAAAAGAGGATTTTGCTAATTTTAAACAATTTTAGTATCGTACTATCTTCTTAACTTTTTACAAAGTTAAAATCACGGAATGGCTACTTTAATTTTTTAATATCGTACTAAATCCATAATGTCATCTGATAGTATATCAGCCTTGCACGCGGGAGGCCCAGGTTCCAATCTTGCTGGTATACATTTGTTTGTAAATAATTGAAGTTAAATGATTAAAATATGAACATCGAATACTTATTTAGAACACATGTTGGGTTTCCATCAACATATAATTAATTTTTAAAGCATAAACACAATAATTATGTTAATCAAAATTCAAACCTCACAAATGTATAGCTAAACATTTGTAGGGTTTGGAATTAGCACTTTAATAGTTAATAAAAGGTTTAAAATTTAAGAAAAGTTAGTAGATTACTATGTATATAGTAAATTATTAACTAGTATCGTGTTCAGGCCTTAATAATATGTTGTTTAAAATGTGCGCATTATTTGTATATATACACTTTTTTTCAATATTCTCTTATTAAACTTTTTCTTATATTTTTTGATATTTTTTTTGTTTCTCTTTTATTCCCTTCTTAGTTGGAATAATAAAATAAATAATAATTTTTGTTTCTGAAATAATAATAAGACGATCGATTTTATTTCTTTAAGATAAATTCTAATTTAATTATATTTTTCAAATAATACGTTCAATATTCATTTATGGTAGTGTAACACTGCCTTTGTTGAGACTGTTTGGTAATGTACGTGAGGGTTTTCATACTTGCCATATCAACGCTCAAAGTTTGCTTCCTAGGATGGATGTTTAGGTTTTTATTTGAATGATCATAGACAGACATTATATGTATAATAGCGTTTGTGTTTTTTTTAGTCGATCTCGTACTGTGGAGGTGTTAACACGTTTTCGGCTTCCCAGTTTTTTCCAAATTAAATTTCGTGTGTGCGTTTAAGTATAACATTAAATCTAGATTTCTTAAGTGGTGCAGTAGCACAAAGGTAGAGTGGCCGACCGAGAATCCGAGGGTCGCCAGTTCGATTCCCAGCCGGGCATCAGAACTTTAGCAGCTTTTTTTCACAACCGTGAAGTGGAAAACTTTATTGGTTGGGAAAACGAGCAAAGGAGGAGGAGCTTAAGCACCGGGGCATCGAAAGGTGTCCTAGGGCCAATGAGGCCAGCGATGGCATCAGCTGAGGGAACATCGAAAGATGCTCCAATTACAAGCCGTGATTCTGCAGCAACAACATCAACACCAATAACAACAACGGCAACATCATACGATGTAAATCAGAAGCGCAGAAAGAGGGTCAAGTGCGCACCAAATTTGGTAAAGAGAAGATCCACGACCACCTCAGCAAAGCTGCCAGCTGGGGTGAATACGTCCGAGACGTCAGAGGCAGCAAGACAAACCCAGCTAGACACTTCACCCGAAGAGGCTATTGAATATATGTCTGAGGAATGAGAAGGGCACTTCACGACGGGCGATAGTACTGCCTTCGTGAAGCTCTCCACATCAGAGGCGTCATCTGAGGAGGACGAGGAACAAAGAATGATCGCTCAAATTGAAACAATGGAGGCAGAAATCCAAAAGTTGAAAAGTAAAGTTAAGGCCAGCCAAGAAGCGCGCCGAGCGAAACAACTAAAAGAACTCGAGGAACAAGAACAACAACAAAAAAAAACAATTACAAAAACAACAGCCACAGCAGCAGCCAAACCAACAACGCCAAAACAACAACAACAGAAACAACAGCAAGAGAAACAGCAGCAGCAGATTCAAAAGCAGCAGAATCAACAGCAGCAGAAAAGTCAGTCTCAGCAGCAGCAGCCACAGCCGCCGATTACGAAAAAAGAAAAGGTGCCACCCATAAATACTTACAAAATGGAGTTACAGGATACCATAAATCTATGTAAGTTGACCATAGGTCAAAATTTTACTATTAAAAGATTAAATAACGATAGGCATGCTATCCAGTGCTTCACACTGGAACAGCACAAAAAAATTAAAGAGTTGCTAAAAGAAACTACTACTGAATTCTTTAGTTTCACCCCTTAAGCCGAAAAATTTCAAACGGTCCTTTTGAAGGGCATAGATTCCTGCACGGAACCACAGGTGCTCTTAAATGAACTCCGCCAAAAATCGAATGACGATCTCGACCTTATCGTGGTCAAGCCGTTCGCCACAGTTAGAGCTAGGCGGGAGAAGCGGAGACTTCCCTTCTTCCTTGTTCAACTCTCACCCAGCAGCAAACTGGATAGTTTGAGGAGTATATCCGTCCTCAACTACCAGGTTGTAACTTGGGACAAATTAAAAAAACGCCGCAGTAAACTGCGAAATGCAGTCACGCTGCGTTAAGTGTGGAGAGAACCACAATCCAGATGAATGCAAGTTAGGAAGGGAACGGGTCGAAGATAGGACCCAGCTTAAATGAGTACTCTGCCGAGGCGTCGGACACCCCGCTAATTATCGGGGATGCCCGACGTTTCAGCTTATGAAGAACAATAAAGCAGCAAAGCAAGCAGTGGTAGAAAAGCGTCCAACAGTGCGCCCTCCTACAACAACGCCCGTCAACCCCCAAATTTATTACGCCCAAATGGCGTCAGAAAGGGGAAGCACGGTACAGCCTACACCAAAGGTCGCCCAACAGGCCCCCGTGCCTAAGGCGCCGGCGGCACAGGCGGATATTATGGGCACTCTACTGGCCATCCAGGACCAGTTGACTGGCCTCCAAAACCAGATCAGGGAGCAAGCGACTAGGGTGGATTATCTCTACTCTGTTTTGCCGAGCTTAACGCAACTTAGAGGTTAAGGGCGCGCTGCCGGAGAGGCCCTTTAAGATCCTAGCTGTGAATGTAAATTCACTGATTAGGACCTAACGTAGAGCGAATTTATTCCAATTGCTTAAAGACATAAGTCCAGATGTGTGTATGGCTAGCGAAACTAAGATTAATCAGAAACACAAATTGACTAACAACAATTACAATATCGTAAGGAGAGACCGACCCAACTCCACTCAAGGAGGGGGCGTCGCAATCTTTATACGTAAAGGCATTAGTCATAAGGTAATATATAATAGTGATGTGCGTCAATTTCGGACGTTAGAGGCATGCATCATATGCATTCATCTCCAACGGGGGAAGCGAATGTATGTTGTGATCGCTGCCTATGCACCGGAAACACCTCAGCCAACACAGTTTATAACAGAGCTTCAAAAGCTTTTTGAATGCTTAAGATTGACCTCGGAAGAAAACTTTTACATATTAGCCGGTGATTTAAATGCCAAACACATAGATTGGGGAAATCAAATACATAATCCTCGAGGTAACCATTTGTTAAATTGGATAGGTCGACACAACTTTGAGTATCGCCTCGATCTTCTAGCCACAGAGAGGCCATCGTTTCCAAGAAGCGGTGCCTATCTGGATATATTGCTGAAAGACGCAAGACTAACAATTACTGACACTGTGGGTCAACGACCAAGAAATTGTTTACGAACGATCGAGTACGACAGTGACCACTGCGGATTCGCCGCCGTTATACAACTTCCGAACGAGCTTATGGAGTTGGAGGAGTATGTGCGTGTGCATACTTACAATTACAGTAAGGTGCGCTGGCCACGCTTCTCCAATGCATTATTGAGCGATTTACGGTCAAATGGTATATCCCCACCAAATGACAGGAACGTAACAAATACTGAAATCGACAGATACTTGGAACAAATTGGCGAAACGATTCTACGAACAATGAACAGAACAATACCGAAATACAAAAAACGTAACGCAACTGACATGTACCGTAACGCGACAATTGACGCACTTCACAGACAAAAAAGTGGATTTCTAACAAGACTAAAACGGTTGTACAGACGATTTACTGATACACGAGATCTGGAGATTAGGACACTGAAGTCGTCCATCAAAAACATCAACCAATTGATCAAAAAAAATTATAGATTGGCTATTAATTTGTTCTAGGACAATAAAATTCGTGCCGTTACCTCTAGCGACCCAAGTATGTTCCCAAAAATTAATAAGATTTTTAGAAGAAAGAATTAAAACGATCTTCCGTGTCTTAAGCTCCAGAGGACGACAGAGAACAGAGACATACTTCTGACAGTAGGCATAGACCCAGAGGATGCCGTATTGGACGATGACCTCTATATAGTCGAAGATCCGCAGGAGAGAGTGGAGGCTGTGGGGGCTGCTTTCCAGCAAGTGTACAAGGTGAATGCTAGCATTCGCCCGAATCATGACCTGGAGAACAGAGCTCTGCTTCATCACTTATAGCTCCGGAACGATATAACCGAATGGCGATCTGAGAACCTTGGTTTTAACGGGTTTAATGATGAAGATTTGGCAAACGCCATAATCGCCGACCGAAATGGGCCCAGTCCTTTGTTAATTTCGATAAATGAGCTCCAGCTCATCTTCGATTCATTAAAGAAAAAGAAGTCAGCAGGAGTCGATGGTATATCCAACATTGTACTACGACATTTGCCTCAAGAAGCAGTTGACATTTATACCACACTGTTTAACAACGCGCTGAATAATGCATATTATCCAGTGCGGTGGAAGACAGCTGTGGTGTACCCTCTCCCAAAAAAGGGAAAGGAGAACTCCAATCCGGCGAATCTCCGGTCGATAAGTCTTCTTCCAAGTATCAGCAAAGTATTTGAAAAGGTTATTAACCTGTTCAAATGGGCGGAGTACAAAAATATCATTCCGGATAATCAGTTCGGTTTTAAGGCGGGACATGACACAATTCCTGCCGCGTCTAAGCTAGTTTCTGATATCCAATGAAACAAAACTAAAAAGCAGTGTACGGGTGCCTGTCTGGTTGATTTGGAGAAGGCCTTCGGCACCGTATGGTTAGAAGGTCTCTATCTAAAGCTAACCAGACTAGGTATAAGTAAACCTCTATTGTATATGCTTTATGACATGCTAAATGGTAGAAAGTTTGTTGTCAAGAGTGGCAATGTAACTTCTACCGCAATTTTTAATATTAATAATGGTCTTCAGCAGGGAGCGGTTAACTCGCCGATTCTATACAGCATTTACACCAGCGATCTGATAGGTAGTCTAACTCAGGCAATTGCGTACGCCGACGATCTAATTGCGTACAGACATAGTTAAGAGTTGCATTGAAAGCATATTGTGCATATGCAAAGAACTAGTGCAGCCACGAATAAAGAAAAGCGGTTTGGTAATGTTAAAAATTACTATATAAGAAGTAATTTTGAATAATAAAAAATTAGATTCATTTTGTTAACCAAACGAATTGAGTTTCTTTTTATGGCATTCGTGCCTTGTATTTTTGATAACCTTTTATGGCAAACCTATGGCACTTGGGCCCTGCCGTCGAAAAAAAAATTGTTATTGAGACCCTCTACTACATACTTTTATATAATATTTGTCTTGAGATGTTGGTCAGGTTTTGACGGTGTCAACTTTTTCTGGATCAGTAAAGACTCCTTCGGCTGAGATGATATGGCCCAGTTATTTCTTCGCTCTTGAAAAGCGCATATTTTTCTGTATTCAATTTAAGGTGAGCTTCTCGGTGTCTTTTGAATACAGTTCTAAGGTTCTCACAATGCTCATCAAATGTTTTTCCGTACACGATGAGATCGTCCAGGTAAACAAGGCAAGGTTTTCGAGTAATTCGCTGCAAAACGCACTCCATTAAGCTCTCAAATGTTGCCGGCGCGTTACATAGTCCTAACGGTATTATTTTGAATATCCACAGACCATTTCCTATGAAGAAAACCGTCTTTTCCCGATCCCGGTATTATTTTGAACTGCCACAGGCCATTTCCTATGAAAAAACCGTCTTCCCCGATGGATGGTGGATTTCTTCTTTCCAATAGCCGTTTTTCAAATCTAAAGTGGCAACCATTGAGCTCCTTCCAGTGCATCCAAAGTATGGCTAATTCTGGGCAGAAGGTAAATAGCTTACTTTTTGTATCACATAGTTCAGCCTACGGTAGTCCACACAAAATCGTGTGCTTCCATCTTTCTTCTTGACAAGAACCACAGGTGATGTCTAAAGGGTTTTTGAATTTTTGATTAGCCGATCTTTCTCCATGCTCCTTATCATTTCTTCGACTTCTGGTTGTTTAGCCAACGAAAGTTGTATACAATAAATAAAGAATAAATATAATTGAAAATGAACAATCAAATCAAATGACTTTAAATGAAACAGTCCACATTAAATTCGAACTTTCCGGTTTAACTTCACAAATCACTAAAAACCATTTTGAAATTGATATGCTTAAGAAAGAGTTGGAGATTCGCGATAATAAAGATGTAGCATGTGATGCGGTTCTAAGTAGTATACCCTTTAATGAATTTATAAACATTTAATGTCTTCACTTTTTTTCGGACGCACCCACAAAACAAAAAGTCCCCGGACTGTGACATAATATTTTAAATTAAATCAACGTCTGATAGGAACGGCGTTCTTAAATTTACCGCGGTGCTTTCTAAACAAAATAAGAGACAGCTCTCTTTGAAAGATCTTGGTTGAAATCTCGCACCAAAAATAAACGCCATTTGCTGCAAGCTGCGCTTAGATTAAAGAAAAACAAACAACTATCATCTGTTTTTTATAATCTACACATCTAATCTATACTACCCTTTAAATGTTTCAAAACAACCGGCCGGCCGTGAGGTTAAGGAAGAGAAAGAAGGATAGGAACAATCATCTGTTTTTACAATGAGAGGACGTGTTTATGTCAAACAATTTGAGCTTGAGGAACCTGTATTAATAGATGAAAGTGGTGACTTGGACAGGGTTGCCACGACTGAGGAACGAAGTTAAGATTAAAGTGATCATTGGCGCAAAATTTTAGTATGATACTATGTTAAAAAGAGGATTTTGCTAATTTTAAACAATCTTAGTATCGTACTATCTTCTTAACTTTTTACAAAGTTAAAATCACGGAATGGCTACTTTAATTTTTTAATATCGTACTAAATCCATAATGTCATCTGATAGTATATCAGCCTTGCACGCGGGAGGCCCAGGTTCCAATCTTGCTGGTATACATTTTTTTGTAAATAATTGAAGTTAAATGATTAAAATATGAACATCGAATACTTATTTAGAGCACATGTTGGGTTTCAAACCTTACAAATGTATAGCTAAACATTTGTAGGGTTTGGAATTAGCACTTTAATAGTTAATAAAAGGTTTAAAATTTAAGAAAAGTTAGTAGATTACTATGTATATAGTAAATTATTAACTAGTATCGTGTTCAGGCCTTAATAATATGTTGTTTAAAATGTGCGCATTATTTGTATATATACACTTTTTTCAATATTCTCTTATTAAACTTTTTCTTTTATTTTTTGATATTTTTTTTGTTTCTCTTTTATTCCCTTCTTAGTTGGAATAATAAAATAAATAATAATTTTTGTTTCTGAAATAATAATAAGACGATCGATTTTATTTCTTTAAGATAAATTCTAATTTAATTATATTTTTCAAATAATACGTTCAATATTCATTTATGGTAGTGTAACACTGCCTTTGTTGAGACTGTTTGGTAATGTACGTGAGGGTTTTCATACTTGCCATATCAACGCTCAAAGTTTGCTTCCTAGGATGGATGTTTAGGTTTTTATTTGAATGATCATAGACAGACATTATATGTATAATAGCGTTTGTGTTTTTTTTAGTCGATCTCGTACTGTGGAGGTGTTAACACGTTTTCGGCTTCCCAGTTTTTTCCAAATTAAATTTCGTGTGTGCGTTTAAGTATAACATTAAATCTAGATTTCTTAAGTGGTGCAGTAGCACAAAGGTAGAGTGGCCGACCGAGAATCCGAGGGTCGCCAGTTCGATTCCCAGCCAGGCATCAGAACTTTAGCAGCTTTTTTTCACAACCGTGAAGTGGAAACTTTATTGGTTGGGAAAACGAGCAAAGGAGGAGGAGCTTAAGCACCGGGGCATCGAAAGGTGTCCAAGAGCCAATGATGTCAGCGATGGCATCAGCTGAGGGAACATCGAAAGATGTTCCAATTAAAAGCAGTGATTCTGCAGCAACAACATCAACACCAATAACAACAACGGCAACATCATACGATGTAAGTCAGAAGCGCAGAAAGAGGATCAAGTGCGCACCAAATTTGGTAAAGAGGAGATCAACGGCCACCTCAGCAAAGCTGCCAGCTGGGGTGAATACGTCCGAGACGTCAGAGGCAGCAAGACAAACCCAGCTAGACACTTCACCCGAAGAGGCTATTGAATATATGTCTGAGGAATGAGAAGGGCACTTCACGACGGGCGATAGTACTTCCTTCGTGAAGCTCTCCACATCAGAGGCGTCATCTAAGGAGGACGAGGAATAAAGAATGATCGCTCAAATTGAAACAATGGAGGTAGAAATCCAAAAGTTGAAAAGTAAAGTTAAGGCCAGCCAAGAAGCGCGCCGAGCGAAACAACTAAAAGAACTCGAGGAACAAGAAGAACAACAAAAAAAGAACAATTACAAAAACAACAGCCACAGCAGCAGCCAAAACAACAACGCCAAAACAACAACAACAGCAACAGCAGCAGACACATGCCCAGAAAGAACAGCAAGAGAAACAGCAGCAGCAGATTCAAAAGCAGCAGAATCAACAGCAACAGAAAAGTCAGTCTCAGCAGCAGCAGCCACAGCCGCCGATTACGAAAAAAGAAAAGGTGCCATCCATAAATACTTACAAAATGGAGTTACAGGATACCATAAATCTATGTTAGTTGACCATAGGTCAAAATTTTACTATTAAAAGATTAAATAACGATAGGCATGCTATCCAGTGCTTCACACTGGAACAGCACAAAAAAATTAAAGAGTTGCTAAAAGAAACTACTACTGAATTCTTTAGTTTCACCCCTTAAACCGAAAAATTTCAAACGGTCCTTTTGAAGGGCATAGATTCCTGCACGGAACCACAGGTGCTCTTAAATGAACTCCGCCAAAAAGCGAATGACGATCTCGACATTATCGTGGTCAAGCCGTTCGCCACAGTTAGGGCTAGGCGGGAGAAGCGGAGACTTCCCTTCTTCCTTGTTCAACTCTCACCCAGCAGCAAACTGGATAGTTTGAGGAGTATATCCGTCCTCAACTACCAGGTTGTAACTTGGGACAAATTAAAAAAACGCCGCAGTAAACTGCGAAATGCAGTCACGCTGCGTTAAGTGTGGAGAGAACCACAATCCAGATGAACGCAAGTTAGGAAGGGAACGGGTCGAAGATAGGACCCAGCTTAAATGAGTACTCTGCCGAGGCGGCGGACACCCCGCTAATTATCGGGGATGCCCGACGTTTCAGCTTATAAAGAACAATAAAGCAGCAAAGCAAACAGTGGTAGAAAAGCGTCCAACAGTGCGCCCTCCTACAACAACGCCCGTCAACCCCCAAGTTTATTACGCCCAAATGGCGTCAGGAAGGGGAAGCACGGTACAGCCTACACCAAAGGTCGCCCAACAGGCCCCCGTGCCTAAGGCGCCGGCGGCACAGGCGGATATTATGGGCACTCTACTGGCCATCCAGGACCAGTTGACTGGCCTCCAAAACCAGATCAGGGAGCAAGCGACTAGGGTGGATTATCTCTACACTGTTTTGCCGAGCTTAACGCAACTTAGAGGTTTAGGGCGCGCTGCCGGAGAGGCCCTTTAAGATCCTAGCTGTGAATGTAAATTCACTGATTAGGACCGAACGTAGAGCGAATTTATTCCAATTGCTTAAAGACATAAGTCCAGATGTGTGTATGGCTAGTGAAACTAAGCTTAATCAGAAACATAAATTGACTAACAACAATTACAATATCGTAAGGAGAGACCGACCCAACTCCACTCAAGGAGGGGGCGTCGCAATCTTTATACGTAAAGGCATTAGTCATAAGGTAATATATAATAGTGATGTGCGTCAATTTCGGACGTTAGAGGCATGCATCATATGCATTCATCTCCAACGGGGGAAGCGAATGTATGTTGTGATCGCTGCCTATGCACCGAAAACACCTCAGCCCACACAGTTTATAACAGAGCTTCAAAAGCTTTTTGAATGCTTAAGATTGAGCTCGGAAGAAAACTTTTACGTATTAGCCGGTGATTTAAACGCCAAACACATAGATTGGGGAAATCAAATACATAATCCTCGAGGTAACCATTTGTTAAATTGGATAGGTCGATACAACTTTGAGTATCGCCTCGATCTTCTAGCCAGAGAGAGGCCATCGTTTCCAAAAAGCGGTGCCTATCTGGATCTATTGCTGAAAGACGCAAGACTAACAATTACTGACACTGTGGGTCAACGACCAAGAAATTGTTTACGAACGATCGAGTACGACAGTGACCACTGCGGATTCGCCGCCGTTATACAACTTCCGAACGAGCTTATGGAGTTGGAGGAGTATGTGCCTGTGCATACTTACAATTACAGTCAGATGCGCTGGCCACGCTTCTCCAATGCATTATTGAGCGATTTACGGTCAAATGGTATATCCCCACCAAATGACAGGAACGTAACAAATACTGAAATCGACAGATACTTGGAACAAATTGGCGAAACGATTCTACGAACAATGAACAGAACAATACCGAAATACAAAGAACGTAACGCAGCTGACTTGTACCGTAACGCGACAATTGACGCACTTCACAGACAAAAAAGTGGACTTCTAACAAGACTAAAACGGTTGTACAGACGGTTTACTGATACACGAGATCTGGAGATTAGGACGCTGAAGTCGTCCATCAAAAACATCAACCAATTGATCAAAGAAAATTATAGATTGGCTATTAATTTGTTCTAGGACAATAAAATTCGTGCCGTTAACTCTAGCGACCCAAGTATGTTCCCAAAAATTAATAAGATTTTTAGAAGAAAGAATCAAAACGATCTTCCGTGTCTTAAGCTCCAGAGGACGACAGAGAACAGAGACATACTTCTGACAGTAGGCATAGACCCAGAGGATGCCGTATTGGACGATGACCTCTATATAGTCGAAGATCCGCAGGAGAGAGTGGAGGCTGTGGGGGCTGCTTTCCAGCAAGTGTACAAGGTGAATGCTAGCATTCGCCCGAATCATGACCTGGAGAACAGAGCTCTGCTTCATCGCTTATAGCTCCGGAAGGATATAACCGAATGGCGATCTGAGAGCCTTGGTTTTACCGGGTTTAATGATGAAGATTTGGCAAACGCCATAATCGCCGACCGAAATGGGCCCAGTCCTTTGTTAATTTCGAAAAATGAGCTCCAGCTCATCTTCAATTCATTAAAGAAAAAGAAGTCAGCAGGAGTCGATGGTATATCCAACATTGTACTACAACATTTGTCTCAAGAAGCAGTTGACATTTATACCACACTGTTTACAACGCGCTGAATAATGCATATTATCCAGAAGACAGCTGTGGTGCACCCTCTCCCAAAAAAGGGAAAGGACAACTCCAGTCCGGCGAATCTCCGGTCGATAAGTCTTCTTCCAAGTATCAGCAAAGTTTTTGAAAAGGTTATTAACCTGTTCAAATGGGCGGAGTACGAAAATATCATCCCGGATAATCAGTTCGGTTTTAAGGCGGGACATGACACAATTCATGCCGTGTCTAAACTAGTTTCTGATATCCAATGGAACAAAACTAAAAAGCAGTGTACGGGTGCCTGTCTGGTTGATTTGGAGAAGGCCTTCGGCACCGTATGGTTAGAAGGTCTCTATCTAAAGCTAACCAGACTAGGTATAAGTAAACCTCTATTGTATATGCTTTATGACATGCTAAATGGTAGAAAGTTTGTTGTCAAGAGTGGCAATGTAACTTCTACCGCAATTTTTAATATTAATAATGGTCTTCAGCAGGGAGCGGTTAACTCGCCGATTCTATACAGCATTTACACCAGCGATCTGATAGGTAGTCTAACTCAAGCAATTGCGTACGCCGACGATCTAATTGCATACAGAACAGCTAATGCAGTTGAGGTCATCAAAAGTCTCTTGCAGAGTGACTACGACAAGATTCAGCGATATTGTGATGACTGGAAGTTGAAAATCAACTTCCAGAAATCAGAAACTATTTTGTTTAGGACTCCGTTGTCTAGCGCCCCAAGGGATACGGGAAAGAACTGGCGCCAGCTGGTGATCGTAGGGCCACATGGACATCCACTGGCAAGTAAAAGTGTAGTAAAGTACCTTGGCATCTGGTTGGATCAGTACCTGTATTTCGGCAGACATATAGGTGCTGCTTTGGCCAGGGCTAGGGGAGCCTTTGCCTTGACAAAACGACTGTTTTATAGCAGCCGTCTTGACAGCAGGGTAAAGCTGATTTGCTACATGGCCCTCATCAGGCCGATGATTGCCTACGGATGCACGGTGTGGTTCAACGTTGCCCCATCTCAAATGGAAAAGATTCGGGTGTTTGAGAGGCAATGTCTTAGACGTTGCCTTGGATTACACAGAACACCAGAGTCGGAGTACACAAGATATTATTCCAACCAGGTTCTATACAACGGAGCCAACATAAACAGAATAGATAATTTTTGTTTAAACTGATTCGGGGTCACGTTGCAAGAGCGATGTCCTCAACTAACAGCTTAATTTTTGGGGCTTATTTTGAGAGTGCGCGGTTAAGTGGTGACAGTTTAGTTTTAATTATTTTTAATCTATATTTAGGTTTAGTTTATAAGTATAAAAAAAAAAAAAAAAAAAAAAAAAAAAAAAGATAAGATACCAAGTTTTTTGTTAATAAGTTTCCTTGAAAAATAAAATTAAATAAAATAATTAGATTTAATTATAATAGTTTTTAGGTCGAAAGACATTAGTTCTAAGAGTTATTGTTTAGTTTAGAGCGCCCGTAAAAGGCCAGTAAATTAGTTGTAAGTAATTGATAATTAGGCTAGTTTTAAACATTTTTGTCTAGCTTTAAGATAGTTATAAGTTTATATGAAAAAAAATGAATTAAAAAAAAAAAAAAAGAGTTTCAAGTTTTAAAGACTTAGGTGTTATTCTTGACTCCCCTCTTTCTTTTAAAAGTTATTTCGATTACTTGGCCCCTATGGCCAACTCGTTAGTAGGTTTCATAAAACGAAATGCAAAAGACTTTACAGATCCATTTGTATTATTATCCCTGTTTTCATCACTTGTCAGATCCCTTTTGGAATTTTTGAATTGAAGGTTTTGTTTGTATTTTCCTTCAAAGAATTTGTATCTTTTCAATTAAGCTCAATATAAATTAATATACTTATTCAGTAGAAAGATATTTTATTAGTATATCGAATCTCTGCATGTAAACTATGCGGTAGCTTAACAAATGTAAATCTAAATACATAAATAAAACTATCTATCTATCCTTTTGAAAAACGCAGATATTTTTTGGAGTCGCAAATATAAAGTCCATTCTGATCGGATTGAAAAAAATTCAAAGACGATTCACGAAACATATATTTAAAAAAATTGGTTGGAACTTTAGTCCTGGCTATGAGGCAAGATGGAATAAAGTCATTACAATCAAGAAGAAAAATTCATAGTGTTATGTTGATTAGAGACTTACTATGCTACCATATTAAATGTTCATCGCTTCTTGCTCTAGTACCTATCTATGTTCCCGCTAGGTTTATGAGAGCTAGAGTATTCTTATTTCATATGACAAATTATGGTCGTAATGAAACTTTATCAAGGACGCTTGTATTTATATTTCAATGAAATGTCTACAAGCATTGATTTTCTTAATACTAATCCTAATAAATTTAAAATCGAACAATTGTATTTATTCACTACTTAATTTAATCTCTTGGAGTACTTATATCTGTTAGCTGTAATATTGCTTCTAGATAAATAAATAAATAAATAAACAATTAACAAAACTGGTCTTGAGGAAAGCATAAGAACAATTAAGTGGGGTTAGTAGTTTTAAAGTTAGTTTTAAAGCAACTTTTATTTCTGTTTAAGAATATAACAATTTTAAAGTTTTATTATAAGCCTAACTGGTTTGGCCTGTGGCCATCTACCAGTGGGAGCTAGTATATGGTATGCACTCTCCTAATAATCAAATTGAATGTTTAAACTCAAACCTTGAATTCCTTTTCAATAGATATGTTTCCCTAAAGTCTAAAATTATGACCAATAGCTCTCGGGCTTGGTTTACGCCCGAGATCCTTTTTTTAATAAATCAAAGGAATCAAGCATACTCGAGATGGAAACTTCTTAAAGTTGATGAGCATCGTTTTCGCTTCCGAGTCCTTCGTAATGAAGTTGTTGGCAAAATACGCTCAAAAAAGGCTAAGCTTTTCAGTAATCGACTTGATCCTTCTATTGGTGGTAAACAACTATTTAATAATCTTCGTGAACTTGGTCTTAGTAAGCAAAAGCTCAACTCTAATTGTGACTCAGATCCTAATGATATAAACAAAAGTTTTGTTAAATTATCAATGAATGTAACTGCTGAATCGCAAGCCGAACTTCTATTTCTAACACTGGAAGTACAGATGTACTTGAATGTTTCTTCTCCTTAAATTCAAAAGTCAGCGTCGATCACACCCGCACAAAGCTTATAATGCTCATTTTACCTTTAATTCTTCTATTTATCACACAAACTCCATTTTAACAACGGGGGTTTTTCCAAATTTGCGGAAGGTGATTCCCGTTCAGAAAGGTGGCAGTAGGAAAGAATTCAGACCCATATCCATATTCCCATTTTTGCCTAAAGTCTTGGCAAATATAATGCAAAGGCAAATTCATTCCTATATTAAAAGACAAACCATCTTGATTCCAAACCAGCCAGGGTTCCGCAGTAAACATAGTTGTACGACTGCTCTTATAAATATTGTGGAGGATGTAAGAGAAGCACATGGTGAAGATATTGTGTTATTTTTAATACTTTTAGATTTATCTAAAGAATTTGACACTTTAAGCCATAGAATTCTTTTAAGCAGGCTGTATATACTTTATAAATTCTCTTTCTTCGCTAATATATTGCTTTTTTCTTACTTAAATGACAGGAAACAGAAATTTTTTCTTAACAAGAAATATACTGACTTTGTCTCGCTTATGCGAGGAGTTCCGCAAGTATCCATCCTTGGTCCACTGCTGTTTACCCCATATATTATTGATATTCTGCATTCTTGGGATCATTTCTGTGGCAGGCGTCCACAGAAATGATCCACAGAATGCGGAACGTTATTAATATCTGTATCCGGATGATCTGCAATTGCTTAAAGGTTGTGCCCTTGGCATCATAGACAATTGGGTTTATTTGTTAAATTTAGAACTTAGAATATTTCGCTGTCGTTCAAAAATAATGAACTATATATCAATAAACCAAAATCTAAGTGCATCGTTATATCCAAAAATATCCTCGACATTAGTCACTTCCTTAAAGCTCAACAATATCACATTAGATTAAGTTGAGAATGCTATATAAGAAGTTTTTTTTAATAATACAAATTCTATAACTACTGAAATACATCAGCCAAGTAGAAGACTTAGCACTATAATATTTAGACTTGTTGAATTATTGATTCAAAATAGCTTTTAACGGCCTTTAGTCCAACAAAAATTGGCGTTTCGCCCCGGCGATCTCACATGGACTCATCAGTTGACTAGTGAGGACCTTTGTCAATACGCAATTTTTGCCAAGTTCAGTTCATCTTACATAGATTTCGTGAAGAACATCTAGTGTGAACTATATCCAGCAAGACTAGAATTTCTAATCATTAAATTGGAAATTTTTGTTTTTGAAAAACGGAGGTTGAGGTGTTGGAAACGCGGTTTAATAAAAATGCTTTATAATTACAATTAAAGGTAAAAATTAATACTTAATTAGTATTAAGAAAGTTATAATAAAGTGAATTAACTTATATTTAAAAGAATAACTTAGTTTCACTTAATACCTACAACATTTACTATTTTATATTTAAGCCTCTCCCATAGGAACCGTTAATTTTTTTGCGGGATAAAAATGAACTATGTGAGAATCCAGTACACCATTCATCTACCCATCAAATTTCATGCAATTCCGTGTGGTTCTATGCGGCTTGTGAATAAAAGCTATGTTGGCTATTTGTAGAATGAGCTCTATGAAAAATTAAAACACCTATCCCACAGGAACCATACATTTTTTCAGTATTAAAATAGTATGTGGCCTATTCCACACAATATTCTATGTCTGTACCAAATTTTATCCAGATCCGTTCAGCCGTTCCGGAGTTATTGAGCAACAAACATCTATACATCCATCCATCCGTCCATCCATCCAAACTTTTACATTTGTAATATTAGTAAGATTGTGACTTTAGGTTCTGGGGCCATCGATACCAGAAACCAGATTCTGTCCCTCGAAGTTGCTTGTTACTCGTTTTCCGTCTGGAAAAACAAAGCGAACATGAGAGTTGATTGTATTGCTTGGCTGTTCACTGGCGTCTCCGTGTGCACAATGTGGACACACAGCTATTTTTGGTGGCAATGTGCACTTGCGTTGGAGTGAACGCTAATGCTTCGAGAAGTAACGTTATTCCGTAGTTCGGTTTGCTCGCTGAAGATTTCTGTTAGAAACGGTACTGAAAAATGCTTCCGTTGCAAACTGGTTAATGATTTCATCTCCTGCGGTTGGATATGCGAGGTGTGCCAGTCGTTCAATGTCTTCTTGGAGTTGCTGAAGGCTTTCACCACTTTTCTGGACTCTGGTATTGAGTCTATCGAGTTGACTTGGAAAACTACTTGCATATGGTCATCTCCAAAGCGTTTGTCAATGGCTTCAACAAGAGCACTGAGGTTTCCATTCTTATCTGCTGGTATAGCTTGCAAAAGTTCAGCAGCAGAACCTCTTACTGTAATTGTCAGCCCTATACACTTATCTTCGTCATCCCAGCCATTTGTTGTTGCGGTTACCTCAAATTGCTTTTTATAGATCGACCAAGTTGTTTGCCCATTAAAGGTTAGAGGAGGCATTTCTTTTCTTTTTAGACAGAGTCCAGAACTTTCTCGAACATTTTTTTTCTCACTTTGTCCAATTCGTTTGTTATATTTTCAAGTTTGCCTTCCATTTTCTCAAACTTTTCTTTAACATTTTTGAGCTGTGCGTCTGCTTTCGAAAATTGCTTTTCGACGCATTCTATACGTTCGTCAAGGACAATGCATTTGTTCTAGAATGCACTAGTTTACTTACAATTAGGGTTCTCTGATCTGCTAGAAAGTTCTTTTTCTCATTGAGTTGTTCCACAAATCGTTCGAGAAAATTCTTTTTTTCGCTCTGTTTTCCATCAAATTCGGCGAGCAAAACAGCCACCATATTCGAGAAGTCAACATCAGTATATGAACTTTTTTATAAAAATTGATATAATTACACATACTATTTTCGTTTTGTCCTAGAAATATCAAGTTTCTGGCGTCAAGTGCGGTGAAGCAATTTATAATTTCCAAAAAGTTAGAAATGATCATGCAGACTGAAAATAGCAGTTTCGATCAAAATAATCCGCACATTATTATTATAAGAAGAAAATGGGGTCATAATCATAGTCACTGTCTTAACCAGTAGTGTATCTAAAGAATTGGCACCCCGGGCCAATCAGTTTTGCGGCACTATAGATAAAAAAAAGAACAATTTTGTAAAAAACTTAACTATAGACACCATTCATTTAATTTTTACATTTTTTTCGATGAACAGATTGGTTGACAAATTCGTCAGTAACGCTTTCATAATTCACGGATTTGGTTAGTCGGCTTCAATACTTTATATGGCTTAGGTATCTAAGCATTCTTCGCTTGGCCGGGAACGGAGATAATTTTTAATTCTTTTAGATTTTTAGAACGGAAAACTAACGTTCTGTCTACACTACAATTTCTGACTGCAGTGCAAAGGAACACACGCAATGCTGTTACCGTTTATGGAAAAGTTCTTTAAAAATATTTTGTGTAAAAAAGAGGTTAAATTGTCGGAAGCTCATGGTTTTCCTGCAGATCATCCTGCAATATCCATGGGGTATAACTTTTTCATATTATCGCCGTTTACTCTGTTTTCAGCTTCAGACACCCCGGGCCAATTAGTTTTGCGGTACTATAGGTAAAAAAGAACAATTTTGTAAAAAACTTAACTATGGACACCATTCATTTTATTTTTAAATTTTTTTTCCATGAACAGATTGGTTGACAAATTCGTCAATAACGCTTTCATAATTCACGGATTTGGTAAATCTGCTTCAATATTTAATATGGCTTAGGTATCTAATCATTCTTCGCTTAGCCAGGAACGGAGATAATTTTTAATTCTTTTAGATTTTTAGCACGGAAAACTAACGTTCTGCCTACACTACAATTTGTGACTGCAGTGCAAAGGAATGCACGCAATGCTATTACCGTTTATGGAAAAGTTCTTTAAAAATATTTTGTGTAAAAAAGAGGTTAAGTTGTCGGAAGCTCATGGTTTTCCTGCAGATCATCCTGGAAGATCCATGGGGTATAACTTTTTCAGATTATCGCCGTTTACTCTGATCTTAGCTTCAGACATCAGGTTCACTTTACATAAGAATGCGTAATTCGTGGTTACTGCGTCATACGCAGATTTTCGCCTCCTCAGGTCGTTTAGCTACTGGTCACAATATCGGTAAAAAGTTATTAACCTTGAAATGGTCACGTCCTCGTAGTAAAACTTCTCCCAGACATTCATCATCTCGTTTGTTCCTCTTGATTATTCTTTTTTTGATCGCTTCTGTAGTCTTCAGAGCAATTTTTTCACCGACTTATTTCTACGTAAGTTTCAACACCTTACAAAATTTTGAACCCTGTGTTAAATTGTTTAAGTATATATCCCCAAAGTTTCGATAATATGGACGTTCGCAAGAATTTTGCTTGAGCTTAAAGTCCTGTAACTTCATTTTTTACCAAAGAATTTTTGTTGGTGTCATCACTTTGAATCGCCTAAAGAGCAGCTATACCTGTTTCCAATCTTTAGTAGTGCTGGAACAGGGATAGTCCGATCTGACCATCGCGTATTTAATAATTTTTTTTACAGTAACATTATCTGGTTTAGTAAAAAAGGATCGCAATAATTCTGCACGTTCCGTTGATGATGTGAAAAAGCATATACATTTTGCAGCAACCCGAAATATTAAGAAGCTTCAGTGCAAGATTTAGCCGCCGATGATCCGACTCAGTTCAACGAATGTGCAGCGGAGGTACGTACGTTGCATAGTGAGATTTTTCTTTAATCTTTGCTTATACTGGCCAGATATATTGTTTTTTAGTTAGGTTAGGTATAAGGAAAGGATAAGTATTATGGCTAAATCCTATGTGCTGCGTGTCTGCACGCATCACTGCATACAATGCTGCATCCGAAACACAAGTGCATAATTTCTGATAATTGTGATGTCTAGTTATGTCAAATCAAAAATGTCAGCTCTTATTTTTTTATCGTTATTATGTTCAAAATTCAAGTTTACCGTGGTAAGAAATTTAATTTTTTCAAAAATTGATTTGAAAATAACAAAAAAACAAATTTTAATATTTCTTGCATTAATCGAAAAGTACATAAAGTTCCTAAAGTTGTGTCGGGTTTCGCAATTAAAAACGGATTTTTCAATAAATTATTCTTAATAATTAAAAGTGATTATCACGATGAGTTCCGGAAAGCAACGAGGATGGGAATAAGGGAGTATAATTTGATGAATTCTTTACTTTTCGCACGTTTGAAAAAGAAGGATTTCATTCGAGAGTCAATAAGCCCAGAACGTCGCTTGGCTATAACTTTAGTGTAAGTTTTTTCAAGGTTTGTAAAACCGGTAATTGTTCATAGCTGTAACTTCTAAGGTATTTATCCTGGAAAAATAAGTCATACATACCTAGATTCTAATTAATATTCTCTATAAAGTGGAATTTACAAATTAAATTTGAATTTGAGCTAGCGGTTCAAAACTTTTGTTTGGGTTTGTATGCAGTTTTTATCAATTATCGAAAAAAGCGTTCCTTTCGTGTGTTTTAAGCTTTCTATATTAGAAGTTAGCAAATTACTACAGGCAATGGAAGAACTGTTTATGTTTATCATACGATATAAACATATGTAGGTACTTATAAAATATACTCAAAACAAGTACTATTTTTTTAATTCTGAAGATCTCAACCGATATTTTCTTTTTTTCCAGATTTTTAGCACACGGAGTTTGTCGCCAAATGCTAGCATGGTCTTTCCGAGTAGGGGTTTCTACCATTGGCGAAATAATGCTCGAAACATGCGAAGCTATTTGGGACGAATTAGTAGGCATCTACCTTTGGCAATGTGCAAATGGCTTCATATCTCACGAGGCTACTATGAAAAGACAGGAATTCCATATGTTATTATTATTATTATTAAAATTCTTTATTTTATTATGAAATGGTTAACAATATTATTATCCTAAGAATAAGGTCTTGGCTATTCTGCCGTCTGCCTGATATGACATTTCATTTGATTTATAAAAAAAAAGTACAAAAGAAAGAATTAAAAACTTAAAAAGTGTAATTAATGCTAAGATGTTAATTTTTCAACAATTTTGGCATGATTTGAAACATAAAAAGTATCAATTTAAATAATGAATGAAAGTAAATTAATTAAAAAGAAAATTTTAATGATTATATATTTTTTTTCCTTTTTTAACAATTTTGACATGATTTGAAACACAAAAAAAAAATATTAATTTAAATATAATTTGAAACATAAAAGTCGTAGTCGTAAACTGCAGTAACTGGTTGCATTTTTCGTTTTATTATAAGAAACTGTTACGAAAGTTTAGCGCATGTTGGCAATACTTTTGCAAAATTGACCATCCCAATGCTTCGTTCAATATTTCATGGAGTCGGTTTGGAGACAAAAAGCTCTCTTCGAAGTATAAGCGGCGGATTTCCTGCAAAATAGGGCAGGCCGCAATGAAGTGGTGGACATCTTCGTTTTCTCTTGTGTTACATAAGCTACAGATTTGTGGTAGATCAGCTCGATGTGGTATAAAATTTAAGTTTAGGAGCTCCACACGTACTCTAAAAATGCAGCTTATAGCTTCGCTCGAAAATTCGTTGCTAAAATAGTTCTTGCCCGATGACAACTGGTGATTGAGGTTTCTGTACGTGTTCCTGGATGTTGTGAAAGTTGCTCTAGTTATGTGCTGATTGTATATTTTCTCATCTACTTTTGCGATTACGTCTGCAAACATACCCGGCCATTCATCGACATTTGACACCATAAGTGAAAGATTAGCCCCATTGGCCTGAGCTAATTGATTCCAGTCTTTGAAAGGGGAGGAATTCGTTTGCAGAAGACTTGCCATGATAGATTTGTGAAGACTTCTACCGCTTTTTCGCATCACTCTCATTAAGTAATCGGCGTTGGTCATTAAGTAATCGGCGTTGGCTTTGAGATTTTTAATGTATATAGGCATTATACCAGACTCCACATAAATAGCATAATTAGGCGTTGAATTTGGCAATTTAAACAGTCGCTTAAAAAAATGGCGCTGAGTCGCTTCAAACTCTTCGAAGAAAAATTGACCATACGCCTGTACTCCATAACACATGCATGTGTTCACTGTTGCATGAAAAACGCGGTATTTTGACGCATGATCAACTTCTTGGTTTGCGAAAAACTTTGGCCACATTAAGCTCAAAGCTATCTTAGCCTCATTACTTTTTTGCTTCACGTGCCTTGAAAAGTTTAGATTATGCGTAATCAGAACTCCAAGATATTTAAATTCTTGCAAAACTTCTGTACGTGTATTGTTCAACGACCAATTTTCTTCGGGCAATCTTCTTCTTTGACGTGCTTCAAAAATCATCACCTTAGTTTTGCTTGTATTTACATGAAGGCCCCACCTCTCGCAAAAAGTATTAAGTTTGTTAATTTGTAACTGCAGGGTGGATGGGTTGTCAGCCAATAACACTAAGTCATCAGCGTAGAGCAAAACTTTTACTTGGATACCGGCAAACAGTATTCCTCCAGGAAGTACCTCACAAACATCGTCAATAAATAAGGAGAAAAGCAATGGGCTTAATATGCAGCCTTGTGGAACTCCAGCCGTTGTTTCAAACCATTCTGAAAATTCAGAACCAACCCATACAGATGCACTCGATGAGGCAAGAAAATTGAAATACATCATAAGGAATTTGCGGGAAATCCCCAGCATTGAAAGCTTGTACAGCAAAGCTTGTCGGTTAACCTTGTCAAATGCCGCTTTAAATTCCAAGAAGCAGCAGTACAATTTCTTCTTTTTGTCTATTGACTTTCTGGCAATATTTGTTAAGGCGAAAATGTGGTCCATCGTTGAGAAATCTGCTCGAAAACCGGCTTGGAAAATGCTAAGTAGATTTCTTCCTTCGATCCATTTGGAGAGCCTTTCGTATAGAATAGAAGTCAAAATTATCCTTAGATTATTTAAAATAGAAATTCCTCGATAGTTTTCAGGGAGGTTTGCATCTCCTTTTTTAAAAATGGTGAAAATAACTGCTTTGTTAAAGTTTTTTGGCACATATGAATCGTTATATAATCTGTTAAAGTAGATCAGAAGATAATTCTTTAGCTGATCGGTGCTATTTTTATAAAACTCAACGGGAATCCCGTCTATGCCAGGTGCTTTGTTGTTTTTCATTTTGTAAAGAGATGCTTCTAGTTCCCATAACGCTATTGAGCTATCCAATTCTTCGACTGTAACATTAGGTAAAGCGTAAGAAAAAGTGTAATTATTTTGATCAGCCGACAAAAGGGTTTTAAAATGAGCTCCTAGTGTCTCAGCTCCAAGGGTGTTCATTACACTTCGACTACGTCCACTAAGTTCCCGAAAACTACTCCAAAATGCTTTAGAGTTCTTACAGCTCGATAATTTTATCGACAAGTTTTTAAGATGAGCATTTTTTTTGTCTGCACAGAGTTTTTTGTACTCCTTATTTACATGCAAGTAAATGTTTTTGAAAAATAATATATTTGTAGATCTATAAAGTTTGAGGTACACAAATGATAGTTTACGTAGTCTCTTACAATTGTTATCGAACCATGTGTTCCGGGGAGTGAAGGAGTAATTTTAGTTATTTTGGGAAGACGAAGCTGAGGTTTTGATAACTCTGATAATATGCTCTTCACATTCTTCAAAACTTGTTGATGATTGAAAAGGAAGAGAACTACAGTGGCGGTTTAAAAGAGCTTTATAGAGTTGAGAACTATTCTCATTCCACTTAAGTTTCGAGAAATTATTGGAGACTCTTTGAGCGTCTTCACTAATAAAATTCACTTCAACTTCTAATGGCAAATGCGAAGAAAAGTTCTGAATTCCAACTTTGAAGTCTGTAAAAGAGTTAAGCCACTCAGCCGATATTGCACAAAAGTCAATTACAGACTGACCTTGACCGCTTATAAACGTGAGCTCTCCATTACTGTCGCTTTTAGATGCACCATTCAAAACGAAAAGTCCAAAATTCTCCAAGAATTCCGTTATAAGTCTGCCATTTCTGTTAAAATGTTCATCTTTGGAGTTTCTGCTGGGATTAAGTAAATTTTGAGAGTTTAAATTATGAACAGATGGATTTTGATAGCCCCCAATACGAGCATTAAGGTCGCCAATGATTATAATGTTCTCCAAGTTAAAGTTAGTTACAAAGTCAACTAAACCATCAAAGTCATTTTGCCAGTTAATGCAGTTTAGGTAGACTGGGATGATTGAATATTTAAAATTATTGTTTGAAATTTGAAAAATAAGTCTGTTTTCTATAAGACAAAGCTTGATAAATTACAATTTAAGGTTTTTTTGACTCCACAAATAATGCCACCACTGGCTCTACCGTGCACATTTGATCTACTTGCAGGATTAAACATTATTTTGAAATTTGTAAAATATTAAAGAAATTCGTTTTCAAAATGTTTCTAATAAAATAATTACATCGAAATTTTGAATATAGTTAAAAAAAATTTGTTTGCAAAAGTTTACTTCTAATACCTGTTATATTATATGATAAAATCGTTAAATTGTATAAATTATTGTTAATACTAATATTATTGTGGCAGACGACAGATGCTACCTAATCTATTTCCACCCTTATAACGTTTGCACGCAGACTCATAGGTGGAGCTTGTATCTGTTGAGAGTAGGAAGAAGATGAAGATGGCGTAATAGGATTTGGATCTAACGTCACTCCCACGCTGCAGTCAAAAAATTCAGCTGATCTGTCACCAAACATCTGCTTGATAAATGCCAACTCCGTCGAAGTTTTAACATTGTGACTTCGCGAGTATTTGTAAACAAATGTGTGGCTATTTATTTGCATTCTGTCGCCCTTGACAATGATTTTAACGTTCGGATTGATTTCCAGAAGCTTACTTCGAAATTCGATAAGTGTTTGTCTTTTCTTTCTGTACAAAAGAGACTGCTCTCGGAAAATACTGATACCCGAGTTTTTCAACTGGTGTGCCGCGGATATAATTTTGTCTACATCTTCTGCAGAGAGAAGCTCCAGTATGACGGTTCCGCGTTGAGCATTGTTCTTGCGAATTTCGCGGGTGCGTTTAACGTGGATATCGTCACCTTCGCTTAGCTTGAGAAGGCCCTTACATGTTTGGATTGCAAATTGAGTTGCATTAGTTTCTGCATTTATAGGTAAGTGTACCACTAATGATCTCTCGTAGTTCTTGCGTGAAATGATTTCCAATTGACTTTCGAGAAGCTCGCATCTTTCGGACATCATAGTGAGTTTGAGGTTAAGTTGTGCGCTTGTGGCTTTAAGAGAATTAATTTCGGCGTAGAGTCTTGCTAGATCGTCTCTTGTAGCAAGATCTTTCAATTTATTAGTAAGAATATCGTTGAAAATGTGTTTTAGTTCTTCGGTAGACAACTTTCCTACTTCCATTTTTTGTTCTTTATTGGATAAAAAATATTTTTTGGTGTTTGACTCTACTTCAGGTGAGGTATCGGTAATATTTCGCTTATTACTATTATTGCTCATAAGGAAAATCCCGTATTGGCTTAGTTGGATAAAGCCGGCAATTTTAACTAGATAAAACTTCGTACCTTTTTTGAGAACAGATGAATTTTTTCTTTTTCGGCCCATTCGGTATTGAAAAAACATCTCTGGCCAATTTGACCACATCCGCCACGGGCTTCGATCAGTAAATCATCCACTTTCCGTTTTTTTTTGTCGGTTGGGAAGTGGAGTTGATGTTGATGGGCATTGATGGATTACATTCTCCTCTCAACGACTTTGTTTATTAAGTTCGACGCAGTGCTTATACGAATGTGCTTATCTTGATTAGATCGGAAATTGATTTAATTTAATTGGGACGGCTAGCCGACATTTTCTAATTTGCAAAAGATAAAAATTTATTATCAACATATGCTTTACAAGTATGGTGGACACGTATGTATGCATCTAAAAGCATACAGCAACTTTAAACGTAAATCAGCAAACCAAAAACAAACTCTTAAATTGTTGATCATCTGTAGACAGTATGGATTTATTCCCAAACATTTATAAAGATCCATAGTTAACACTAAAGCGCTTTTCTCTAGCAAGGAATCACAAAGCTCGTACGACAAAATAGAATATAAATTCCATCTCAAAGTTCTTAACCTGGAAATAACCGAAACCTTTCACAAAATAAAAAAAATTAACATTAAAATGCATGACGATTGGTTTGTAAAAAAAAGTGACGTAGAGTTTCTCGTCGAAATTAAATGGCTTCTGTCCTTGGGAAAGAAATTTTCTTTGCCAAATGGCAAAAATACGTTCCCTCTTTTCCAACTGATTGCAGATGGCGAAGAAATCATATGAACAGAAAAAGATGAAATAGGAGAAGAAGAAACCAGAGCTAAGTATAGCAATATGCTTCACTCTTTTCAACGTTACCACCACAACGACGCATTCGACACATACATCACGAAGGTATACAAAGATGCGGTACAATTTATTAAAAAACACAAAAACATCATAATTGTAGCACTGATAGAGGCAATATGACTGTTGCGATCAACATAACGGAATATGAAGACAAGGTGACGGAACTACTATCTGATCGCTCTACATACAGGGTCGCAAGAGCAACCCCCTCACCACTCTACAAAACAAAAATAATGAATTTGTGAAATGGTTACACAACAACAAGATGATCGATGATAAGGAAAAAGCAATTATGTCTACCTACACTGCACAAATACCTGCAATATATATTTTTTTTTTTTAAATTTCATTTTTATTTCATATTAACTTATAACTATCTTAAAGCTAGACAAAAATGTTTAAAACTAGCCTAATTATCAATAAATTACAACTAATTTACTGGCCCTTTACGGGCGTTCAAAACTAAACTATAACTCTTAAAACTAATGTCATTCGACCTAAAAACTATTTTAATTAAATCTAATTATCTTATTTTATTTTATTTTTCCAAGGAAACTTTTACAAAAAAAAAACTTGGTATCTTATCATTTTTTTTTTTTTTTTTTTTTTGACTTATAAACTAAAAATAATTAAAACTAAATAAAACTAACTTATACTGACTAAAAATAACTTAAACTACTTAAAATACCTAATAATACTTAAAGCTACTTAAAAACTAGAACAGCCACAGCAGCATTTTTTTCGTTTTTTAATTTTTTTTTGTTTATTTTTTATATGCATGCAGACACACAGCAACATGCAACCCACCCATACATGTACATACGCACATACATATACGTACGCACATACATGTACAGACACGCAGATACATGCACGTATGCCCCCGCATACATACATATTTTTAATTTTTTTTTTGGTGCCACCCCGACTGTTCCCTATACCTAATTGCCCTAAATCTATGTAAGTCGGCCAAGATATACCATCTTCATCGTTTTTAAATATTATGTTGCTGTTCAGAGAGCCACCAGAACTGGTTCTCCTGTTTCGCCCTATCCCTCCGATCCCGATCGGACACAGTCCTACTGAACCGAAGGCGCTCTTCTCCACCTTGAGCGATGACGTCTCGACCATACAGGAGTCGCCTATCCACAGTTTCCGGCTAACGTGGTAGATGAGCGGAACCGCCCCTCCATCCTGTATCAGCCCTCGACTGTCTAAATAGAGGAATGCCTCGGGAGGGATGTAACCACTTAACCGCGCACTCTCAAAATATTCATTATTGGGGTAATAAGCCCCAAAAATTAAGTTGTTAGTTGAGGACATCGCTCTTGCAACGTGACCCCGAATCAGCTTGAACAAAAAATTATCTATTTATGTTGGCTCCGTTGTATAGAACCTGGTTGGGATAATATCTTGTGTACTCCGACTCTGGTGTTCTGTGTAATCCAAGGCAACGTCTAAGACATTGCCTCTCAAACACCCGAATCTTTTCCATTTGAGATGGGGCAACGTTGAACCACACCGGGCATCCGTAGGCAATCATCGGCCTGATGAGGGCCATGTAGCAAATCACCTTCACCCTGCTGTCAAGACGGCTGCTATTAAACAGTCGTTTTTTCAAGGCAAAGGCTCCCCTAGCCCTGGCCAAAGCAGCACCTATATGTCTGTCGAAATACAGGTACTGATCCAACCAGATGCCAAGGTACTTTACTACACTTTTACTCGCCAGTGGATGTCCATGTAGCCCTACGATCACCAGCTTGCGCCAGTTCTTTCTCGTATCCCTTTAGGCGCTAGACAACGGAGTCCCAAACAAAATAGTTTCTGATTTCTGGAAGTTGATTTTCAACTTCCAGTCATCACAATATCGCTGAATCTTGTCGAAGTCACTCTGCAAGAGACTTTTGATGACCTCAACTGTATTAGCTGTTCTGTACGCAATTAGATCGTCGGCGTACGCAATTGCCTGAGTTAGACTACCTATCAGATCGCTGGTGTAAATGCTGAATAGAATCGGCGAGTTAACCGGTCCCTGCTGAAGACCATTATTAATTTAGCGCGTTGTTAAACAGTGTGGTATAAATGTCAACTGCTTCTTGAGGCAAATGTCTTAGTACAACGTTGGATATACCATCGACTCCTGCAGACTTCTTTTTCTTTAATGAATCGAAGATGAGCTGGAGCTCATTCTTCGAAATGAACAGGCGACTGGGCCCATTTCGGTCGGCGATTATGGCGTTTGCCAAATCTTCATCATTAATCCCGGTAAAACCAAGGTTCTCAGATCGCCATTCGCTTATATCGTTTCGGAGCCAAAAGTGATGAAGCAGAGCTCTGTTCTCCAGGTCATGATTCGGGCGAATGCTAGCATTCACCTTGTACACTTGCTGGAAAGCAGGCCCCACAGCCTCCACCTTCTCCTGCGGATCTTCGATTATGAAGAGTTCATCGTCCAAGACGGCGTCATCTGGCTCTATGCCTGCTGTCAGAAGTACGTCTCTGTTTTGTGTCGTCCACTGGAGCTTAAGACACGGAAGGTCGTTTTGATCTTTTCTTCTGAATATTTTATTAATTTGTGGGAACATACTCGGGTCGGTAGCGTTAACTACCCGAATTTTGTTGTCCCAAAGCAAATTAATGGACAACCTATAATTTTCTTTGATCAATTGGTTGATGCTTTTGATGGACGACTTCAGTGTCCTTATCTCCAGATCTCGTGTGTCAGTAAACTGTCTGTACAAGCGTTTTAGTCTTGTCAGTAAGCCACTTTTTTGTCTGTGTAATGCATCAATTGTCGCGTTACGGTACATGTCAGTTGCGTTACGTTCTTTGTATTTCGGTATTGTCCTGTTCATTGTTCGTTGAATTGTTTCGTCCATTGGTTCTAAGTATCTGTCAATTTCAGTATTTGTCATGTTTCTGCCATTTGGTGGGGATATACCATTTGATCGTTATTCGCTCAATAAGACGTTCGAGAAGCATGGCCAGTGCACCTTACTGTAATTGTAAGTATGATAGATAGATAGATAGATAGATAATTTCTTTATTTAAAAAATATAAATTATTTACATTATTTTTTCTTTAAGAATAAGGACATGGCTATTCTGCCGTCTGCCTGAACGACATTTTATAACAAAATACAGTTTATATATAAAGAAGTTAAATTCAAATAATAAACATAACATAAGTTAACTAACTATAGAAAGTTTAATTTAATAATTTATTAAAGCATCAATAGCGTTTTCAACAATTTTGAGATGATTCAAAAACACAAAAATAGATGTATCAATGATTTGAAACAAAAAATTATATCAATTTTGAAATGATTTGAAACACAAAATAATAATTTATCAATTTTATAATGATTTGAAACATAAAAAATTAATAAGTATTTAGAAACATTGTTTGAAACTTAAAATTGCAATAACTGGTTGTAGAGCTATAGAAAACTATTGCGATAATTAAGAGCATGTTTGCAGTATCTATAAACCGTTGACCATCCAAGATCTCCATTAAGGATTTCATAGAGCCGAGTAGGGGGAAGATAACTCAAGCAAAATGCAGTCGTCGAATCTCTTGAAGTAAAGGACACGTTGCAAGGAAGTGGGTGATGTCTTCTGGTACTCCTCTATTACATAGCCTACAGATTTGTGTGAGATCAGTTCGATGCGGCATAGCGTTAAGATTCAAGATTTCGACTCGGGCTCTAAATATGTAGCTTATAGCTTCAGAAGAAAACTCGTTGCTGAAATAGTTAGCCAGCGATGTTATTTGGTGGTTGAGGTACCTGTATACATTTCTTGACACAGTTGTTGAGGCTCTTGAAATATGTTGTCTGAAAATATTTTCATCAGTTTTGGTGATAACATCATTGAACATATTGTACCATTCATTCAAATTGGACTCCGTAAAAGATAAATTACTGCCATTTGAAGAAGCTAGCTGGTTCCATTCCTTAAACGGGGAGGCATTTGTTTGCATGAGCCTTGCCATAATGGATTTGTGAAGGCTTCTTTCATATCTCTTCATAACTTTCATTATGTAGTCTGAATTGGTTTTCAGGTTTATAATGTAAAGAGGCGTTAGACCAGACTCCACATATATAGCATAATTGGGCGTTGAAGAAGGCAATCTGAACAAGCGTTTGAAGAAATATCTTTGCACGGCTTCAAACTCGTCCAGTTGTAAATAACCAAAAATTTGGGTACCGTAGTACATGCACCAGTTCACTGTTGCTTGCAAAACACGATATTTGGATGTATGATCGATTTTTTGGTTAGAGTAGAACTTAGGCCACATTACGTTTAAAGTTAGCTTGGCTTCGTTGCTTTTCTCTTTCACGTGTTTCGAAAAATTCAGATTGTACGAGAGCAAAACTCCAAGATATTTGAAATAATGAACGACCTCGATAGGCGCGTTGTTTAGGGACCAGATTTCCTCCGGGAGCCTTCTTCTCTGACGCGGTTCAAATATCATTATTTTTGTCTTGTTAGAATTGACACATAGACCCCAGAATTCACAAAAGGAATTGAGTTTGTTGATTTGCAGCTGAAGGGTAGATGGATTGTCTGCCAATAAAACCAAATCATCGGCGTAGAGCAAAACCTTGACTTGTATACCGGCAAAGAGTATTCCTCCCGGAAGTACATCACACACGTCATCAATAAACAGGGCGAATAATATCGGGCTTAATATACATCCTTGGGGGACGCCTGTTGTGGTTTCAAACCATTCGGAGAATTTAGCTCCGTCCCACACTGATGCAGTAGATGAGGCAAGAAATTTGAAATAAAACATTAAGAATTTTCGAGAAACTCCTAACGAAGACAATTTGTACATCAAGGCATTTCTATTTACATTGTCAAAGGCTGCTTTGAAATCCACAAAACAAGCATATAACTTCTTTTTCTGCTCGATTGATCTCCTGGCAATAGTCGTCAGAGCGAATATATGGTCTTGCGTTGAGAATCCCGATCGAAACCCTGCTTGGAACATGCTGAGTCGGTTGTTGTTCTCAATCCATACCGTCAACCTATCATAAAGAATTGAAGTTAGGATCTTTCTTAGCGAGTTGAGAATCGAAATTCCTCTGTAATTCTCCAGCAGGTTAGAATCTCCTTTTTTAAAGATCGCGAATATAACCGCTTTGTTGAAGTTATTTGGAACTAATGAGTCTTCATAAAGTTTGTTGAAATATGCCAGTAGAAGATTTTTAAACGGTTCCGTACTATTCTTGTAGAACTCCATCGGAATACCATCTATGCCGGGTGCCTTATTATTTTTCATTTTACTCAGAGTTGTTTCGAGCTCAGATAGAGTAATTGGGTTATCCAGTTCGCAGAAAGTGACATTGGGTTGCGCGTAATAGAAAACCTGGTGATTCTCATCAGCCGACAAAAGAGTTTTAAAATGAGCTGCTAGTGTCTCAACTTCGAGGGTAGACACCAGGCTTCTACCACGCCCTCCCAGCTCACGAACATTGGTCCAGAAAGTCTTTGAGTTTTTACAGTTTGCTAGTTCTTTTGCAATATTGTTAATGTAGTGAACTTTCTTTTTGGCACAAAGTCTTTTGAAATCCTTGTTAATATGAAGGTAAATGTTTTTAAAAATTGAAGCATTTGTGGATCTGAACAGCTTAAGATAGACAAATGAAAGTTTACGGAGTTTCACACAAACATTATCAAACCACTTGTTTTTTGGTGTACAAGCGTGACTTCGGCTGTTGGTACTGTGGGCAAATGGTGCTGAGGCCTTGATAACTCTTGCAATATGTTCATCATAATTTTCTATAGTGTTGGATTGAAGCGAGGGAATAGAGCTGATGTTACGGTTTAGTAATGAATTGTATAGAGCGGTACAATTCTCTTTCCACCTCAATTTTAAAAAGTTAGTTGATTGTCTCAGTACATTTTCATCGATAAACTGAACCTTTACCTCAATCGGAAGGTGCGATGAGAAATTCGCCACGCCTACTTCAAAATCTACCGATAGTTTAAGCCATTCAAAAGATATCGCTGCAATATCAATAACAGATTGTCCTTGACCACTTATGAATGTAAACTCTCCCAAAGCGTCATCTTTAAAAGCCCCATTTAACACGGATAGTCCGAAGAAAGAATTCCGTAAGCAGCCTTCCATTTCGGTTAAAGGTGTCATCTTTTGAGTTTCTGGTTGGATTGAGAGTGTTTTGCGAGAATGTGTTGAGTACAGAAGGATTTTGATAGATCCCGATCCTAGCATTTAAGTCCCCAATTATCATAATATTATCCAAATTGGAGTCTTGAACGAAGTCAACTAGACTAGTAAAATCATGCTGCCAGTTAATGCAATTTAAGTATGTTGGGATAATGGTGTAATTTAAATTATTAATAACTATATTGAATATAATCCTGTTTTCAGAGTGATAAATTTTAGCGAAATTGGAGTTTAAAGTTTTTTTAACACCACATAAAATCCCCCCACTAGCCTTGCCATGAACATTAGATCTTATTGCGGGTGACCATAAAATATTGAAATCCTTAAAATATTTCAAATAATTGTTTTCATTTTTTTCTTCTACAAAAGTTTCCAATAAAATGATAATATCATAATTTTGAATGAAACTAAAAAAATCAGGTAATAATAATTTGCTTTTGAGACCAGTAATATTATAAGATAAGATAGATAAATTTTCAAAGTTATTAATATTAAAATTATTTAAATTATGGCAGACGACAGATTCATCCTATTGTGACTCCACCCTTAAAGGTGGTCGATGTTGATTTTGAGGTTGACGTATAAGTGGCGCGCGTATCGGATGAATGTTGGCAGCAGCAGAAGAAGAAGATGGTGATGGAGATGGAAGATCGCTGTCATCGAAGAATTCGGAAAATCTGTCACCGAACGTTTGGCTGAGAAATGACATTTCTATTTTCGTTTTGATAGCCAAACCTCGTGAATATTTGTAAACAAACGAGTGACCATTAATTAGTATTTTATCGCCTTTTACAATTATTTTTACGTTTGAATTTATTTCGAGCAATTTGGATCTTATTTCAACCAGAGTTTTTCTTCTCTTTCGGTACATAAGAGATTGTTCGCGGAATACACTTATCCCCGAGCCTTTAAGCTGATGCGCAGCGGCAATAATCTTATCGACCATCTCTGTGGAAAGAAGTTCAAAGATGACAGTGCCGCGCTGAGCGTTGTTGTTGCGAATTACCCGGGAACTTTTGATGGTCATATTTTCATCTTCGTTTATCTTGAGAAGCCCTTTGCAAGTCTGTAATGCGACTTGAGTTGCATCGGTTTCTTTATTTAAGGGAAGGTGAACAACAACGGATGACTCATTAGCCTTTCGTGAAATTATTTCCAGCTGGTTTTCTAGCAGTTCGCATCTTTGTGACATATCGCTTAGTTTGAGGTTAAGATGAGTGTTCGCGGCTCTTAAAGTGGTAACTTCATCGTAGAGTCTTGTAAAATCATCCTTTGTTGCAAAATTCTTTAGTTTTTCAGTGAGTTGTACATCCCAAGTAGTTTCCAGTACATTTTTCAAATCTACAACAGACATCTTTCCTACTTCCGTTGCCATACCTTTTTTGTGAATAAAATACTTTTTGTAGTCAGAGTTTGGTTCGGGAGAGGTTTCGTGAAGACTTCTTTTGTTTGAATTACTCTTCATAGGGAAAATCCCGTATAGGCGCGACTGGCTTTGCTCTAAGTTTAAATTAATTAAAGAAAAGCTTCGTACCTTTATTAAACTGATGAAATTTAAAAACGCCGATATAAAACAAAATTCAAAAAAATGTTGAAAAACAACTTTTAAACAATTAAAGTGACTTTAATTTAATTTAAAATTAAAAAATTATCAAGAGACTATAATTCTAACACTTTAACCTTTGACAGATGAAATGTCAATTTGACAGATCAATTGTAAGTATGCACCGGTACATACTCCTCCAACTCCATAAGCGCGTTCGGAAGTAGTATTACGGCGGCGAGTCCGCAGTGGTCACTGTCGTACTCGATCGTTCTTAAACAATTTTTAGGCCGATGGCCCACAGTATCAGTAATTGTTAGTCTTGCGTCTTTCAACAATAGATCCAGATAGGCACCGCTTCTTGGAAACGATGGCCTGTCTGTAGCAAGAAGTTCAATGCGATACTCCAGGTTGTTACGACCCATCCAATTGTACAGATGGTTACCACGAGGATTTTGTATTTGATTTCCCCAATCTATATGTTTGGCATTCAAATCACCAGCCAATATGTAGTAGTTTTCTTCCGAGCTCAATCTTAAGCATTCAAAAAGCTTTTCAAGCTCTGTTATAAACTTTGTGGGCTGAGGTGTTTCCGGTGCATAGGCAGCGATCACATACATTCGCTTCCCCTGTTGGAGATGAATGCATATGATGCATGCCTCTAACGTCCGAAATTTACGCACATCACTATTATAAATTACCTTATGACTAATGCCTTTACGTATAAAGATTGAGACGCCCCCTCCTTGAGTGGAGTTGGGTTGGTCTCTCCTTACGATATTGTAATTGTTGTTAGTCAATTTATGTTTCTGGTTAAGCTTAGTTTCGCTAGCCATAAACACATCTGGACTTATGTCTTTAAGCAACTGGAATAAATTCGCTCTACGTTCGGTCCTAATCAGTGAATTTACATTCACAGCTAGGATTTTAAAGGGCCTCTCCGGCAGCGCGCCCTTAACCTCTAAGTTGCGTTAAGCCCGGAAAAACAGAGTAGAGATAATCCACCCTAGTCGCCTGCTCCCTGATCTGGTTTTGGAGGCCGTTCAACTGGCCCTGGATGGCCAGTAGAACGCCCATAATATCCGCCTGTGCCGTCGGCGCCTTAGACATGGGGGCCTATTGGGCGACCTTTGGTGTAGGCTGTACCGTGCTTCCCCTTTTGGGGGTTGACAGGCGTTGTTGTAGGAGGGCACACTGTTGGACGCTTTTCTACCACTGTTTGCTTTGCTGCTTTATTGTTTTTTATAAGCTGAAACGTCGGGCATCCCCGATAATTAGCGGGGTGTCTGCCGCCTCGGCAGAGTACACATTTAAGCTGGGTCCTATCTTCGACCCGTTCCTTTCCTAACTTGCATTCATCTGCATTGTGGTTCTCTCCACACTTAACGCAGCGTGACTGCATTTCGCAGTTTGCTGCGGCGTGGCCGAACCCTTGGCAGCGCATGCATTGAAGCATGTCGCCGCGCCTTTTTAATTTGTCCCAAGTTACAACCTGGTAGTTGAGGACAGATATACTCCTCAAACTATCCAGTATGCTGCTGGGTGAGAGTTGAACAAGGAAGAAGGGAAGACTCCGCTTCTCCCGCCTAGCTCTAACTGTAGCGAACGGCTTGCCCCGATAAAGTCGAGATCGTCATTCGCTTTTTGGCGGAGTTCATTTAAGAGCACCTGTGGTTCCGTGCAGGAATCTATGCCCTTCAAAAGGACTGTTTGAAATTTTTCGGTTTTAGGGGTGAAACTAAAGAATTCAGTAGTAGTTTCTTTTAGCAACTCTTTAACTTTTGTGTGCTGTTCCAGTGTGAAGCACTGGATAGCATGCCTGTCGTTATTTAATCTTTTAATAGTAAAATTTTGACCAATGGTCAACTTACATATATTTATGGTATCCTGTAACTCCATTTTATAAGTATTTATGGGTGGCACCTTTTCTCTTTTCGTAATCGGCGGCTGTGGCTGCTGCTGCTGAGACTGACTTTTCTGCTGCTGTTGATTCTGCTGCTTTTGAATCTGCTGCTGCTGTTTTTCTTGCGGTTGTTTCTCGGCTTGTGTCTGCTGCTGTTGTTTTTGCCGTTGTTGTTTTGGCTGCTGCTGTGGCTGTTGTTTTTGCCGTTGTTGTTTTGGCTGCTGCTTTGGCTGTTGTTTTTGTAATTGTTCGTTTTGCTGTTGTTGTTTTTGTTCCTCGATTTCTTTCAGTTGTTTGGCTCTGCGCGCTTCAAGCCTGGCCTTAGGTTGGCTTTTCAAGCTTTGGATTTCTGCCTCCATTGTTTCAATTTGAGCGACAATTCTTTGTTCCTCGTCCTCCTCAGATGACGCCTCTGATGTCGAGAGGTTCACGAAGGCAGTACTATCGCCTGTCGTGAAGTGCCCTTCTCCTTCCTCAGACATATATTCAATACCCTCTTCGGGTGAAGTGTCTAGCTGGGTTTGTCTTGCTGCCTCTGACGTCTCGTCTATATCCGACGTATTCACCCCAGCTGGCAGCTTTGCTGAGGTGGCCGTGGATCTCCTCTTTACCAAATTTGGTGCGCACTTGATCCTCTTTCTGCGCTTCTGATTTACATCGGATGATGTTGCCGTTGTTGTTATTGGTGTTGATGTTGTTGCTGCAGAATCACTGCTTGTAATTGGAACATCTTTCGATGTTCCCTCAGCTGATGCCATCGCTGGCCTCATTGGCCCTAGGACACCTTTCGATGCCCCGGTGCTTAAGCTCCTCCTCCTTTGCTCGTTTTCCCAACCAATAAAGTTTTCCACTTCACGGTTGTGAAAAAAAGCTGCTAAAGTTCTGATGCCCGGCTGGGAATCGAACTGGCGACCCTCGGATTCTCGGTCGGCCACTCTACCTTTGTGCTACTGCACCACTTAAGAAATCTTGATTTAATGGTATACTTAAACGCACACACGAAATTTAATTTGGAAAAAACTGGGAAGCCGAAAACGTGTTAACACCTCCACAGTACGAGATCGACTGACCTGCAATATATGGCTTACCAAAGATTCACAAGCCAAACATGCCTCTCCGACCGATAACGTCATCGATGAAAGTTCCTTGTTACGAACTTTCAAAGTAAATTCAGCTTGCAATCAACATTATTAAAAAGAAATGGGAAATTATAGCTGAAAATACCAAGCTGAGCTAAAACAAATTTATCGAATTATTAAATTTTTGCCTCAAATATAACAACTACCTGCAATTTAAGGACAATTTGTACAAATCTCCTCCTCCTACGAAATCCTCTTTCACAGACGATTGCGGTTTAGTTTGAGATTTTTTACTCGAGGAATGTTTTAAACTAAGCTACAAACCTAAGTTTATAACAAAACACATTGATGATATCTTTGTGATTGTGGATAGAGAAGAAATTCATAATGTCTTACGATACTTTAACCAGTTTAATGAAAAAATTGAACTCACCGTAGAGATGGAAAAAAACTGATCGATACCGTTCTTGAACGTTAAGGTATAGCGCGACACAAATGTTTAGAAACCGTTAAGAAATAAATGTATTTCTCAAAAACGGCTCCAAGAATTCTTATAAAAAAAATGTGTGTTCAGTCTACTTTCATGTCTAAAAATGTTTTATATTGCGTATTTATTAAGGGTACTTCCCAAAGAACCACTTTTAATATTTTTGGCTTTCTCACTATTGGATGGACCGATTAAAATAATTTTTTTCCAAAAATGTGTTAATAAACCCGCACACTCAAATTTAAAACAAAAAATAAATACAAATATTTTTGAAAAATCGATTTTTCAAAAACCAGTCAGGGAATTTTTAAAATTTGAATTTTATATTGTACATTAATAATATCTTCAAAATGGCGTTTAATTTTTTTTTCTAAAAATGTTTTTAAGATTTTATACATAAAAAAATTATTTAAAAAAAACCGCTCCAAATATTTTTGATAAATTTTTATTTATCCAGCAAATTCAAATGGCATCTTTGTTTTCCCTCAAACTATAACAATTAAGCAATATGAAAACATTTAAATATGTGTATAATTAAAATCCATAACCTTGCTTTAAATATACATTTATAGGTACGTATGTAACTATTCCTTGAATCATCCATTCGACAATTCATTATACCTACTAAGAATGATGGAAATCTTACTTACATCGGCTTTAAACCTGCATAGGATAGCTAGACTACCTATACCTACTAAACAGCGTCAATGTTTAGCTACATTAAAGTTGTTAGCTCCAGGAGGAAGTTCGTACGATCCATAAAACTACATAACTGTTTTTTAAATATTTGTAACCCTAGAAAAAAGGTAAAATGCAAATATTTGTGATTGCATATTAAATATTATTCGATTATGAATACACTAAATACAATAGCAAAGTGAAATCCCTACTGAGATTTTATTTATTTGTAAGGATTGAGCCTATTGGCAATCGCCCAGATAATTTCGATTTTTAAGGAATATCTTATTCCTTCGAAATTTTTTCTGTGATCGTGATTCTCCCACGGAATAATAAATTTCCCTCGAAAAAAAATTGACAACAAAATTCCCAGGGAAAGTTTATTTCCAATACCAATAAATTTAAAGGGAAACTTTGGAGCATCATTCGCGTCCCCAAGATCCGAATTGGAAAATTGGACTCCCAATCAGTGGCGTAGCTAGTATGGATTACACCCGGGGCGGCAATAGTGGTGTCCCCAACATAATTAAAGCGGTCCCTAGATGCTCAATTTAATTACGCAATATTTGATATTGCACAATATTATTGTTCGTCTGTAGATAATATTGCAATGTTGTGCAATATATTGTGTAAAACAAAACGCTTTTGACTATTGCACAATAGTTGCGTAGTTATTTTTTAATTTTGGAAAAGTGAACATCTCCGCGAGTGATTTAATTAATAATTATTGGAAAAAATGTTTCACCGTCTAGGGCCAATAGCCAATAATATTATGCAATATTTTGCACAATTATATTAAGCGTCTAGGGACCGCTAAGACATTAAAATTAATAACATTCTCTTATTACATACATTAAGGTTTTTGTCTATCTAGCTATATTTATATATATATATAAAGAGCAATCACAATTGTGTTTGTGCGCTAATCACTTTTCGGCTGGATCGATTTGAATGAAATTTTCAGGAGATCTGAAAAATGCATATAAGAATCTGTTGGTGTCCGATGACTTGAACCGCAGTTTTGACCAAAGATGTCACTCACATGTTCGTCAATGAATACGTAATATAAATAATGTGTTTTGCATACACACACACTTCATTTTATTTTATTTTTGTTGCCGCGCGCACATTATAATTTTCATTTCCAGCAAACGTGCTATTTTTCTCTCTGCAATTGATTCGAGTTTTGCGTATTATTACACTGATTCCATCACATCCCTAATCGGATCAAACATTACGATCAATTAAAATTCAGAGACATATTTATCAATTCGATCATGTTTTTTCAGGGAATTCATTGCGAAACATGCATTCATTCATCCAGTCGATCTCGTACTGTGGAGGTGTTAACACGTTTTCGGCTTCCCAGTTTTTACCAAATTAAATTTCGTGTGTGAGTTTAAGTGTAGCATTAAATCAACATTTCCCAAGTAGTGCAGCAACACAGTGGTAGAGTGGCCAACCGAGAATCCGAGGGTCGCCAGTTCGATTCCCGGGCATCAGAACTTTGCAAGCTTTTTTTCACAACCGTGAAGTGGAAAACTTTATTGGTTGGGAAAACGAATAAAGGAGGAGGAGTTTAAGCACCGGGGCATCGAAAGGTGTCCTAGGGCCAATGAGGCGATGGCATCAGTTGAGGGAATATCGAAAGATGTTTCACTTACAAGTAGTGATTCTGCAGCAACAACATCAACAGCAATAACAACAACGGCAACATCATGCGATGGAAACCAGAAGCGCAGAAAGAGGATCAAGTGCACACAAAATTTGGTAAAGAGGAGATCCACGGCCACCTCAGCAAAGCTGCCAGCTGGGATGAATACGTCGGATATAGACGAGACGTCAGAGGCAGCAAGACAAACCCAGCTAGACACTTCACCCGAAGAGGGTATTGCATATATGTCTGAGGAAAGAGAAGGGGGACTTCACGGCGGGCGATAGTACTGCTGCCTTCGTGAACCTCTCCACATCATAGGCGTCATCTGAGGAGGACGAGGAACAAAGAGTGGTCGCTCAAATTGAAGCAATGGAGGCAGAAATCCAAAGTTTGAAAAGCCAAGTTAAATCCAAGCAAGAAGCGCGCCGAGCGAAAAAACTGAAAGAATTCGAGGAACAAGAACAACAACAGCAAAAAGAACAATTACAAAAACAACAGCCACAGCAGCAGCCAAAACCAGAACGGCAAAAACAACAGCAACAGCAGCAGACAAAAGTCCAGAAACAACCGCAACAAAAACAGCAGCAGCAGAAAAGTCAGTCTCAGCAGCAGCAGCAGCCACAGCCGCCGATTACGAGAAAAGAAAAGGTGCCACCTATAAATACTTATAAAATGGAGTTACAGGATACTATAAATCTGTGTAAGTTGGCCACAGGTCAAAACTTTACTATAAAAAGATTAAATAATGGTAGGCATGCTAATCATTGCTTCGCACTGAAACAGCACAAAAAAATTAAAGCGTTGCTAAAAGAAACCACTACTGAATTCTTGAGTTTCACCCCTAAGACAGAAAAGTTTCAAACGGTCCTTTTAAAGGGCATAGATTCCTGGACGAAACCACAGGTGCTCTTAGATGAACTCCGCCAAAAATCGAATGACGATCTCGTTTTTTATCGGGCCAAACCGTTGGCTAGAGTTAGAGCTAGGCGGGAGAAGCGGAACCTTCATTTCTTGCTAGTACAACTTTCATCCAGCAGCAAACTGGATAGTTTGAGGAGTATCTCCGTCCTCAACTACTAGGTTGTAACGTGGGATAAGCTAAAAAGGCGCGGCGACATGCTTCAATGCATGCGCTGCCAAAGGTTCGGCCACGCCGCAGCAAACTGCGAAATGCAGTCACGCTGCGTTAAGTTTGGAGAGAACCACAATGGATATGAATGCAAGTTAGCAAGGGAACGGGTCGAAGATAGGACCCAGCTTAAATGTGTACTCTGCCGAGGCGGCAGACACCCCGCTAATTATCAGGGATGCCCGACGTTTCAGCTTATAAAAAACAATAAAGCAGCAAAGCAAACAGTGGTAGAAAAGCGTCCAACAGTGCGCCCTCCTACAACAACGCCCGTCAACCCCCAAATTTCTTACGCCCAAATGGCGTCAGGAAGGGGAAGCACGGTACAGCCTACACCAAAGGTCGCCCAACAGGCCCCCGTGCCTAAGGCTCCGGCGGCACAGGCGGATATTATGGACGTTCTACTGGCCATCCACTGGCCTCCGAAACCAGATCAGAGAGCAGGCGACTAGGGTGGATTATCTCTACTCTGTTTCGCCGAGCTTAACGCAACTTAGAGGTTAAGGGCGCGCTGCCGGAGAGGCCCTTTAAATCCTAGCTCTGAATGTAAATTCACTGATTAGGACCGAACGTAGAGCGAATTTATTCCAATTGCTTAAAGACATAAGTCCAGATGTGTTTATGGCTAGCGAAACTAAGTTTAACCAGAAACATAAATTGACTAACAACAATTACAATATCGTAAGAAGAGACCGACCCAATTGCAATCAAGGAGGAGGTGTCGCAATCTTTATAAGTAAAGGCATTAGTCATAAGGTAATATATAATAGTGATGTGCGAAAATTTCGGACGTTAGAGGCACGCATCATATGCATTCATCTCCAACAGAGGAAGCGAATGTATGTGATCGCTGCTTATGCACCGGAAACACCTCAGCCCACACAGTTTATAACAGAGCTTGAAAAGCTTTTTTAATGCTTAAGATTGAGCTCGGAAGAAAACTTTTACATATTAGCCGGTGGTTTAAACGCCAAACACACAGATTGGGAAAATCAAATACAAAATCCTCGAGATAACCATTTGTATAATTGGATGGGTCGATACAACCTTGAGTACCGCCTCGATCTTCTAGCCACAGAGAGGCTATCGTTTCCAAGAAGCGGTGCCTATCTGGATCTATTGCTGAAAGACGCAAGACTAACAATTACTGACGCTGTGGGTCAACGACCAAGAAATGGTTTACGAACGATCGAGTACAACAGTGACCACTGCGGATTCGGCGCCGTTATACAACTTCCGAAAGAGCTTATGGAGTTGGAGGAGGATGTGCCTGTGCATACTTACAATTACAGTAAGGTGCGCTGGCCACGCTTCTCCAACGCCTTATTGACCGATTTACGGTCAAATGGTTTATCCCCACCAAATGACAGGAACCTAACAAATACTGAAATCGACAGATACTTAGAACAAATTGACGAAACGATTCTACGAACAATGAACAGAACAATACCGAAATACAAGGAACGTAACCCAACTGACATGTACCGTAACGCGACAATTGATGCACTTCACAGACAAAAAAGTGGACTACTAACAAGACTAAAACGCTTGTACAGACGATTTACTGATACACGAGATCTGGAGATTAGGGCACTGAAGTCGTCCATCAAAAACATCAACCAATTGATCAAAGAAAATTATAGGTTGTCTATTAATTTGTTCTGGGACAATAAAATTTGTGCCGTTAACTCTAGCGACCCAAGTATGTTCCCAAAAATTAATAAGATTTTTAGAAGAAAAGATCAAAACGATCTTCCGTGTCTTAAGCTCCAGAGGATGGCAGAGAACAAAGACGTACTTCTGACAGCAGGCATAGACCCAGAGGATGCCGAGTTGGACGATGACCTCTATATAATCGAAGATCTGCTGGAGAGAGTGGAGGCTGCGCGGGCTGCTTTCCAGCAAGTGTACAAGGTGATTGCTAGCATTCGCCCGAAATATGACCTGGAGAACAGAGCCCTGCTCCATCACTTATGGCTCCGAAACGATATAACCGAATGGCGATCTGAGAACCTTGGTTTTACCGGGTTTAATGATGAAGATTTGGCAAACGCCATAATCGCCGACCGAAATGGGCCCAATCCCTTGTTAATTTTGAAGAATGAGCTCCAGCTCATCTTCGATTCACTAAAGAAAAAGAAGTCAGCAGGAGTCGATGGTATATCCAACGCTGTACTACGACATTTGCCTCAAGAAGCAGTTGACATTTATACCACACTGCTTAACAAAGCGCTGAATAATGCATATTATCCAGTGCGGTGGAAGACAGCTGTGGTGCACCCTCTTCCAAAAAAAGGGAAAGGACAACTCCAATCCGGCGAAACTCCGGTCGATAACTCTTCTTCCAACTATCAGCAAAGTATTTCAAAAGGTTATTAATAGAGCCCTGTTCAAATGGGCGGAGGACAAATATTATCCCGGATAATCAGTTCGGTCTTAAGGCGGGACATGACACAATCCATGCCGCGTCTTAACTAGTTTCTGATATCCAATGGAACAAAACTAAAAAGCAGTGTACGGCTGCCTGTTTGGTTGATTTGGAGAAGGCCTTCGACACCGTATGGTTAGAAGTTCTCTATCTAAAGCTAACCAGACTAGGTATAAATAAACCTCTATTGTATATACTTTATGACATGCTAAATGGTATAAAGTTTGTTGTCAAGAGTGGCAATGTAACTTCTACCGCAATTTTTAATATTAATAAAGGTCTCCAGCAGGGAGCGATTAACTCGCCGATTCTATTCAGCATTTACACCAGCGATCTGATAGGTAGTCTAACTCAGGCAATTGCATACGCTGACGATCTAATTGCGTACAGAACAGCTAATAAAGTTGCAGTCATCAAAAGTCTCTTGCAGAGTGACTTCGACAAGGTTCAGCGATATTGTGATGACTGGAAGTTGAAAATCAACTTCCAGAAATCGGAAATTATTTTGTTTAGGGCTCCGTTGTGTAGCGCCTTAAGGGACACGAGAAAGAACTGGCGCAAGCTGGTGATCGTAGAGCCATATGGACATCCACTCGCGAGTAAAAGTGTAGTAAGGTACCTTGGTATCTGGTTGGATCACTTCCTGTATTTCGACAGACATATAGGTGCTGCCTTGGCCAGGGCTAGGGGAGCCTTTGCCTTGAAAAAACGACTGTTTTACAGCAGCCGTCTTGACAGCAGGGTGAAGGTGATTTGTTACATGGCCCTCATCAGGCCGATGATTACCTACGGGTGCCCGGTGTGGTTCAACGTCGCCCCATCTCAAATGGAAAAGATTCGGGTGTTTGAGAGGCAATGTCTTAGACGTTGCCTTGGATTACACAGAACACCAGAGTCGGAGTACACAAGATATTATTCCAACCAGGTTCTATGCAACGGAGCCAACATAAACAGAATAGATAATTTTTTGTTTAAGCTGATTCGGGGTCACACTGCAAGAGCGATGTCCTCAACCAACAGCTTAATTTTTGGGGCTTACTACCCCAATAATGAATATTTTGAGAGTGCGCGGTTAAGTGGTTACATCCCTCCCGAAGCATTCCTCTATTTAGACAGTCCAGGGCTGATACAGGATGGAGGACGGTTCCGCTCATCTACCACGTCAGCCGAAAAACTGTGGATAGGCGACTCCTGTATGGTCGAGACGTTATCGCTCAAGGTGGAGCAGAGCGCCTTCGGTTCAGTAGGACTGTGATCGGGATCGGAGGGATAGGGCGAAACAGGAGAACCAGTTCTGGTGGTTCTCTGAACAGCATCATAATATTTAAAGTCGACGAAGATAGTATGTCTTGGCCGACTTACATAGATTTAGGGCAATTAGGTATAGGGAACAGTCGGGGTGGCACCAAAAAAAATTAAATATGTATGTATGCGGGGGCATATGTGCATGTATCTGCGTGTCTGTGCATGTGTGTGCGTACGTATATGTATGTTCGTATGACATGTATGAATGGGTTGTTATGTGTCTGCATGCATATAAAAAATAAACAAAAAAAAATTTGAAAGATGAAAAAAAAATGCTGCTGTGGCTGTTCTTGTTTTTAAGTAGTTTTAAGTGGTTTTGGGTATTATTAGGTATTTTAAGTAGTTTAAGTTATTTTAGTTAGTATAAGTTAGTTGTGTCTAGTTTTAATTATTTTTAGTCTATCTTTAGGTTTAGTTGATAAGTAAAATAGAAAAATATGTAAAGATACCGAGTTTTTTGGCAATAACTTTTCTTGGTTTAAAAAAAAATAAAATAATTAGATTTAAATAAATTAATTTTTAGGTCGAAAGACATTAGTATTAACAGATATAGTTTAGGTTAAGCGCCCGTAAAGGGCCAGTAAATTAGTTGTAAGTTATTGATAATTAGGCTAGTTTTAAACATTTTTGGCTAGCTTTAAGATAGTTATAAGTTAATATGAGTTATAGTATGAGTATAAGTTAATAAAAATGAAATTACAAAAAAAAAATGCATTCATTCATTTCTTCTGAATAGGATTAGTCAAAAACGAGTTTGTTGTTTTTTTCGGTCGAACTGCACATTCTGCAGTGAAGCTGGCGATGCGTCTTCTCACAATTGATAAGCCAATAACGTGCATAATTTCCAAGAATTCGCCGACAGCCAAATTGACGCGAGAATGTAAAATCATTATTTGCGATGAATGATAAATGAAGTTTATGTAGATACATTCCGGCTGCTAGTACATGCGTTCCACAGGGTTCGGTCTTCGGAACAACTCTGTTTCTCATATATAATAGTAGTAATTAGTAGAAGTAATATGTGATTTTATGGATTCTTTAAGTTTAATTTATTTTACCCCAGATTGATACTCACTCGTATCTGTTTAAAAATAGGACATACTCCGATAAAGTGCTGAATGTCTTCATTTGTTCTTAGGTTGCACAAGTTGTATGCTTGGCTTATATCCATCCTATGTGGCAAGCACTTGATCGGTAAAAGCTCACCTCTTACTTTAAAGATAAGAGATATCAATGTTAGGCTGTGGTCGTCGTGAAAATAGTTTTAGGGTCCGAGATCATATGTGAGTATTTTATAAATATTCCTTGTTTGACTCATTTTACTTTGCATACGAAAGTTGTCTTGTGCCGAAACTGCAGTTTTCTTCAGTATTTCCAATTGTTTCATTCTTAAAGCTGCAACATTTTCATCCAATATTCTTACATTATACTCCCTCCCTAGTCTTGACCATTCATTAAATAGCAGCGTATTCCTGTCTTAAAGGTGTTTGGCGATTATGTATGTTAGACGATAAGTAGGTTGCATCATGACTTTCCGGATGTATGAAAAGTGTAGTCTCATTGTATATATTTATAACGGCGGTAGGCCAGTCTCAAGGTGCAGCATATAATTTGGAGTGTTATATGATAGTCTAAATATTCATTTGATGAAGTATCTAATGTAAGAGATTTCTAATTTAAATGTGCTAAGTTCTTCACACCTTATTATCATCTCCTATTTCTTTTGGAGCTTGTTTATAGAACACAGACCACCCTGTCTATTGATAAAGTCTCCCTTATACTCTGAGTATATAAGTGCATTATGTAAATGAAACAATATTAACTATTTAAATGTCTTGTTGTTTTATCGAATGATTTCTTTCACCGTTTTACGAAAAACTTTTGTTACTTTTATTTTATGTATATACGGCAATGCAAGAATTGTTAGTTATGTTAAGAACAGTTTGAATAAAGTCATCAATGAGCAGAGACGTCTTTTAATTTTGTTGCGGCTACCCTAGGACTAGCATTAGTATTGTTCGAATTAGTTGGTAATGTCTTAAACAATCGCGCGATTATTTACGATCCAAGTGGGAAATCTTAAAGTGACACCCATTGAGAACAATATTGGGGGTTGTTTGCTCGGACAAACAATTTTATTTCGAATTGGGAATTAGCTATCTTGCAAATGGAAGTATCTTAGGTGTAGGTACCTACATTGCATGTTTACGATCTATCCTTACCGGGTTTGTGCCTTCCAGCGGAATCATGAGGGCATCATCAGGCCGCGACGTGTCAGTGACCTGACCAGTGGTCGGTGCCGTATCGGGGAGGGACGCATGGTTGGCGGGGGAAGGTTGTCTCGTCCTTGGCCTGTGTTTTTTTTTAATTGTCACTATGCACTGCATATGAATTGTTTTCACTTCACTATTAAGGGTTACTTAAATGATTTTGTGTTTTTTTTGATTAAAATATCTCTGACCGGCGGCGGCGGCGCGCAACACATGAATTACTTAAATAATAAATAGAAGGCAGAAAAGAGCGAGTGAAAGAGATATTTATGCAGGAGTTTTATTAGAAGAGCCGCCGATAGGGATTCAAGGGGTTAAAGTAAGGTAGGCATATTAAAAGTTTAAATAAAGATTTATTAGAAAAGGAAGGTATCCTATGAGTAAAAGAAGGGAGAGGAAGTGAAAGGAAACTAGGTATGTAATTTATTGGAAGCTAGGGGAATAAGGTTTGAGCATAATATTATAAAGGTTTTGGCATAGGATAGTAGTGGATACTACATTTTTATCCAGGGTACGGGCCATCATTTAGACGTACTTTAATAAGCCGTTGAATTTGAGGTAGCCGTTTGTTAATAAAGTAGAGTTTCTGTGTAACAAAGAGAATATGCCACGGTTAGCTCGGATGGAACCGCAAGGCAGATTCTTCTCGACGGTTGTTAGTTGTATTTGAATAGAAGACGTTGAAGTAGTTAGTTGGTAGTGCGGGCAAATTTAAGTAAAGTAAAATAATTTTTAAAAGGCGACAATATTTGAAAAAAAAGGATAGTGAACAATTTTGGAATTGAAGGAAAACCAATAAGAATAATAAAACTTATAAGGGTGAGTTTTAGAAAAATTGAATATCCATCCGTCGGTGTTAAGAGGTTTTCGTTTATATAGTGAGGGTGAATTTGGAGGGTGGCCAACGAGACAGGAGAAGGTCCGCCGCCGCCGTTAGTTTTTTGGGTGTTGTTACCCAGAGTGTCTACGTATACGAACCAGTGCTAAAGGTCCGGTGTGGAGCACCCATCGTTGATTTAAGTGGCAGTTCAAAAGGTTTTACCAGTCCGTGCCTGACCCGGACTAGCAAGTAAAGTGTACACCGTGGTGATTATTGGTACCTATATAAAAACAATACCTACCTCATTATATAAAAATTTAATTACGTACATACGTGCATATTGTTGGAAATACTTATATATCTGCATTATACCAACATTTGCTTGTTGGCGACTTCATGATCACCCTCACCTTTTTATAATTTAAATTTCCTACAAGAAGTACCCTAGCGTTAGCCTACCTCGAATTATCGACAGTGGGTTCATAATGTCAGTAGTGGCGGAGCCGTGCGGAAGGCGTACAACGCGGCTGTCTGGCCCCGTTTTCAACAAGCGGAATCATATACATATTTATATATATTTGGGGTGATATTATGCTTATTGATCTATATAATTTTTCTTCTTTATTGCTTTATATTTTAATTATATTTATATTTGTTCATTGGTGATTGAATGCCTGAATTTTTGGGCAAAAGTGTTGGGAAATAGCTTGGGTAAGGCTACCTTTTTTTTGGTGATAATCCCGCTGTTCTACCGTGAGTTGGGTTCCCACAAACAGCCCGTTTCGGGAGATTTCGCCCGTCCTTAGTTACCCACATAGAGCTCTTTGTAGGTAGGAAAAAAGGCGGCATAAGAATCCCTTTATAAAAAAAAGAAGGGGGATTCATCGAAGTGCCGGTTGGAAACGGGAACTTAAGCCCCGGTTCGGCAGTGAAGAGGCCGCAAACTTTTGGCCGTTATAAATTAAATCAAATTAGACACTTTTCTCCAATTTTGGGGGTTATTACCTTTAACAGTTCAATTATTGACGGTGTTTTAAATATTTCAGTAATATATTCATGTACCTAGATAAATTAAAACGTTCTGAACGTTTTGTTGTTTCAACCGATTAATATTCCATCGCTAAAGTGAATTTCAAATGATTGTAGGTTTTATGTCTTATTATTTTTAATGTTAAATGTAAGTTTTTTTTGATATTAAATAAAATCTGTGAATCACGCCAGGTTGATGAAACGAAAAATTATTTTTCTTATTTATTGAGCTTTTCAGGAATTTTAATGGCCTGTTAATTTAATTTTCAGGGGGTGCGGTAAGGTTGGCTGAGGCCTTCCGGTAAATGAGTAGGGTTCTTCCGCCGTTCTAAGTCTTTGGCATTTTCAGGACAGGGGAATTCGAAGAAAAGGGCCGTACGAATTCCAGGTTGGGTGGGCTAGGCCCAACTGCAACAACAGCCGCAGTGATTTCCCAAAGTGTATCGTGGTTTTGTGGTGGCTAAGTGGATTTAGTTTTTGGAATGTCTTATGTTTTTTGAAATAGGTTAGGTCTAGCTGCGGGGGCAAGATACCCCCCTACATCCGACGAGCTGAGCTGAGTATCGCGAGCATGCCATCGCCTTCGTAGCAGACATTCTTTCACTACCCTAACCCCTCTCATCAAAACCTATTGCCCGACCCAATCCTACCTCCTACCGATCCTAACCTATCCAAATATCTCTTTCTTTTCCCATATCATAATACCGTCCACTCATTTTACCTCATTTCAAATGGCGCCCATTCGTGTTGTGTTATTGTTTAGTCCTTTGTTTTCAGATGCTTTCAACGCTGAGTGGTTTCGGAAGCAACATCCAATGGTGACGTAAGTCGTAAAAGAGATTGCTGTACAGAAGGCTTTTTACTCGCGACGGAACGATTGGGGATTGGGGATGAAATTACTTGGAGTTGAAATAAATAATATAAAGAAAAATTTTATAGTCAATTTTCGGTAACATCGCGGAAGGAATCCCATCGCAGCGTATGTCTTAAACAGATTGCTTGGAATAATGCTCGTTTAATTGCGACGGTATAGTGGGAGGGGATAAGCGATGGCATCGAAAATGTGGGATGCTACTATCTTTGTTATCGGTGATAGAGTTTCTGTAAGTCTTTCTTAGGAAGGTTGCAACGGACCAAAGAAATTGCGACAGGATCTCTTGGATCGGGTTTCGGGGATAATAGGAGAAGTCAACTCAGATGTTTCAGCTTCCAGATTCAGATCAATTCGTAAGTCTTGGAGGGGATTGCTCATCAGAAAGCCCAAACAAATGCGACGAGGCGATCTGGATGTGGCAGTGGAAGCAAATGGGTGGAGTTTTTGTATTCGTAATTGGTGTCCCTGTTTATTTCCTCGTGTTTTATGTTTAGCCACACTTTGGGAAGAGTAAGATAGTGAACATCGAGTAAATGCAAAGACTTAGTTGATGGTGAGAATCAAGGTTGAATCGTACTTATGTGACAAGACTGGTAATTACCGAAGACAGCCGCTTGAAACACCCCCGCATTCTTAATGAAAAAAAATATACAGAAACATTTAAGGTAGATGAAAAAAATAAACAATCGTCGTTTTTGTTCATATTTAGTTAATAATGAGTAAAAATTCCAAAATTTTACTAAGTTAAGTTAGTGTTTGTTGCTCCTGATAGGCGCTTCTATGTCATTATACATATATTTAAGTCCATTTTGTTTGAAAATTATTTCGTCAGTTCTTAACAGTTTAAGTCAGATTTTGTTTTTTTGTTAGCAGATTTAAATTCATCATTTATCTAAATTTTGTTAGAAAGTTTGGTTAGAAATTCGTTTGCCGAGATCGGGATAAGTTACCGTCAACAATTAAGGGGCAAGTCTTAGGTTAGTTATTTTTGTAATTTTTATAGTAATTTTTGTTAGTTTTAGGTAGAGTTATAGTATAGGTATATAAGTAGATAGTAAGGTAAATAAAAAAAAAAAAAAAAAAAAAAAAAAAATTATTTTCATTAGGATAGTACAATTATATGAATAAGTTTTCTTTAGTATTTAGGTTTCATTTATATTCTTAGTTAGGCAGATAGCGTAGAATTAATTAACAGGAATTGGGAATTTCACGGATTTTCTATTAAGCAGAGAGTAGGTATTCCTTGTCGGCCGTTAGATAACGATAAGTCAAGTAAAGCGTTCCGATAGCCAGAGACTTACCAGGTCACTTCGCGAAAAATTCTTAGAAAACATCCCAGATATGTCTCTTTTGCAGCATTCTCCGATAAGGAAAACAGCTCCCCCGTCGGAAAATAAATCCAAGGGGGCCCCTCCGGACGAGACAGTAGTAAGAGGAGATTCCGGTGGGATAGTACTAGAGGACGAACTAATCCAACCTGCAGGTACTAGTAAGTCTGGGTTGGCTGACAGGATACCGCCAGATAATTCAAGGGTGCATCTGGGGTAAGAGGTCCTACTGAGTCCAGCGGCCCGGGAAGCGAGTCAAGAACTGTATCGGCCCCGGCGTATATATTATCACAATAACGGGGCAAGCAATTTCGGCGAATAGCAATGCTGGGGATCAGGGAGCGATTGTTACTACCGAAATAAGGGCAGCAATTGAGCAGGCTGTGGGAAAGGCCTACGAGGCTTATAACAACTCGCTAGGTAGGCAGATATCGGAGTCGCTAAAAGACGAGATTCAAAGGCAGTTCCAAGACCTTTTGAAAGAGGGAGATTCTACTCGTCGTCGAACACCTCCGTTTGAGACTAGATTTCAAAATCCGTCGAGCATTGATTTCAATCTAGGGCCTGCTCAGCAACCTACTCCCGAATCTTCAGGTCATTATCAGCTGGATCCTAGGTCCATACCTTTTCATCCGGTGAGAGATCATCATCAATTAGGTGGGAATTCGGGGAATAATGTTCAAGATTTTAATTGGGAATATAGAATGCCTCCACCTCGGCGACACCAGCAACCATACTATAATGTATCCCCAGTGTATTCACACTTCGGCGGAAAAATGCCCATTAAAATGAATAAGTGGGCTTGAAATTTGATGGTAAAGCTGGGTCTCTGAGCGTGGAGGACTTTGTGTTTAGAGTGGAAACTCTGCAAAGCCAATACGATTGCTCTTGGGTTGAGATCATGAGGGATTTCCATCTCTTGCTCTCGAGTGCTGCAAGCGAGTGGTACTGGTGGTATCATAGATCCAATGGACGACCGGACTGGCCAATGCTTCGAGACGCATTAATGCGCCAGTTCCGTAGTTCAAAATCAGATTTTGAGGTCATAAGACAAATAATGCAACGCAAGCAGAGCACCGGGGAGTCAAGTGATGATTATTTTGCGGCCATAACCCGACTCCGATCCCAACTCAAGATGCAAATCACAGAAATTGAACTGGTTCGAATGCTGAAGAGGAATTTGAATGAGCGGTTAGAAAGTTTAGTATACTCACAAGCCGTATATACCATGGACCAGCTGAGGATGGCTTGTAAGGAAGCAGAGTACGCGTTTCCGAGGAGAGACAGAGATGGGCCTAAGCAGTTTAGGGCACCAGCTCGTTAAGTGGCCAATGAGCTGGAACTAGACACTGTGAAGTGAGGACGATGCGCGATGAGCAGGTGAATGCCTTTCAGCATATGGGTGCTCGTCCAAAGTCATCAGGCGGGCAAAGTGAGAGCAGACCAGGAGTTTGCTGGAACTGCCGCGCTCAGGGTCATTCGTTCGTGGATTGCCCATCCACGAAAAGGAACATATTTTGCTATAGATGTGGGCAGGAAGGGGATATTACGCCGAAATGCCCACGCTGCAACCCGGAAAACCGCAATCGGAACGCGACGGCTTCGGGGGAGTCGCGTTCGACTCAAACTCCCCAAAACGAAATTTAGAGATCCCTGAGCCACCAACCTCTTCCAATAAAAATAAAGTTAAAATACTAGCGAGAGAGCATGATAATGAGAATTTAGAAAGCAAGCCAGAACGCAGATTGTTTCAGTTAAAACCATTGCATATAAGGTTAAGAGATTATAATTTAGCTAGGGATAGGATATTTAATGCGAACGTAAGCGAGGTATCTAATAGAATAAGTAAAACGAGATTGAGGCATAAGGCTAGAAAAGAAACTAGGATGAACATTTCTTCAACCGTCATAGATACCTATACTGACCCCAGACCTTATGCGAAGATCAGAATTGCTGATAGGGAAATGAATGGTTTATTAGATAGCGGGGCCAGTGTAAGTATACTAGGGAAAAACTGTTTAGATTTTTTAACACAGATCGGAATGGATTTTAAACCCTTCAAATCTGGTGTTAAAACGGCTGATGGAAGAAACCAGGCTATAATAGGTAAAGTTAGGATAACGGTTAGGTATAAAGATAACGATCAGGTAATATCCTTTTATTTAGTGCCCAATCTGGAGCAAGAGTTGTATTTAGGGGTAGACTTTTGGAAGGCGTTCCAAATTGCACCAAACGTTGTGAGTTCCTTGTCGATTCCAGAAGAAGACGCAGATTTAGTAAATGCACATGAACTTTCATTCGTACAGCGATCTAGATTGGATGCGGTTAAGCAGAAGTTTCTCGATTTTGAACGATTCGGGCTCGGAAAGACGACTCTTATGGAGCACATCATCGATACCGGAGATGCGGTGCCGGTTAAGCAGAGACACTACCCTGTTTCTCCAGCGGTGCAGGCCATTTTATACCAAGAGCTGGACAGAATGCTCAAACTTGGCGTTATAGAGGAAAGTGAGAGTCCTTGGTGTTTACCGGTTGTCCTTATTAAAAAGCCAGGTCCAAACAATACTATTAAGTATCGGTTTTGCCTGGACTCACGTAGGGGCAATTCGGTGAGTAAGAAGGACGCAAACCCTCTGCCGCATATCGAAGGGATTATCAGCCGCCTTCCGGATACATACTTCATTAGTAGCGTTGACCTAAAGGAAGCATTTTGACAGATACCGCTGGAGAAAGAGAGTAGGGAAAAAACTGCGTTTGCGGTACCGGGGAGACCCTTATACCAGTTCACAGTCATGCCTTTTGGATTGTGTAACGCGGCCCGTCTAATGGACAAGGTGATCCCTGCACGAATCCGGGATCGTGTTTTCGTGTACTTGGATGATTTGCTCGTAATAGCGCCCGACTTCGAGACGCATATCGCTCTGCTAGACGAAGTGGCCGAATGCCTTAGGAAAGCGAATCTCACCATCAACATTAAGAAATCCAAATTCTGCTTTAAGGAGCTAAAGTATTTGGGTTTCATCGTTGGTGGTGGGAAATTGAAGATCGACCCGGCCAAGGTCGAAGCTGTAAGGGACTTCCCCATGCCTAAAAATCCGAGACAGGTCCGAAGGTTTCTTGGTCTGGAGGGGTGGTATAGACGTTTCATTAAAGATTTTTCAGGCTTAACTGCTGCTTTAACGGACACCCTAAAGAAGAAAAACGAGAAATTTCTGATGACAGATGAGGCGAAAACCGCTATCGAGAATTTAAAAGGGGCTCTGACGACAGCTCCGGTGCCCACCCATCCTGATTTTTCGAAGCGATTTTTCGTACAGTGCGATGCTTCTGATTCTGGAATCGGAGCGGTACTCTTTCAAAGGAGCGAAACAGGAGAAGAGAGCCCGATTTCATACTTCTCCCAAAAACTTAATTCGACTCAGAGAAACTATAGCGTCACCGAGAAGGAGTGTATGGCTGCAGTTATGGCAGTAAAAAAGTTCAGGCCCTATGTCGAGGGCATGGATTTCACCATCATAACCGATCACTCTAGCCTAAAATGGTTAATGACAATGAAAGACCTTAGTGGCAGGCTGGCTAGGTGGTCACTGGAATTGCAGTCGTATGCCTTCGACATGGAGCACCGTAAAGGTTCGCTGAACGTCATGCCGGACACTCTTTCTCGGGCGCACTTGGATGCTTTGGACTTGGAAGAAGTAGTACCGTTGATAGACTTAGAATCCCCAGAATTTCACGCCGAGGAGTATAAAAGCCTGATAAGTACCATTCAAGGTCATCAAGGAGAATTGCCGGACTTGAAGATCGAGGATTCCTTTGTATACAAACGTGCACTCCCTCTGAGCGGAGATGAGTCATTATTGGAAAATACCTGGCGACTGTGGATACCATCCGGGTTGACGGAAAGTTTAATCGCCAAGGCCCATAATCCTCCTCAGGCCGCTCATGGAGGAGTGGCGAAAACTATGCACCGTATACGGCGGTATTTTTACTGGCCAAATATGACCGTCCAAATAAGACAATATGTACTTCAATGTGAAATATGTAAACAGTCCAAGCCTTCATGTCAAGTTCAACGTCCGCCTGTATCTAATAGTTTCGTCGTCGACCGTCCGTTCCAAAAACTCTATGTTGATTTTATTGGTCCCTATCCGAGGTCCAAAACCGGAAATTCGTTTGTGTTTGTTGTCTTAGACCACTTTTCAAAATTTGTGTTTTTAAAACCGCTACGATCCGCTAACTCTAGCAGCATTATAGAATTTTTAAAAAATGAAATTTTCAATTCGTACGGAGTACCTCAAATTCTGCATTCCGACAATGGAAAGCAATTTATATCGAAAGATTTTCAAAGCTTTTTGGAAAAATACGGGGTACGTCACTTTAGAACTGCGAATTACGCCCCGCAATCGAACGCGTCCGAGAGAGTCAATAGAACGTTACTAGCCGCGATACGTTCGTATTTAAAAGAAGATCAACGACATTGGGATGTTCACTTAAGTGACATCGCATGTGCGTTGAGAAGTTCAGTGCATTTTGCTATTGGTGTGTCACCATATTTTGCCCTATTCGGGACAAATATGATCACGCACGGCAGCGGTTATGCACTGGCAAAAAAATTAAACATGGTGGAAGACGGTGAACTGTTGACGCTCCCGAGACAAGAACGATTGCAGATTATACGATCCAAGATAAAAGAGAGTATATCCAATGCAAAAGAAAAAAGTGAAAAAACATATAACACCCGTTCCCGAAATGTTCGTTACGTGCCCGGTCAAGAGATTTATAAGCGCAACTTTATTCTCAGCGACTCTTCCAAACGCCTATCTTCAAAATTATGCCTAAAATACATTAAGTGCAGAGTAGTTAAGTCCGTAGGGAAAAGTATGTATGAGCTCGAAAATTTAGCTGGAACAAAAATTGGTGTTTTCCATGTTAAAGATTTAAAGCAGTAAGAACTATCAGCCATATAAATATGAATTTATTATGAAATCATCACAGTTGTCCATATCAGCGATCCGCCGTTAGCAGGATCCAAAATAGTACAATGATCACTGGATGGTATTTTTTAGATTACCTAGACTTAGTTGATGGTGAGAATCAAGGTTGAATCGTACTTATGTGACAAGACTGGTAATTACCGAAGACAGCCGCTTGAAACACCCCCGCATTCTTAATGAAAAAAAAATATACAGAAACATTTAAGGTAGATGAAAAAAATAAACAATCGTCGTTTTTGTTCATATTTAGTTAATAATGAGTAAAAATTCCAAAATTTTACTAAGTTAAGTTAGTGTTTGTTGCTCCTGATAGGCGCTTCTATGTCATTATACACATATTTAAGTCCATTTTGTTTGAAAATTATTTCGTCAGTTCTTAACAGTTTAAGTCAGATTTTGTTTTTTTGTTAGCAGATTTAAATTCATCATTTATCTAAATTTTGTTAGAAAGTTTGGTTAGAAATTCGTTTGCCGAGATCGGGATAAGTTACCGTCAACAATTAAGGGGCAAGTCTTAGGTTAGTTATTTTTGTAATTTTTATAGTAATTTTTGTTAGTTTTAGGTAGAGTTATAGTATAGGTATATAAGTAGATAGTAAGGTAAATATAAAAAAAAAAAAAAAAAAAAAAAAAAAAAAAAATATTTTCATTAGGATAGTACAATTATATGAATAAGTTTTCTTTAGTATTTAGGTTTCATTTATATTCTTAGTTAGGCAGATAGCGTAGAATTAATTAACAAGAATTGGGAATTTCACGGATTTTCTATTAAGCAGAGAGTAGGTATTCCTTGTCGGCCGTTAGATAACGATAAGTCAAGTAAAGCGTTCCGATAGCCAGAGACTTACCAGGTCACTTCGCGAAAAATTCTTAGAAAACATCCCAGATATGTCTCTTTTGCAGCATTCTCCGATAAGGAAAACAGCTCCCGCGTCGGAAAATAAATCCAAGGGGGCCCCTCCGGACGAGACAGTAGTAAGAGGAGATTCCGGTGGGATAGTACTAGAGGACGAACTAATCCAACCTGCAGGTACTAGTAAGTCTGGGTTGGCTGACAGGATACCGCCAGATAATTCAAGGGTGCATCTGGACGGGGTAAGAGGTCCTACTGAGTCCAGCGGCCCGGGAAGCGAGTCAAGAACTGTATCGGCCCCGGCGTATAGTGATATCACAATAACGGGGCAAGCAATTTCGGCGAATAGCAATGCTGAGGATCAGGGAGCGATTGTTACTACCGAAATAAGGGCAGCAATTGAGCAGGCTGTGAGAAAGGCCTACGAGGCTTATAACAACTCGCTAGGTAGGCAGATATCGGAGTCGCTAAAAGACGAGATTCAAAGGCAGTTCCAAGACCTTTTCAAAGAGGGAGATTCTACTCGTCGTCGAACACCTCCGTTTGAGACTAGATTTCAAAATCCGTCGAGCATTGATTTCAATCTAGGGCCTGCTCAGCAACCTACTCCCGAATCTTCAGGTCATTATCAGCTGGATCCTAGGTCCATACCTTTTCATCCGGTGAGAGATCATCATCAATTAGGTGGGAATTCGGGGAATAATGTTCAAGATTTTAATTGGGAATATAGAATGCCTCCACCTCGGCGACACCAGCAACCATACTATAATGTATCCCCAGTGTATTCACACTTCGGCGGAAAAATGCCCATTAAAATGGATAAGTGGGGCTTGAAATTTGATGGTAAAGCTGGGTCTCTGAGCGTGGAGGACTTTGTGTTTAGAGTGGAAACTCTGCAAAGCCAATACGATTGCTCTTGGGTTGAGATCATGAGGGATTTCCATCTCTTGCTCTCGGGTGCTGCAAGCGAGTGGTACTGGTGGTATCATAGATCCAATGGACGACCGGACTGGCCAATGCTTCGAGACGCATTAATGCGCCAGTTCCGTAGTTCAAAATCAGATTTTGAGGTCATAAGACAAATAATGCAACGCAAGCAGAGCACCGGGGAGTCAAGTGATGATTATTTTGCGGCCATAACCCGACTCCGATCCCAACTCAAGATGCAAATCCCAGAAATTGAACTGGTTCGAATGCTGAAGAGGAATTTGAATGAGCGGTTAGAAAGTTTAGTATACTCACAAGCCGTATATACCATGGACCAGCTGAGGATGGCTTGTAAGGAAGCAGAGTACGCGTTTCCGAGGAGAGACAGAGATGGGCCTAAGCAGTTTAGGGCACCAGCTCGTTAAGTGGCCAATGAGCTGGAACTAGACACTGTTCCGGAAGTGAGGACGATGCGCGATGAGCAGGTGAATGCCTTTCAGCATATGGGTGCTCGTCCAAAGTCATCAGGCGGGCAAAGTGAGAGCAGACCAGGAGTTTGCTGGAACTGCCGCGCTCAGGGTCATTCGTTCGTGGATTGCCCATCCACGAAAAGGAACATATTTTGCTATAGATGTGGGCAGGAAGGGGATATTACGCCGAAATGCCCACGCTGCAACCCGGAAAACCGCAATCGGAACGCGACGGCTTCGGGGGAGTCGCGTTCGACTCAAACTCCCCAAAACGAAATTTAGAGATCCCTGAGCCACCAACCTCTTCCAATAAAAATAAAGTTAAAATACTAGCGAGAGAGCATGATAATGAGAATTTAGAAAGCAAGCCAGAACGCAGATTGTTTCAGTTAAAACCATTGCATATAAGGTTAAGAGATTATAATTTAGCTAGGGATAGGATATTTAATGCGAACGTAAGCGAGGTATCTAATAGAATAAGTAAAACGAGATTGAGGCATAAGGCTAGAAAAGAAACTAGGATGAACATTTCTTCAACCATCATAGATACCTATACTGACCCCAGACCTTATGCGAAGATCAGAATTGCTGATAGGGAAATGAATGGTTTATTAGATAGCGGGGCCAGTGTAAGTATACTAGGGAAAAACTGTTTAGATTTTTTAACACAGATCGGAATGGATTTTAAACCCTTCAAATCTGGTGTTAAAACGGCTGATGGAAGAAACCAGGCTATAATAGGTAAAGTTAGGATAACGGTTAGGTATAAAGATAACGATCAGGTAATATCCTTTTATTTAGTGCCCAATCTGGAGCAAGAGTTGTATTTAGGGGTAGACTTTTGGAAGGCGTTCCAAATTGCACCAAACGTTGTGAGTTCCTTGTCGATTCCAGAAGAAGACGCAGATTTAGTAAATGCACATGAACTTTCATTCGTACAGCGATCTAGATTGGATGCGGTTAAGCAGAAGTTTCTCGATTTTGAACGATTCGGGCTCGGAAAGACGACTCTTATGGAGCACATCATCGATACCGGAGATGCGGTGCCGGTTAAGCAGAGACACTACCCTGTTTCTCCAGCGGTGCAGGCCATTTTATACCAAGAGCTGGACAGAATGCTCAAACTTGGCGTTATAGAGGAAAGTGAGAGTCCTTGGTGTTTACCGGTTGTCCTTATTAATTTTTTTTTAATTTAATTTTAATTTTGGTGGGGGCAATACCCCCATTTATTTGGCTTAATACAAGCTTCATAACTTAACCTAACTTAAAACTATGAAACTTAGGGCTATGATTGGGTTGAATTGGGCGGACGATTTAACGGGAGGATTTTAAGGCTGGGAGTGCTGAGATTGAAGTCGAAACAGTTTTCGTTCAAATCAACCCTTCGCAGCATTCGGGTAATAGGTTCATTGAAGCCATAAGAGGTACGATGAGTAGGCAGGTAGAAGAGGCGAGGGTTTCTTAGGTTACGGGGGTTAGTGTTGAAAAAGATAGAGTTGTAGAGGGTTTCAGAGTCAACGGAACCCGAGAGAAGTCGATGAATGAAGAGGATTTCTGTTATTTCTCTTCGCTCTTGCAGGGTATTGAGGTTAATTAGTTGGAGGCGATTTTGATAGGGGGGCAGAATCAAGGAATTATTCCAAGGCAGGCCACGAAGGGCGAATCTTAAAAAACGGCGTTGAATGCTCTCGATTCTAGAAATATGAATTTTTTGATATGGGGACCATTATTGACAGGCGTATTCAAGTAACGGGCGGACAAAGGTTATGTAGAGTGATCTGGTGACGTAGGGGTCGGAGAATTCTTTGGACCATCGTTTCACAAAACCAAGCGTTGAATTGGCTTTAGAGATAATATTATCGATGTGTGTTATGAAATTGAGCTCTCGGTCACATAGTATGCCGAGGTTTCGAATCGATTCAACTATGGCTAAGGGTTGATTGTAAAGAAAGTAGCTCCTGGGACAAGATTTTATGCGTTTGCGTGAAAAAGTGATAGATTGACACTTAGCAATATTAAGCTCTAAGCAGTTTTTGATACACCAGACTGAGAAACTGTCGAGATCTAGTTGAATAAGGGAAGAGTCGTGTGAGGAAGAAATTGTCTTAAAAAACTTGGTATCGTCAGCGTATAATAAGATATGGGAATGTTTAATGACCAATTCAATATCGTTAATTGTAAGAATAAAAAGGAGAGGTCCTAAGTGACTTCCTTGGGGGACCCCGGAGGTAGCTAAGAATGAATTGGAGAAGGCAGATCTGAAACGAACACTGTAATACCGGTTTTCCAGATAAGAAGAAATCCATTTTAAGAAAATAGGTTCAAAGCCGAGGGTGGACAATTTGAAAAGTATAAGTCTATGTGAAATTTTGTCAAAAGCCTTACTAAAGTCAGTAGAGATAACATCTACTTCCCTTCCGCTTTCTAGAGCTGAGACTGTATACGATACAAATTCAACTAGATTAGTTGTTGTAGACCTACATTTGAGAAAGCCGTGTTGTCTAGGGGAAATTAGCGACTTACAACGGAAACTTAAAATTTCGTACAAAATACTTTCAAATATTTTAGGGATATGTGAAAGTTTGGCAATGGGACGATAGTTTTTAATATCGTTCTTAGTACCCTTTTTGTATATTGGGGTTATGAAAGAAGTTTTCCATACCTGAGGAAATTCTCCTTGAGATAATGATAGGCTGAACAATTTGGAGAGCGGAAAAGGGAGAGCTGAAGAACATTTTTTTAGGAATATTGCGGGGAGGCCATCAGGGCCAGGAAGATATTCATCGTTAAGTTGATTCAACTTATTTTCGATGATATATGGGTCGACGGTAGGAGGAAGAAAAGGACCTAGCGCGAAATTTGGCAAATAATCGAAATAATCTGAATCAGGTATGAAGGAATCGTCGGTGAAAGATTGCTTGAAAAACGTGGCAAAAAAATTGGCAATATCTTGCGGATTATTCGAAGTTTCGGTATTGTAGGAAAGAGAGGAAGGGTAACCATCGGATTTTCTTTTAAAATTGACGAACTGAAAGAACGGTTTAGGATCATTTTTAAGGTTGCTTTGTGTTTCTATTAAATAGCGTTGGTAAAGGGTGTTGTATAGCTCGCAAAAGTGAAGATAAGAACCAAAATAGTTAGAATAATCAGGGGGCGATCGGGTACGAAGGAAAATTGCCCACAACTTGTTTCTCTTGTTACGCAAAGAGCGAAGCTTGCGGTTATACCAAGGTGGGGAGGCAGCCGATGTCTTTTGGCGACTAAAGGGTACATGGAGAGAAATAGAATTAAATATTTCCCTGTAAAATTTTTCTGTGGCATCTTTCATGATAAGGCTATCGAAATTAAAGGAAGTTCTGTTGAGATATTCATTAATATGACGGAAATTTGCCTTATGAAAATCAAAGGAGTACTGATTTGTAGGGAGATTAGTTGGTAGTGGACAATCATGATAGAATGAGAGAATTAGGGGAGGATGATAATTGTCGATAGTAGATAAGGATAGAGGTGAGAGTGATACTGAAGAGTTAATGGGATCGGTTGTGAAAATAAGATCTAGTTGCCTGTCCATATAGTTTAGTATACCACTAACCTGACAGAGGCTAGAATCTGCTAGGCGATCTATAAAAAGGCATTCCTTTGCAGAAGTGGGATTTGAAGCAATATAATAAGATTGATCTTCAGATGAAGTCCATTTAAGATGGGGAAGGTTAAAGTCGCCGAAAAGAAGGATGTCATCGTTGGGGTCACATAAAGCAATTATGTGGTCAACCATTTCAATGGCGAGCTTATAAGATTCAATAGGCTGCGACGGCAAAATATAGCAACATATCACATAAAGCGACTTACGGGGTAGTCTTATCTTAATTGAGACATAGTCGAGATTAGGGGAAGAAGAGACTGCAATGAGGGATGAGTCTAGTGTGTTTTTAATAGCTAGTAGGACACCTCGACATGGGCATTCGTCAGAAGATCCGTTAAGTTCATCGTCGCGATAAACGTTAAAAGAAGAAGGAAACAGTTCTTGGTTGTTTATACTAGAGACCAGATTTGTTTCCGTCAGGGCGTAGATATCAAAGGATAGAGCGTAGGATTGTTGTAAAACAGTATGAGTTTTTGAACGAAGACCTCGAACGTTTTGATAGTAGAAGGTAAGAGGGAGGATTTGGCCAGCTGGGAAGGTGCAAGGCATTGTTTTGGATGGGACATTAGGAGTGACATATATGGCTGGGTTCGAGTTAGGAGCGAAAGTAGTTTTTAAAGTTTGTGCGTGTACTTTGAAGGTACGACGTACGTTTGGAGCTGATGTGAGAGGCGTAAGTTTTAAGGTCTTTATTAACTGTTGTCGGAGAAATGTTGTAGTTTTCATGAAAACGCGTGTAAATCTTTTTCAGGGCTACGGGGTCAGTCGGGAGTCCTTCTTTTTGTATTTGAACAATGACATTTGTTTTTGTTTTGCCGTCAATGCAAACCGATTCAGATTTGTCATGTAGGTAGGCAAGGTACAAACGAACATTGTCGAAAAGTTTTTGATCTCGAAGTCTGGCCATTACATAAAGCCCATCGAGTTCAGTGTTTGTGGGCGAGGGGTCAGTTAATCTATTGGTAAGTTTCACAGCAGGGGGAGTCATTGGGTCGAACATTGGGGAAGGTAACGATTTTGCAGTGACATTTGATATTCTTTGAGATGGGGCAGAATCTGAGGTGTTAGTATTTGAAGGATTTATAGTATGAGTGTGGATGAAGTTCGGGTATTTGACTATGATTGGAGTGTTTTTTGGAAAAAAGGCTTTTGCTAGAGGATGGGGTTGGGATGCGAGATTGAAAGACACACGTTTACGTTGAGAAGGATTATCAGAGGAAGTTTTAGGAAGGGTTGTGCGGCCATAGCTTAAAAACATCCGTTTCGCAGGAGGATTCAGTGAAAACTGTGGGGATTTGCGCTTCAAAGAAAGAGAATTAGTTTTAAAATTGTTAATGTTAGTGATAGTTCGAGAAAAGTTTGGAAAGATACCCGCCTTTGTAGTCCAGTTGGGATCAGAAGTATGGGATTTATTTTGTTTATTTTGCTTCTTAGGGAGGTCTGGATAGGGGATTTTGGAATAATTTATGGGGTTATGATTAGTATTCCTTATTGTAGATAAACTGCTATTCCATTTAGACATCTTCATCTTATTAATTCGGAAAGATCCGTTAGGGTGATGAAACAACCAGTCATACTTAGATGGAAACTGGATTTTAAAACTTCTGAAAGACGTCCGGCAACATTCAGTTACAGCGATGGAGAAAGTGCGTTTAAAAAAAGATTGAACCCAGCTTTCATCGGCAAATTTAGGTGTGTTACTCAGACAGAAGTAGCTATTATTGGCTGAATTGAGTTTCCTTAATCTATTAGTCCAGTCTGGTAAGTTCCATGTGGTTCCAAATTTTTCGATGAGTGTTGGTTCTATGATTGGAGACTCTGCATTTAAAGTAGGAGGTTGTTGATTTATAGTAGGAAGTTGTTTACTGACAGCTGGAGGCAGAGGTGTAGTATTAAAGACTGATAAAGGAGATTGGTCGACTGTTGAAGGTGAAGGTGCCAAAGAAATAACAGGTAGGGGAAAACGTTCATGTAGAGTTATGTCCATTTCATCTAGCAAGGAAGTGTTGTACACAATGGGAGAAGGTTGAAATTGACCGGTTATCCCATCAATCTTACATGTAGCAGATTTGATGTCGTCCGCTAGTTCGCCAATGCTGATACGAGTTTCGATTAATTCACTACTCATAGCATTGATAACACTTAGGGCATCTTCAAGCATGGCAACAGGTTGACGTAAACCAGGTGTTGTTGTTCTTGAGGTAGATTGAAAATGACAATCGAGGTCACTACGCAGTGTATTTAATTTGTCTATAACTGTTTGTACTGAGTTGGCAGTTGTACAAGGACTTAGCAATGCTTTTAACTCAGTTTTAAAAACATTTAAACGTTTTTTTCCGTTTTCTTCACTATTATTGTTTATAGTTAATTCCGTTAATGCCGCGAGTTTTTTTTCGATGGAATTAAACTTGGTAAGACACCGTTTATTAACGTTCTCAATTGTATCATTTAACTCCTCGAACGATTTTGAAAAGTCATCAATTTTGTTTAACTGGCTCATGACGCCTTTGTGAAAGTGTTTATTATTAATAAGGATGGAATTCGTTGAATCACTTTGGCATTTGATGGCAAGTAACACGTGCGAAAGGGAGATTTCTTTGCATTCATCACAGTAAAATGAGAAGTGCAGTAGATAATCTTTTAAATACGCAGTGGACCTTTTACTTAAGCCAATACATAAAGGGTGAAATGATTTACCACAAATCCCCTTACACTTCACAAGGTCATCATTTTTTTTGTCAATACAATTGGCGAAACAATTTTCCATTATTAAATTCACAACAATTGGGTCAAATAAAAAAAAAAAAAAAAAACAAAAATGTAGGTGCAAGGTAAATGGCGATAATGACGATGGTATACTTTTGGTATTCGCGACAGAAGAAGCGGAGGAAACAAAATTAATTTTAAATAGAGGGCTAAGTAAGCACTGATTTGGGGCAGGCAGTTAAGTAGGTTGAAAAAACCAGCAATTAATGATGACACTGAAAGAAGTCAATAACGCGCGTTGAAATTATATTGGTTTTCGGGGCTATGTTATTTTTTTTTTTTTTTCGTTTTTAGGGCTTTTAATGGTGAAGGAAAATTATAAGTATTTGCGGAGCGAAAAGAATACGACTGCACTTGACGGAAGTTCGAAACCAACCGAAAAAAAGCCAGGTCCAAACAATACTATTAAGTATCGGTTTTGCCTGGACTCACGTAGGGTCAATTCGGTGAGTAAGAAGGACGCAAACCCTCTGCCGCATATCGAATGGATTATCAGCCGCCTTCCGGATACATACTTCATTAGTAGCGTTGACCTAAAGGAAGCATTTTGGCAGATACCGCTGGAGAAAGAGAGTAGGGAAAAAACTGCGTTTGCGGTACCGGGGAGACCCTTATACCAGTTCACAGTCATGCCTTTTGGATTGTGTAACGCGGCCCAAAGGTTATGCCGTCTAATGGACAAGGTGATCCCTGCACGAATCCGGGATCGTGTTTTCGTGTACTTGGATGATTTGCTCGTAATAGCGCCCGACTTCGAGACGCATATCGCTCTGCTAGACGAAGTGGCCGAATGCCTTAGGAAAGCGAATCTCACCATCAACATTAAGAAATCCAAATTCTGCTTTAAGGAGCTAAAGTATTTGGGTTTCATCGTTGGTGGTGGGAAATTGAAGATCGACCCGGCCAATGTCGAAGCTGTAAGGGACTTCCCCATGCCTAAAAATCCGAGACAGGTCCGAAGGTTTCTTGATCTGGCGGGGTGGTATAGACGTTTCATTAAAGATTTTTCAGGCTTAACTGCTGCTTTAACGGACACCCTAAAGAAGAAAAACGAGAAATTTCTGATGACAGATGAGGCGAAAACCGCTATCGAGAATTTAAAAGGGGCTCTGACGACAGCTCCGGTGCTCACCCATCCTGATTTTTCGAAGCGATTTTTCGTACAGTGCGATGCTTCTGATTCTGGAATCGGAGCGGTACTCTTTCAAAGGAGCGAAACAGGAGAAGAGAGCCCGATTTCATACTTCTCCCAAAAACTTAATTCGACTCAGAGAAACTATAGCGTCACCGAGAAGGAGTGTATGGCTGCAGTTATGGCAGTAAAAAAGTTCAGGCCCTATGTCGAGGGCATGGATTTCACCATCATAACCGATCACTCTAGCCTAAAATGGTTAATGACAATGAAAGACCTTAGTGGCAGGCTGGCTAGGTGGTCACTGGAATTGCAGTCGTATGCCTTCGACATAGAGCACCGTAAAGGTTCGCTGAACGTCATGCCGGACACTCTTTCTCGGGCGCACTTGGATGCTTTGGACTTGGAAGAAGTAGTACCGTTGATAGACTTAGAATCCCCAGAATTTCACGCCGAGGAGTATAAAAGCCTGATAAGTACCATTCAAGGTCATCAAGGAGAATTGCCGGACTTGAAGATCGAGGATTCCTTTGTATACAAACGTGCACTCCCTCTGAGCGGAGATGAGTCATTATTGGAAAATACCTGGCGACTGTGGATACCATCCGGGTTGACGGAAAGTTTAATCGCCAAGGCCCATAATCCTCCTCAGGCCGCTCATGGAGGAGTGGCGAAAACTATGCACCGTATACGGCGGTATTTTTACTGGCCAAATATGACCGTCCAAATAAGACAATATGTACTTCAATGTGAAATATGTAAACAGTCCAAGCCTTCATGTCAAGTTCAACGTCCGCCTGTATCTAATAGTTTCGTCGTCGACCGTCCGTTCCAAAAACTCTATGTTGATTTTATTGGTCCCTATCCGAGGTCCAAAACCGGAAATTCGTTTGTGTTTGTTGTCTTAGACCACTTTTCAAAATTTGTGTTTTTAAAACCGCTACGATCCGCTAACTCTAGCAGCATTATAGAATTTTTAAAAAATGAAATTTTCAATTCGTACGGAGTACCTCAAATTCTGCATTCCGACAATGGAAAGCAATTTATATCGAAAGATTTTCAAAGCTTTTTGGAAAAATACGGGGTACGTCACTTTAGAACTGCGAATTACGCCCCGCAATAGAACGCGTCCGAGAGAGTCAATAGAACGTTACTAGCCGCGATACGTTCGTATTTAAAAGAAGATCAACGACATTGGGATGTTCACTTAAGTGACATCGCATGTGCGTTGAGAAGTTCAGTGCATTCTGCTATTGGTGTGTCACCATATTTTGCCCTATTCGGGACAAATATGATCACGCACGGCAGCGGTTATGCACTGGCAAAAAAATTAAACATGGTGGAAGACGGTGAACTGTTGACGCTCCCGAGACAAGAACGATTGCAGATTATACGATCCAAGATAAAAGAGAGTATATCCAATGCAAAAGAAAAAAGTGAAAAAACATATAACACCCGTTCCCGAAATGTTCGTTACGTGCCCGGTCAAGAGATTTATAAGCGCAACTTTATTCTCAGCGACTCTTCCAAACGCCTATCTTCAAAATTATGCCCAAAATACATTAAGTGCAGAGTAGTTAAGTCCGTAGGGAAAAGTATGTATGAGCTCGAAAATTTAGCTGGAAAAAAATTGGTGTTTTCCATGTTAAAGATTTAAAGCAGTAAGAACTATCAGCCATATAAATATGAATTTATTATGAAATCATCACAGTTGTCCATATCAGCGATCCGCCGTTAGCAGGATCCAAAATAGTACAATGATCACTGGATGGTATTTTTTAGATTACCTAGAGATAATCTCAAGACACAAATCGTTATTGTCTACAAAAAATTATGGTTATATAGGCGCAATTCGTAAGCACCCGTTATAGTCCTCGTCGCGCGAAGTCTTGAGAAAGAGGTTACGAAAATATACCAGCGATAGTCGATATCAATAACTCTATGTACCTGAACAACTGTGATATATTTTTTTTCAATTATCTGTGATATTTTTATTCTGGCCGTAGTTTGTAAGAAATTCAATTTTTTTTTGTAACATCTAATATATGCTACATCTGTAATATGAATTCAAAGTCCGGTTATGCTACATCTGTGATATTTTTCTCTATGTATGTCGAATTGAATCGAAATCCGTTTCACCTTTTCGTATTTAAATTAATTTACCTGTGATAGTAGTAATTTAAGATTATCCACGGGATAGTAAAAACCGACGATAAGGCGAACAATAACTTCACAACGCTCTTGTAACGTGTTTTTTTTTTGCTACCAGGCTTATTCATCTTTGCTGCTATGCAAAAAGGGAAAAATGTTACCCTTTGTCTAAAGGCATTAAATGGATTTGCTTCCTAGAACAAGAATGGCAGGAATATGGTTATTCATATTTGTAAGAACACCGAGCAGAATAGAATTCTGAGAATATCTGAAGGGCTTAAGTATATAAGGAAAAAGGTGAGAGGTAAATGTAAATAATAGGCGATAGGTTTATAGGGGTAGCACACATACCTAAGTCTATAATAAAAATTAAAACAAAAAAAAACAAATGTACTAACAATGAATCGATGATAATTAGAACTTACCCAGCGAGTTAGACCGCAAAGATAACCGATGGGGTTATAAACCGCTGCGCTGGCACTTGTTTACATTTACTATGCCCGGCTGCTGTTCTGGGTTCTTCCCCACTGATGGAGGTGAATTATGGTAGTAATATGGCATCCGAGTTTCACCGTCCCCTTCGTTTCGAACGAAACATCTGAAGCCGGAGGTTTGTTGCGGCTACCCTAGGACTAGCCTTAGTATTGTTGGAATTAGTTGGTAATCTCTTAAACAATCGCGCGATTATTTACGATCCAAGTGGGTAATTTTAAAGTGACGCCTATTGAGAACAATATTGGGGGTTGTTTGCTCGGACAAACAATTTTATTTCGAATTGGGAATTAGCTATCTTGCAAATGGAAGTATCTTAGGTGTAGGTACCTACATTGCATGTTTACGATCTATCCTTACCGGGTTTGTGCCTTCCAGCGGAATCATGAGGGCATCATCAGGCCGCGACGTGTCAGTGACCTGACCAGTGGTCGGTGCCGTATCGGGGAGGGACGCATGGTTGGCGGGGGAAGGTTGTCTCGTCCTTGGCCTGTGTTTTTTTTTAATTGTCACTATGCACTGCATATGAATTGTTTTCACTTCACTATTAAGGGTTACTTAAATGATTTTGTGTTTTTTTTGATTAAAATATCTCTGACCGGCGGCGGCGGCGCGCAACACATGAATTACTTAAATAATAAATAGAAGGCAGAAAAGAGCGAGTGAAAGAGATATTTATGCAGGAGTTTTATTAGAAGAGCCGCCGATAGGGATTCAAGGGGTTAAAGTAAGGTAGGCATATTAAAAGTTTAAATAAAGATTTATTAGAAAAGGAAGGTATCCTATGAGTAAAAGAAGGGAGAGGAAGTGAAAGGAAACTAGGTATGTAATTTATTGGAAGCTAGGGGAATAAGGTTTGAGCATAATATTATAAAGGTTTTGGCATAGGATAGTAGTGGATACTACATTTTTATCCAGGGTACGGGCCATCATTTAGACGTACTTTAATAAGCCGTTGAATTTGAGGTAGCCGTTTGTTAATAAAGTAGAGTTTCTGTGTAACAAAGAGAATATGCCACGGTTAGCTCGGATGGAACCGCAAGGCAGATTCTTCTCGACGGTTGTTAGTTGTATTTGAATAGAAGACGTTGAAGTAGTTAGTTGGTAGTGCGGGCAAATTTAAGTAAAGTAAAATAATTTTTAAAAGGCGACAATATTTGAAAAAAAAGGATAGTGAACAATTTTGGAATTGAAGGAAAACCAATAAGAATAATAAAACTTATAAGGGTGAGTTTTAGAAAAATTGAATATCCATCCGTCGGTGTTAAGAGGTTTTCGTTTATATAGTGAGGGTGAATTTGGAGGGTGGCCAACGAGACAGGAGAAGGTCCGCCGCCGCCGTTAGTTTTTTGGGTGTTGTTACCCAGAGTGTCTACGTATACGAACCAGTGCTAAAGGTCCGGTGTGGAGCACCCATCGTTGATTTAAGTGGCAGTTCAAAAGGTTTTACCAGTCCGTGCCTGACCTGGACTAGCAAGTAAAGTGTACACCGTGGTGATTATTGGTACCTATATAAAAACAATACCTACCTCATTATATAAAAATTTTATTACGTACATACGTGCATATTGTTGGAAATACTTATATATCTGCATTATACCAACATTTGCTTGTTGGCGACTTCATGATCACCCTCACCTTTTTATAATTTAAATTTCCTACAAGAAGTACCCTAGCGTTAGCCTACCTCGAATTATCGACAGTGGGTTCATAATGTCAGTAGTGGCGGAGCCGTGCGGAAGGCGTACAACGCGGCTGTCTGGCCCCGTTTTCAACAAGCGGAATCATATACATATTTATATATATTTGGGGTGATATTATGCTTATTGATCTATATAATTTTTCTTCTTTATTGCTTTATATTTTAATTATATTTCTATTTGTTCATTGGTGATTGAATGCCTGAATTTTTGGGCAAAAGTGTTGGGAAATAGCTTGGGTAAGGCTACCTTTTTTTTGGTGATAATCCCGCTGTTCTACCGTGAGTTGGGTTCCCACAAACAGCCCGTTTCGGGAGATTTCGCCCGTCCTTAGTTACCCACATAGAGCTCTTTGTAGGTAGGAAAAAAGGCGGCATAAGAATCCCTTTATAAAAAAGGAAGGGGGATTCATCGAAGTGCCGGTTGGAAAGGGAACTTAAGCCCCGGTTCGGCAGTGAAGAGGCCGCAAACTTTTGGCCGTTATAAATTAAATCAAATTAGACACTTTTCTCCAATTTTTGGAGTTATTACCTTTAACAGTTCAATTATTAGCGGTGTTTTAAATATTTCAGTAATATATTCATGTACCTAGATAAATTAAAACGTTCTGAGTGGGTTGTTGTTTCAACCGATTAAAATTCCATCGCTAAAGTGAATTTCAAATGATTGTAGGTTTTATGCCTTATTATTTTTAATGTTAGATGTAAGTTTTTTTTTGATATTAAATAAAATCTGTGAATAACGCCAGGTTGATGAAACGAAAAATTATTTTTCTTATTTATTGAGCTTTTCAGGAATTTTAATGGCCTGTTAATTTAATTTTCAGGGGGTGCGGTAAGGTTGGCTGAGGCCTTCCGGTAAATGAGTAGGGTTCTTCCGCCGTTCTAAGTCTTTGGCATTTTCAGGACAGGGGAATTCGAAGAAAAGGGCCGTACGAATTCCAGGTTGAGTGGGACTAGGCCCAACTGCAACAACAGCCGCAGTGATTTCCCAAAGTGTGTCGTGGTTTTGTGGTGGCTAAGTGGATTTAGTTTTTGGCATGTTTTATGTTTTTTGAAATAGGTGAGGTCTAGCTGCGGGGGCAAGATCCCCCCCTACATCCGACGAGCTGAGCTGAGCATCGCGAGCATGCCATCGCCTTCGTAGCAGACAGCCTTTCACTACCCTAACCCCTCTCATCAAAACCTATTGCCCGACCCAATCCTACCTCCTACCGATCCTAACCTATCCAAATATCCCTTTCTTTTCCCATATCATAATCCCGTCTGTTGGATGCTGTAACTGACGTGAAGTACTAGACACGTCCATCGCTGTCCCAACGAGATGTCAACATTATACCATTTGTTTGTATTGCTGGTATTTGTTAACTTTGAAAAATAAGCCCAAAGTTATATGAAGGGCAATAAAATACTTACTATTTTCTTGGATAACAAAGAGTGCGTTTCATTTTCCTTTTTTTCGACAGCCATTACCTTTTGAATAATATAAAAACTCACCCAGTTTAATTACACAGTTTATCTTTGAACAAACGTTTTGGTCCTTCGAGCAATTAAGCGAACTAAGTGCCAAGACAATTATAGTGCCAATAAACAATTTAATTTGAATTGTACCTAAATTCAAAAATTAAAGACATTGTGCCGACATTTTGTCGTTCGTCAATTTTATTTTAAATCGTCGTTTTAAATACATTTGATTGAGTTAAATTACAAATTATAATTCATTTAACATAAAATATACAAACATTTTTGGTTAATAATTTATAATGTATACATAATTAATAAATTAATAAACAAATTCATCAGTGGATACAACACCCAGCCGCCAGCCGCATCGCCACACATCGCCAACCGCCACCCATCACCAATTGTTTGCAATCTATTGTAACTCAGTCAGTCAGTCAGTTCATCTGCTAATATAAAACAATAATTTCACAGTGAGTACAATTTTATTATATATATTATATATTATATATTATAAACACATATTATATTATACATATAACACAAAATCGAAATGAGTGCTGCTGCGAAATTAGTAAAAACCATTTCAACCCAAATCTCTAAAGATTTTGAGAATTTTAAGAAAACAGTTTCTCCAAGTCGTAGAACAAAAAACTACATAAATACACGTCTGGAAACTCTCGAGAACAATTGGAAAAAGCTTGAAGATCGCTATTATGAAGCTGTTAGCGACGACGATTTAAAGCCGGAAGCACTTAAAACGGCCGAAGATTGTTACAGCGAAGCCAATGAAAACTACACGATTTACCGATCAATGTTGTTAGACGAAGTTGATAAGTTAAAGGCAGATTCTGAAAAAGAAAAAACGTCAATCAACTCAACCAATGAATCTTCCAATCAAAAACAGCATGACGTACGTCTGCCAAAAATTCACCCACCCACATTTACTGGTGAATATCAAAATTGGAGATCATTCCATGACCAATATGTTTCTCTGGTGCATAATAATGCCACATTGACCAAAATTGAAAAATTACATTATTTGAAATCGAGCTTCAAGGAAGGTGCTGGCGTCTTGCTTGAACATATAAGTGTAGACGATGCGAGCTGCGACCAAGCCTGGGAGTTGTTAAAGTCTCGCTACGATTTTAAAAGAATCCTGGTCAATAACGAATTGAAATTATTTTACGAACTGCCGGTCGTTCGAGAAGAAACTGCTAAAGGAATTCGTGAATTATTAGACAATGCTACAAAAATCTTGCATGCACTAAAGAATCTCGAGCTACCTGTACAACACTGGGATGCAATAATAATTTTTTTGCTTTTAAAAAAGCTACCGATTTCTCTGCAATCCAAATGGGAAACACAGCTTGGAACTAAGAAAGATATCCCTTCGTATAAGGAATTTTCTCTTTTTTTAGAAACAAAGTTCCGATCGCTAGAAATGGTGAATCAACAAACTGATAGACAACCATCATCTAACAAGAAGCAAAATAATGTGTTTCATGTCAACACCGATGAAAGACAGAATTTTTCATGCAAAGTATGCTAAAAAGGTGTGCATTCGTAAAGAACTTGCGCTGAATTTTTGAAAATGGATGCAAACACACGACAACGAATTGTCAAACAACAGGGCAATTGTTTCAACTGTTTGGCTTACAGTCATCAAACAAATAACTGCCCAAGCAGTAAAAGATGTCATTTTTGCAATCCAAATCACAATTCGCTTCTTCATCTTGGAAACACCAATAATCCAAATCGCCAACTTTCGCAATACAGCCCATCCCAACAAAATCCATTCAACCAAACAATAGCTCATAACAGTCAAATGCCACACAACACAAACAATAATAATTCAAGTAACGCACACCATTTCAATCGCACTCAAACACAGTCAAACTCACTCACCCACGCTCAGCAAAATAACGCATTCAATCAATCAAATTCAACCAATCTAAATCGCACTCAAACTCATCACGTTACCACAGAAATCAACCGAAACGCTCCAGCCTTTCAACCGTATGATATGCAACCTTCAACATCTTCTAATTGCTGTCATCTAAATGAAATTGGAAACACCCAAATTTTACTCGCAACAGCAATTGTTAAAGTGAAATCAGCTCATGGAACTTTCTTTAAGTTAAGAGCATTAATTGATCCTGGATCTCAAGCAAGTTTCATAACAGAATCAGCTGCTCAACTATTGGGTTTGAAAAAGCACTCAACTTCCTTCGACATTTCTGTCTTAGGACAAAAAAGGACAGGTTCGTGTCAGAACTATGTTGAACTAAGCTTGCACTCAAACTGTTCCGATTTTGTAACAGTGACAAAAGGCTTCATTTTCAAAACCCTAACAGGACTTTTACCAAGCCAAGAAATTATACCAGATAAGCTGAAACACATTCACGGTTTAAAACTTGTCGATCCTTCATTCCATGTACCAGCTCGAATTGATCTTTTATTAGGCAGTGATGTATACTGCGAAATGGTCTTACCAGACGTCATCAAAAGTAATGAACTCGTTGCGCCAATAGCACAAAAAACTGAATTCGGCTGGATAATTATGGGTAAAGCTCCCGTTGGAAGAACTTGCTCAATACAAGTATACACACAGTTGACACTCAATGATGTTGACACAGAAATAAGGAAATTCTGGGAAATTGAAGAATCCCCGTATGCTAAAGCCGACGTTGAAGAAGACGTAGCGTGTGAAAATCATTTTCTACACAGCATCAAAAGGTTGGCGGGAGGGCGGTTTGAAGTAGCTCTGCCCTTTAAAAGAAATCATAGACCAGAATTAAGATCAACACAGCATAACGCACTCAACATGTTTTTAAAACAAGAGCAAAAGTTGCTTAACGATCCTGATTTGCATAGAGAATACAACAAATGTATAGCAGAGTACCTTGAACACGGACAAATGGAAGAAATAGACATTCATAATGACACCAGAATAATCTCACCGTATCACTATGTAGTTCCACACCACGCCGTCATCAAGGAGTCAAGTACAACCACCAAACTTCGAGTGGTTCAAAACTTCGGACGGAAGTTCACTCAACGATCACCTGATGACTGGTCCTAAAACTCAAACTGATATTATATCGATTATCTTAAAGTGGAGACCTTACAAAATTACCTTCACAGCAGACATCGAAAAGATGTATAGGCAAATTAAGATCCACCCAGGAGATGCCTACTACCAACTTATTTCTTGGCGTGAGGATCCATCCACACCCGTTAAATTATATAAAATTAACGTCTTAATGTTTGGTACTGCCCCAGCACCATATTTGGCAAACCGAACACTTCAGAAGTTGGCATCCTATGAAGAGACCACACATCCATTAGCAGCAAAAATGGTTCGTGAAGAGATGTACATCGACGATCTGGTTTCAGGTGCAGATACGCTGGAAGAAGCCAAAGAAAAGTATAAGCAGATTTCAAAATTATTATCGTCTGCTGGTTTTCATCTTCGGAAATGGATGAGCAATGAGGAAGAATTTCTCAAATCCATTCCACAAGAAGAGCAAGAAACCAAATTATCACTCACCTTTGGAACTTTGGATCATACGAAGACTCTTGGGATAAGTTGGTATCCTTCTACCGATTCGTTTTCATTTCAAAGAATCCCCGTTGAAGATTACGTTACAAAGCGCTCAATACTCTCAACTATCGCACACATTTTCGATCCACTCGGATGGATTTCGCCCTGTGTTATCAAGGCGAAGATCATCATGCAGCAATTATGGTTGAGTGGACTTTCATGGGATGAAACCATTCCAGCCGAACTTCATCAAGAATGGTGTTCTTTTAGAAACGAATTAACTAATCTCGAATCCTTCCGTATTTCACGCTGAATAAACACCCAAAAAGATGTTAAACACGTTGAATTACATGGTTTTAGTGACGCTTCTACCAAGGCATATGGAGCAGTGGTTTACATTCGATTTTTAGATTGTGAAAACCGCATACACACTCATCTGTTAATATCAAAGACTAAAGTTGCTCCGGTAAGCACAGTATCATTGCCCAAGTTAGAGCTGTGTGGGGCTGTTCTTCTGGCAAAGTTTCTCAGATACACCCAAAATGTTTTCCCGTTTCAGAATGTAAGAGGGTTTGCTTGGACGGATTCAACGATCACTCTTTGCTGGATAAGTGCGTTGCCGTCGAAATGGAAAACTTTTATCGCCAACAGAGTCACTGAAATTCAACGACTCACGAATGTGAGCAGCTGGAAGCATATTCCAACGAAGCTTAACCCAGCAGATCTAGCTTCTAGAGGAGTAATGCCATCCAAATTAATAAACAACGCTTTATGGTGGAGGGGACCACCGTTTCTTCAAGAGAGATGGGATTTTTCAAGTCCACAACAACCCACCCAATATGAAACTAATGAAGAGAAACGAGAAATAAAAATTAATGTCGCCATCGAAGATACTGACGACATTTTAGATATCGTCTGTAAACAATCCAAACTCACTAAAGCTCTGCGAATTATAGCGTTTGTTAACAGATTTCTCTTTAACGTTAGACGGGAGGAATCTTGTAGAAGAAAATCAGTTCTGACACCAGTAGAACTCGATATGGCTATGAGAACAGTTATCAAAAGTGTGCAAAAACTTATGTTTTACGACACCATAAATGAACTTCACAAAACTAAGAGAAGTAAGCTCAACAAAACACTTAATCTTTTCATTGATGGTTGGGGAATACTTAGAATCGGAAGGAGACTCCAAAAAGCGACACTAACATATGATCAAAAACACCCGATTGCATTAAGACCAGAGCATCATTTCTCGAGACTTATAATTGAAGACGCCAATGAGAAAACTTTGCATGGCGGTATTCATCAAGTAGCTGCTTATATAAGAAATAGATTTTGGATATTCAACCTTAAGAGAACGGTCAAGAAATACCTGAGTAGATGCATAATATGTTTTAAAAACAAGCCAAAATCCTTACAACAACTGATGGGAAGCCTCCCAGCACCAAGAGTCAATATTTCTCGACCTTTTACACATACTGGTGTCGACTACGCCGGACCCATTGAAGTTAAGGCCTGGAAAGGACGAGGTTCAAAAAGATTTAAAGGCTATTTCGCAATTTTTATTTGCCTTTCAACAAAAGCAATTCATCTGGAAGCTGTAACCGATCTTACAACACAAGCTTTTATTGCCGCATTCCGTCGATTCACTTCTCGCAGAGGTATATGTACAAATATATATAGTGATTGCGGAACCAATTTCAAGGGAGCTGCGGTGGAACTTCAAAAAATGCTAGATGCTGCTAAACTCAACTACATCGAGATTGCTGATACATTGAGCAAACTGGGTACCCATTGGAATTTCATTCCTCCCGCTTCTCCACACTTCGGAGGTCTATGGGAAGCAGGAGTGAAATCGGTCAAGTTCCATTTGCGACGCGTTGCCCGAAACCAAGCCTTGACGTTTGAGGAACTCAGTACGCTTCTAGCGCAAATAGAAGCTTGCCTCAACTCGAGACCTCTATGTCTAGTGACAGATAGCTTGGAAGATTTTAGTGCTTTAACACCAGCTCACTTCCTTATCGGTACATCAACGCAAACAGTTCCAGAAGCAGACCTGACATCAGAAAGAATTGGATACCTAGACAGATGGAAATGTCTACAAGCATCACTTCAGACATTTTGGAAGGAATGGAGTCGAGAATATCTTACGAAGCTTCAAAATCGACCTAAGTGGCTGAAAATCGAAGATCAACCCAAAATCGGAGATCTAGTCATTCTTCGAGATGAAAGACTTCCACCGTCAAAATGGTCCATGGCAAGGATAGTTGAAACTTATCCCGGAGAAGATGGACTTATACGTGTAGTAAAAGTACGAACACCAAGTACAGAATTTAAAAGGCCAATCACAAAAATATGTCCACTACCATCTAACAACGCTTAGCAAGAAAACGAAACAATCTGAACAATGTTCCTTAATCAAAATATTCAAAGAAAACCACCTTTAAAAAACACTCAAAACCTAAAACCTAATCATTCATTCTTAAAACTCAACACACTTATATTCAATCTCAATCACAATACAAATAATTACAACAAGGATCATTCAAATTAATAAAATTAAAAATGCAACCAAACATTGCATTCAAATAATGATTTCGAACCCATACACATACACACACACCCACACATACACCCACACCCACACAAACATACACTCACACCACGTCCACATACACATTCACAGTCCGAATTCAAAACACATCCATTCATAAATAAACACACTCATTTATAAAAAACCTACTCCAATAACAAAACAAAAGTTTTTTTTTTTTTTGCCAAATGAATTGAAAAATGAATGTTAAAAAAAAAAATAATTTTCAACAAAATATATAAAATTACTCACATAAAATAAATAACCCAGGGTGGGAACCGTGTAATCTGTTTGTGCAAATTCGTCAAACAGCATTACAATAACAACAAATGAAAACTGAAAAAAGGGAACGATTAACTAAGAAAAAAAATAACACATTACCTTACACATGGCATCAAATTAGGAGCAACATCAGCACATCGAAATTGTAAGCACCTGTGGAAAACAAAAAGAAACAAATACGTTGAATGGAAATGTAAAGGCAATATGTATGTAATTAAGTATGATTGACCAAGGTCAACAATAACAAAGACCGGCGATCACAATATAATACGAAATGTATACCTAAATTAAACATTTAATCAAAGTAATATAAATTGAAATAGAAGGAATAAAATACTACACATTTAATAACTAATTAAAAATAACAACACACATTCTAATAAAATACTACACATTTAATGTGTGAAAAGAAATACACTGCACCAATACACCAAAATAAATGAAACATCGCGATATAAACTACTACGAATACACAATAAAAGACTAAACACCGCATTAATCTATTGAAAAACGTTTAATTTAATTCAACAATAATTATTTCACTCATTAAAATCACAACACGAATTACAAAACAAAAAAAAAATCAAAATTACGCGATTAACACAAATTGAATTGAAGATAGCCGAATGCAAAGATGGACGATGACGTTTCGGTTGCATTGGTAGAGTATCGAACTCCATAAATTTAAAGCTGCCGTCACATTTGACGTGGAGTTGTATTTTGAAAATGTAGATGGAGTTTTTTAGAATTAATTAGTGATAAAACCATTTATTATTCGTTTTATTAATCAATTTTTCTTTTCATGTGATTTATATGAAAATGGAAGAGGCATTTCGATATCGAACAATTAATGGATATAAAGGCACAATTCAAACCGTTTACTTCGTGCACTGGGGGGGGGGAGGAGAATGTTGGATGCTGTCACTGACGTGAAGTACTAGACACGTCCATCGCTGTCCCAACGAGATGTCAACATTATACCATTTGTTTGTATTGCTGGTATTTGTTAACTTTGAAAAATAAGCCCAAAGTTATATGAAGGGCAATAAAATACTTACTGTTTTCTTGGATAACAAAGAGTGCGTTTCATTTTCCTTTTTTTTCGACAGCCATTACCTTTTGAATAATATAAAAACTCACCCAGCTTAATTACACAGTTTATCTTTGAACAAACACCGACCACTTCTTTTACCTCATTTCAATTTTAATAATTAACTTATGATTTTTTTGGTAAATTTTCTTGTGCATTTTATATTGCATCCTTAATTAAAAGCCCTTATACTAAGTAGCTTCTCCACTTCTTCAAATTGGTATTGACCCAAAACCGGTGCCGCATAACGCATAATTGATCTCATCACTGCTTTAAATATCTTGAACTCAGCGCTCGGATGAACACTGTTTTCGCTAAGGACTCCACTGCAACTGCAATTTATTGCGCGTTTAGCTTCTATCAATTTGTTTTGAAGGTATTTCTTAAATGACACTGTGGCGTGATGAGTACACCAAGGTATTTATATCCTTTGACCTTCTTCAGTTCTTCGTTGAGTCAGGTCAATTTTTATTTCTCGCGTATATTCAGGATCCATTTCGGAAAACCATGATTTTAGATTTAGATTCCATAAAGTGCAGTATTCGGTCAGCTTATTTATCATTTATTGCATCCCGTTTAGATTATCGGCCAGTATTACAATATCGTCCGCGTAGAGAAGAAGTTTAATCTTCATTCCAGCAAATGTTATTACTCCCGGCAGGAATTCTCCAATGAGAATAATATCGGGCTGAGAAGACATCTATGCTTTACTCCTGTTTCAGTTTGAACCCATTCGGATAAGATATTTCTATCCCAAACTGCAGTCAGATTTCCATCGTAATAGTTGTGCAGAACTCTTCGCATTTTGGTTGAAAGTCCTAGATTCTAGAGTTTGTATAATTAAGCTTTCCTATTTACAGAATCAAATGCAGCCTTGGATTCCACATAGAATGCGTATAGCTTTTTTCCATTGTCCAAGTATTCTCGTGCTATGCTCTTGAGGGAGAAGTTTTTATCAACCGTAGAATATTCTTTGCGGAACCCAGCTTGGTATTCGTTAATCAAATTGTTTTGCTGTATCCATTCAGTAAGCCTTTCCAACATCACATCCGTAAATATTTTTTGATAGTGTTAAGAAAGGAGATTCCTCTATAATTACATGGCTCCGTTGGGTCACCTTTCTCCAGAATTGGAAATATGATATTTTTCTGAAAACTTGATGGAATTTCGGCAGTGTTGAAAATAAAATTAAAGGCTTTTGCGAGTTCGGTGATGAATTGGGGCGTCGCATTTTTGAAAAATTCATAAGAAATGCGATCTTCACCAGGGGCTGTGTTTGAACTACAGAGATTTATGACTCTGATTATATCCATATATGTAATTGATCGATTAAGAGCTTCAACATCCAGTAAGGGCATTGCGAACTGTAAGTTTCCGGAAAGTGTCATATTCAGTAGCTTTTTAAAGTATTCAGCTAAAACGGGTGCTTAAACTTTTATGCTACGCCCCATGCTCGGGGCATTCAGACTTTTAGCGATCTTCCAAATGTAATACTGTCCCTTACACTACTGAGCGTCGAAACTAGTTCTTGCACATGAGCTTTCCTTTTATTCATACAGGCAAGTTTGTACATTTTTTTCATCTGTTGGTACATTTGTTTTGCATAGTTGCAGTCATCTTTCCTTAGCATTCGCAGAAAGGCGAACGATTTTTTCCTGGCTACTTTATATTCCCAGTCATACCAATGTTGCTTTTCCTTGTGCTGTCTACTTGTTGAAGAGGTTTAGCAGCGTCATAAATGCAGGTTGTTAGTATGTCTACGTCTCTTTCTGTTTCGATAATGCTGGGTTTAATCCGATCGAACTGGAGATTAAGATTTGCTGAATACCTTTCCAAGTGCTCTTTTATCCACTGCAGTTTTGATGGCAAGCAACTGTTTGCCTCAGTAGAGGTTCCCCCTTGTATGTCCAAGTTTAACGTTACTGATATTGGTAAGTGATCTGAGTTAATTAACTCCTTTACTTCGAAGTCTTAAATAAATTGGAGGCACATTCCTTTAGTGAGGCAATAATCAATCGCTGAGCATGCCGTGCCCTCATAAACGTCAGCAGTCCTCCTTCATCACTTTTAGACCGCCCGTTAAGCAGGACAAGTCCAAAGGCTTCCCATATTTCTAAGCGCTTTTTCCCGTTTTCTTCAATTGTTTTGTCTGTTGCGACTATAAATTCTGATATTGACTCAGGTAAGATCTCCGGTTCCACGTTCAACGTATGTGTGTCTCCAATTCTTCCGTTGAAATCTCCTATAAGCATTATATTTTCTTCGTTTAACTCTAGTAGAAAGTTATGTAGGTTCGTATATTCCTCCATCCATTTATTGCAGTCGATGTAGGCTGGAACCACAAGCATTTTCCCTCTTTCGGTACTTATTTTAATAAGGTCACATTCGAAAGATTTTACAAAGCCACATCCTTTGTCCTTTATAGTACCCTTCTTATCCCATATACTCATACACCACTGGCCCTACCTCGTCTAAAAGTTCTTAAATAAATGTTCAAAGCGTTCCACATTTTTTTCTACAAATGTTTCATACAACATAAATCTATCATAATTATTTATAAATTGAAAAAATCGCTAAACAATAATTTAATAGCTAAACCTGCAACATTGTATGACAAAATACTTATATTATAAATGAAAGGATTAGATTTACTTTTTACTTGCGATTATAGGTACTATAAGGCAAGCTATGTATTCGTAAGAAAAAAAAATTCTTACACTCAAACATAATATACGGATCATAGAGAACACCGAAAAAGTGGGTCCCCCAATTCCGTCTGTCTGTTTGTCCTCGAGTCTGCAGCCTAAACGGTTCGGTGGATTTGATTCAAACTTGGTACATATTGTTTTCTCGGTAATATGCCCACACGTTTTTTTCATTTTTTTAACACGACAAATAACAGTAGCTCCCATACATTTATTTGGCCAAAAACAAAAACCTTCTTTTTCTCAAAAACAACTCCAACGATTTTCATGAAAAAAATCAGTTCCTTGATAATTTTTTTTTGTGAAAAAAATTGTTATTTTTGATTTTTTTGAAATTTTTTACGCAGAAGTACCAAAATTTGTCAAAAAAAAATTTTTTGTGGAAATTAATTTTTTTCGAAAACGACTTAATAGATTTTTTCAAAACTTCGTATTTGCTGATTTTTTGAAATTATCTTGAAAAGTTAAAACAAAACTGTTTTTGGAAAATAAAAAACAACGGTATTCCATTCCGCCGTCTTCTTAACATGACAGTTTATTATTTTTAATCGCAATTTCATTTTTAATTTTAACTATCCGCCTTCTTCTCTCACGTGCTGCAAACGGATATTCTTTATGCATAGCAATACCTGTGGCTCGAAGATTAGGGGCAGATTGCAATACGCGGCCAACATACTCTCTGTTTTGGAACTCCAAAATTACATTTCCTGCATTGGCTCTCGTGGGTTTTAGCTCCCTAGCTGATGATATAATTGCGTGATTTTGGGACTGTAGTAAGTCTCAGCAGAGAGATTTGTCTTTATCGGAGGCAATTTCACCGTTTTCTAGCGAAAGGTGAACAATTAATTTTTTTTCATTTGGCCTGCTACATAGCCACTCTACTTGTCTTTCAGGTGAGATGCAGCCGGTTTTCATTGCTTGTAATTGGTTTTGTAAGGATACATTTTTTTGGTGGAGTGTGTGCAATTGTAATCCAATGCTCTCCAAGTCCGATTTAGTTGGCATATCCTTCAATTTCTCGTGCAAAGCTGATGAAATAGAGTCGCGAATAAGAATTTTCATGTCATTTGCAGACATATTGCCAACCCCCGTTCCTTATGTGGTTCCTTTCTGCTTTTGAGGTGGGAAATCGGGAGACGTTTCTGCCAATTGGTGTTGTTACGGTATCCTGTACTATTGCTTTGAGGTGTGCAATTCATTTTGATTTTATATATTTCTACTATAGAAGTAAAATCTCTAGTTTTTTGTGTTCAATTTGACTCACCCTTGATGAGAAATGAGTTTGGATTAAAATAGATGCACTTTTGGTAATTTATTTTTTGTTTTTAATGCGAATTTGGAAATAAATAAGGAGCTCTTTACAAACTTGATCTTGGTCTTATCACTCTCACTCCTTCTCATATTTATAAACCCTATTTTCGGCTTTCGTTAAATGGAAATTTAGTTGCTTTTGGAGACGACTTAGCACTGTGTTACACAGCTTCAAACTTTAATATGCTAACAGAACACATAATTGAAGATTTGGCATTATTGCAGAAGTGGTTCTCTTTCCATCAAATGCAACTGAGTAGCAAGTCTAAGGTAATGACATTTTCTTTATCAAAATCAAAGAAGTGGTTCTCTTTCTATCAAATGCAACTGCGTAGCAAGCCTAAGGTAATGACATTTTCTTTATTAAACCAAAACCTTGGGATAACTTTAGATACCAATTTAAATTACAGGCATATATTAGTAATGTGAGAAAGATAACCTACATAAATATGAGCAAGTTCTATCATTTAAGAAAATTAGTTCCCTCAAAACTACTTACTAAAATGTATTATGTCCTAGTGAACTCGCGACTCGAATATGGTATCATTTGTTGGGTTAGTTCTTACCTAACTAACATACAGCCCCTAATTAATGCCCTCTATGTAGAGTTAATAACATACTGCTTCTGCGATATATGTCTATATACAAGGTATTGAAATTGTTTTATCTGCGAAGTGGGTTTTCAAACATAAGAAGATATGAAATCTCCTCACTGACCCTTAGAACAAATTTACCAGTGAAAAGAGTAAACAAAGAACATTATAGACGCTTTGTTACAGTAATAGCTCCCTATATCTTAAATAGACTTCCCGAAACTGTTAGTTGCGAGATAGAAATTCCCTCAAGGTTCTTAAAAGGCCTTAAAAAGTTCTTAATGGCAATATCAGAAGTATAAACTCTGCTGAATTTTATGACATAAAAATCTTAAAATTTCAAATGTTCATTACTATATAATTTATAATATAATCCATTCATCACAATAATTTTACCTCATCCATTTTTCTTTTTAATTTTTTTCTTGTATCTGTACAATTTTTTGCGGCTTAACTTGCTTTGATTAACTTCTCATCTTTTCTCCTAACCAAAACAACTCTTAGTCTTCACTCTCTACTGCGGTTCAGAAATAAGGATAAAAACTAAATTTGTTAAAAACCTATAAGCACTTACTACTGATATTTATATTACAAAGTGCTTAACCATTTTCAAAAAATCATGACTTAGTAGATAGATAGATTGATTGATTTTAATTTTGATCTTTAAAATTTAAATTACAATGTTTTACAAAGAATTCATCAAAACATGGCTTTTGCCGTCTGCCTGATTGACAATTCATAATATTTTATATTGAAAGTCTTGATACTTTTATACATAGCTTTTTTTTTAAACAGATTTATCACGTTTATTTTTTTAAGTTTCAACATATTTAACTGATCAAAAATCCCCATTCACTATTCTTTTTCTATATAAAAGTGCAATTTCACTGAATTTATACAGATTTCTTACATCAATGTGGTTGAGTAGTGCTATGCACTCATCTTCGGTTAAAAAATAATTACCAAAAACATTTCTTCTTATCTCTCTTAAGATTGGACATTTACCCATGACAACATTTTCTCGCTCTTTCTGATTGCACAAATCGCACAGTATAGGAAGATCGTCTCTATGGGGCACGTAGTTGAGTTCCAGGAGCTCTCCACGCAAACGAAAAGTCATTGCAATTTTTTCTATTATACACTCATCTCTAAAATAGTTACTTTCATCAAGAGAGTAATCCAGACGATTATAGATTGGTCTATACAACGCTCATCCACGCACTCGATAAGTTTGTACAAAGTCGGTTTCCATACAAAAGACTCATATAAACTGTTATTTAAGTCCATCCCGCATTCTGCAGCCAGATCTAACCATTCCTTAAACCATCCTTTTTGACTCTGTACCTCTTGAATCATAGCTTTTTCGGAAGCAGGCAGTCAGGTTTTTGGCAAAAAATGGTGACAATGCGGTTTCGATCATGATCATGTAGTTTGGTGCGTTAGGCGGATTGACAATTCATAATATTTTAAATTGAAAGTTTTGATACTTTTATACATAGCTATTTTTTTTAAACAGATTTATCACCTAAAATTTTTTAAGTTTTAACATATTTAACTGATCAAAAATCCCTATTGACTATTCTTTTTCTATATAGATATATCTTTATTGTAGCATCAATTTTGTAACATTTTTTATAAAACTAAATTGCACAATTTACAGAGATGTGGTATAAAGCTACCTTACTACTATCAATAATATATTTATTACAATTCTTTACTCAAAAGGTAAAGTGGCTTAAGTCGACTTAAGCCAAAAAAAATTTTTTTAAATAAATTTAAGAAAATAAGAAATTAGCTACATTTCTGTGTAATCAGTTTGTTTGAATGACACCTAGAACACCTTTTTTCAATTTGTCAAAACGACCTAATTCAATGAAAATAAAAAATTACATTTGGAATAACGTCTTAACTCCAGGTTCTTAAATCTGTGCAATTATTTCTTGTCTTTAAGCCTCTCTCGATTTTTTTTAAAATTACAATTACATAAAAAGGAATAGAGAACTAAGTCCAATTAAGCCGTTTTTCCAAAATCAATTTAGGCCGTTTTTCCATATCGAAGGTTAATTTAAATTGACTTAAGCCGTTTTTCCAATTTATGTTTTTTGCTTTTATTTGGCTTACTTAGACTCAAGTCACTATTACAAAATAATATAAGATTTTTTTTCATTTTGAACATTGGCCTAACTGACATAAGCTGCTTCACCAAACGCAAATATTGAGAAGGCTATGTTTTAAGTTCAAATAAGACGTTTTACCCAGTGTCGCAAATAATTCATGATCATGTAGTTTGGTGCGTTAGGCGGTAGTCGGTAAGTTCTCTTTATGTAATATCTTAAGAGTTTTTCTACAGGCTCATACTTTTTTACTCTCCATTCTTGAGCTGCATAAAAGAGCACGGATTCGGCTACCGTTTCAAAAACTCTATATTTACGCTGTGTGATATGTAGTTGTTGTTTAAGTAATTTTTCCATGTTATATTAGTTGCCAGTTTGGCCTTTTTCAGCTTCACCTCCAAATGCCTCTCCATACTCATATTTTGGGTGAGGTAGACTCCAAGATATTTGTATTCCTTAACAACCTCAATCTTTTAACCACTATAAGACCATTTTTCATTTCTACAACGTATGCCGCTAAAATTTCTACAACGTCGCTTACTAAAAATATTATGTCCTAGTGAACTCGCGACTCGAATATTGTATCTTTTGTTGCGTTAGTTCTTACCTAACTAACTTACAGCCCCTAATTATTGCCCTCTAGGTAGGGCTAATAATATACTGCTTCTGCGATATATGTATATATACAAGGTATTGAAATTGTTCTATCTCCAAAGTGGGTTTTCAAACATAAGAAGATATGAAATCTCCTCACTGACACTTAGAACAAATTTACCAGTGAAAAGAATAAACAAAGAACATTATAGACGCTTTGTTACAGTAATAGCTCCCTATATCTTAAATAGACGTCCCGAAAGTGTACGTTGCGAGATAGAAATTCCCTCAAGGTTCTTAAAAAGCAGTAAAAAGTTCTTAATGGCAATATCAGATGTACAAACTCTGCTGAATTTTATGACATAAAAATCTTAAAATTTCAAATGCGCATTACTATAAAATTTAACTTGCTTTGATTAACTTCTCATCTTTTCTCCTAACCAAAACAACTCTTAGTCTCCACTCTCTACTGCGGTTCGGAAATAAGAATAAAAATTAAATTTATTAAAAACCTATAAGCACTTACTACAGATATTTATATTACAAAGTGTTTAATCATTTTCAAAAAATCATGACTTAGTAGATAGATAGATAGATAGATTTTTATTTTGATCTTTAAAATTTAAATTACAATATTTTTACAAAAAATTCATTAAAACATGGCTTTTGCCGTCTGCCTGATTGACAATTCATAATATTTTAAATTGAAAGTTTTGATACTTTTATACATAGCTATTTTTTTTAAACAGATTTATCACCTAAAATTTTTTAAGTTTTAACATATTTAACTGATCAAAAATCCCTATTGACTATTCTTTTTCTATATAGATATATCTTTATTGTAGCATCAATTTTGTAACATTTTTTATAAAACTAAATTGCACAATTTACAGAGATGTGGTATAAAGCTACCTTACTACTATCAATAATATATTTATTACAATTCTTTACTCAAAAGGTAAAGTGGCTTAAGTCGACTTAAGCCAAAAAAATTTTTTTTAAATAAATTTAAGAAAATAAGAAATTAGCTACATTTCTGTGTAATCAGTTTGTTTGAATGACACCTAGAACACCTTTTTTGAATTTGTCAAAACGACCTAATTCAATGAAAATAAAAAATTACATTTGGAATAACGTCTTAACTCCAGGTTCTTAAATCTGTGCAATTATTTCTTGTCTTTAAGCCTCTCTCGATTTTTTTTAAAATTACAATTACATAAAAAGGAATAGAGAACTAAGTCCAATTAAGCCGTTTTTCCAAAATCAATTTAGGCCGTTTTTCCATATCGAAGGTTAATTTAAATTGACTTAAGCCGTTTTTCCAATTTATGTTTTTTGCTTTTATTTGGCTTACTTAGACTCAAGTCACTATTACAAAATAATATAAGATTTTTTTTCATTTTGAACATTGGCCTAACTGACATAAGCTGCTTCACCAAACGCAAATATTGAGAAGGCTATGTTTTAAGTTCAAATAAGACGTTTTACCCAGTGTCGCAAATAATTCATGATCATGTAGTTTGGTGCGTTAGGCGGTAGTCGGTAAGTTCTCTTTATGTAATATCTTAAGAGTTTTTCTACAGGCTCATACTTTTTTACTCTCCATTCTTGAGCTGCATAAAAGAGCACGGATTCGGCTACCGTTTCAAAAACTCTATATTTACGCTGTGTGATATGTAGTTGTTGTTTAAGTAATTTTTCCATGTTATATTAGTTGCCAGTTTGGCCTTTTTCAGCTTCTCCTCCAAATGCCTCTCCATACTCATATTTTGGGTGAGGTAGACTCCAAGATATTTGTATTCCTTAACAACCTCAATCTTTTAACCACTATAAGACCATTTTTCATTTCTACAACGTATGCCGCTAAAATTTCTACAACGTCGCTTACTAAAAATATTATGTCCTAGTGAACTCGCGACTCGAATATTGTATCTTTTGTTGCGTTAGTTCTTACCTAACTAACTTACAGCCCCTAATTATTGCCCTCTAGGTAGGGCTAATAATATACTGCTTCTGCGATATATGTATATATACAAGGTATTGAAATTGTTCTATCTCCAAAGTGGGTTTTCAAACATAAGAAGATATGAAATCTCCTCACTGACACTTAGAACAAATTTACCAGTGAAAAGAATAAACAAAGAACATTATAGACGCTTTGTTACAGTAATAGCTCCCTATATCTTAAATAGACGTCCCGAAAGTGTACGTTGCGAGATAGAAATTCCCTCAAGGTTCTTAAAAAGCAGTAAAAAGTTCTTAATGGCAATATCAGATGTACAAACTCTGCTGAATTTTATGACATAAAAATCTTAAAATTTCAAATGTGCATTACTATAAAATTTATAATATAATCCATTCATCACAATAATTTTACCTCATCCATTTTTTTTTTATTTTTTTCTTGTATCTTTGTACAATTTTGTGCGGCTTAACTTGCTTTGATTAACTTCTCATCTTTTCTCCTAACCAAAACAACTCTTAGTCTCCACTCTCTACTGCGGTTCGGAAATAAGAATAAAAATTAAATTTATTAAAAACCTATAAGCACTTACTACAGATATTTATATTACAAAGTGTTTAATCATTTTCAAAAAATCATGACTTAGTAGATAGATAGATAGATAGATTTTTATTTTGATCTTTAAAATTTAAATTACAATATTTTTACAAAAAATTCATTAAAACACTTTTGCCGTCTGCCTGATTGACAATTCATAATATTTTATATTGAAAGTTTTGATACTTTTATACATAGCTATTTTTTTTAAACAGATTTATCACCTAAAATTTTTTAAGTTTTAACATATTTAACTGATCAAAAATCCCTATTGACTATTCTTTTTCTATATAGATATATCTTTATTGTAGCATCAATTTTGTAACATTTTTTATAAAACTAAATTGCACAATTTACAGAGATGTGGTATAAAGCTACCTTACTACTATCAATAATATATTTATTACAATTCTTTACTCAAAAGGTAAAGTGGCTTAAGTCGACTTAAGCCAAAAACAATTTTTTTAAATAAATTTAAGAAAATAAGAAATTAGCTACATTTCTGTGTAATCAGTTTGTTTGAATGACACCTAGAACACCTTTTTTGAATTTGTCAAAACGACCTAATTCAATGAAAATAAAAAATTACATTTGGAATAACGTCTTAACTCCAGGTTCTTAAATCTGTGCAATTATTTCTTGTCTTTAAGCCTCTCTCGATTTTTTTTAAAATTACAATTACATAAAAAGGAATAGAGAACTAAGTCCAATTAAGCCGTTTTTCCAAAATCAATTTAGGCCGTTTTTCCATATCGAAGGTTAATTTAAATTGACTTAAGCCGTTTTTCCAATTTATGTTTTTTGCTTTTATTTGGCTTACTTAGACTCAAGTCACTATTACAAAATAATATAAGATTTTTTTTCATTTTTAACATTGGCCTAACTGACATAAGCTGCTTCACCAAACGCAAATATTGAGAAGGCTATATTTTAAGTTCAAATAAGATGTTTTACCCAGTGTCGCAAATAATTCTATAAGAAATAAAAAAAATTATGAGAACCGGCCTACTTCGACATAAGCTTATTGGCTTATGTCGAAGTAGTTTTTCTCAAAGTCATTTGAATTGTGAAAGTGTACGGTACTGACTCCTAAAAAACTTTAAGAAAGGTCTTTTGATTAGGTATTTTCATTTAGTAGGTAAAGTATTTACATATGGTAATGGTTTTCATATACATAACTAAAAGCAGTGATTTAAGAAATACAATAAAAATTATTCAATTAGTTCAGTTGTTTTTAAATAAATTTTAAAAGAGTGAATTTTAGTGTTTGGATCAGCTTACATAGATAAGCGGAGGAAAAGTTCCTATCAATTAAAAATTAAACAATATAACGTGCCAACTCACTATCCAATAGATACATTTGTGTCAAAAATTAAAAAAAAAAAAAACATAAAAATGAATAGAGCAAAGCAAATGCTTCACCTTGCACTTATAAAAAGTATTCGAAAGTGTGTGCCTGATCAGCAATGTGGAATAAATGATTCAGAATCAGGTAATTCAATTATACCTGTGTTTATTCTGCAATATTTTACATGTTCTGTGTTGTTTCATTGGTAGATTGTTCATGCTCTTTATAATTATAACTTTAATACAATATACAAATCATAAAACCCATCTTTTAAATTCATTTGTTTTAATACCCTAAATTATTATTATTTTTCTTTAAACTAACACAGTTCATGTCAGGTTTGTAGCTAGTGTAATGTAACTAACAAGAGTGTAATTCCATAAGGTGAAATCGGTATAACTCCAACCTGCTCTACAGAGAACGTCAAAACTTCAGCTTTACCCAAGGAGTTCAATGGTAAAATAACTTAGTTCAATTAAATTTATGAAGTTATTTTATTTTTATATATTGTTATAAATGCAGAGAACGATGTCTTTTTGCCAGTTGTTGCTAACGAAACATCTTCAAGCAGTGCTCATGGGTTTTCTGATATTAACGTCTCCAATTTAAAAAGCACAGCCGAATGGGGAACTTTGTCCGACGAATCATTTTACGAAGACAGCGATGACAGCATTAAAGATCCAGATTTTCGTTTGCCAGAAAAATCACCAAACTACTTTTCTAATTCTGAAATTGAAGAAATGGCTATGCAAGTTGAAAAAAATATAAATCCAGAAAATGAAGATGATAGTGTCGATCCGGTGAGTAGTCCAGTAAAAGAATCCCGAAAAGCAAGACGTGAAAAAAGGAATTTAGGTCACAAATATACTACGAAAACCGGTAAAAATATCCCTGAACGAACTATGAAAGCACTAACCGACTGTAAACGTAAATGTAAAGACAAAATTTCAATTATAGAGCAGGAAACAATTTTTAAGCAATACTGGGAGCTTGGAAATTATAATTTGAAGTTGGCATTTGTATCTGGACTCGTTTCTGTAGAAGATAAAAAAACAACCAGGTCAAAACAAATTGGTAAGACTCCTCGAAACCGCCAGTTCTCATATAGCTATTTCCTTAATCTGAAAGGAATCAGAACACAAGTTTGCCAGATGTGTTTTAAATTGACTTTGGGTGAAACTGACCGCTTTTTAAAAACTGTTATCTCAAAGAAAATTCAATCTCCAGGTACAGTTGTAATGCAAGATATGCGAGGTAAGTCAACTCCGACAAACAAAATTTCAGCGAAGAAAAAGAATGAGGTTCTAGAACACATCAATAGTATTCCAGCTTACGAGAGCCATTACACTCGTAAGTACTCTTCTCAAAAATATTTTGACAGTAATCTAAGTTTATCCCAACTGTATAAACTGTACACTGAAAACACCGAGAGTCCAATGTCCATAACAAAATATACAGAAATTTTTAAGGAGTTAAACATAAAATTCAAAAAACCGAAATTAGATACCTGTACAAAATGTGACACATTGGATATACGAAAATCAGTAGCCACAGGAAATGAGTTTATCGAGATAGAGATGGAGCAGACAAAACACCATGCCGATGCGGATTCTTCGTACGAAACAAAGAAAAGGGATATTGAGACTCCAAAAAATCTGCAAACTACAAAAGTCTTTGCCTTTGATCTTCAGCAGTGCCTTCCAACACCATATTTACAGTCGTCAATATCTTTTTATAAAAGACAGTTATATACTTTTAATCTTACAGTACATGACTGTGTCGAAGGAACTCCGCATTGCTATATGTGGCACGAAGGTGTAGCAAACAGGGGTGGCAATGAGGTTGCATCATCTCTGCTACAGCACCTCAACACAATATCAGCCTCATCCCCTGTTATTGAGCATGTCGTTTTTTATAGCGACAATTGCTTCGGACAAAATAAAAATAAGATGGTTGCAGTGATGATGCTAATGCATGTGTGTTCTGAGAGCAACAATATAAAGAACATTGACCATAAATTTTTGATACCTGGACATACACACATGGAGTGTGACATTGACCATTCATTAATTGAGAGAAAGAAAAAAAAGTCATCTTTCAAAATTCACCACCCAAGAGATTGGTACCAATTTGTAAGGGGAGTTGGAACAAACAAAATATTCTTGGTAAACGAGATGTCCCGAACTAGTTTCTGGGACTTTGGGTCAGTAACCAAAAATAAATACGTATTTCGCAAAGTTGATGAAGATAATAATAAGGTTAACTGGAAAAACATAAGATGGCTCCGTTTTTTAATGGGCGATCCATTTAAAATTCACTATAAGAATTCCTTGGATGAAAATGAACCTTTTTTACTGATCAATATAAAGAAACGAGGATGTAACCAAGTGAACGCAGGTTGTCTGAAGATGCTGTACGATGGACCCAATAAGATAAGCGAAGCCAAGAAAAAGGACTTGATAAGCTTACTTCCTTTAATTGATGAGCAGTTCCACGATTTCTATAGAAATCTGTGCACAGAATCAAAGCCAGATTTTCATCCCGATTTGACCGAAGAACCTGAAGATGAAGCTATGGAATAAAATATATTTCACGATGCATGATTATGGCCCATATGGCATTTTATAATATTTTTGTACTAATTACAAATATTTTTATTTTAAAGACAAAATACTTCTTTAAATTACATTATGTATACATATTAAAACAATAAAATGAAATATGTATATACATACATACATAAGTCATGTAATGCTTTTATTTTTTTTAGGGAAAAATGGCTTATGTATAATTAAATTAAAATTAAAATAAAAAACACAATTGGAAAAACGGCTTAAGTGACTTTAGACAATATATACAAAACAAAGCAAAAAGTAAAAAAGTCTTATGTAGGTTTTTTGCCTTTTAACACTGAATCTTAATTAATTTTTTTAAATCTCAAAATTAATTAGAAAAGAGTTATTAAAAGTTTATATTTTGTTGAAATTTCAGCCTCCTTATCAGCATAGTTTTCTTTAAATAATTTTTTGAAATTTAAAACTCTTCTCCTCTAAAATGTTAAAAATCGACTTAAGCCACTTTACCTTGAGAGTAAAGAATTAATCAAACACATATACAAAAAAATAATGTTGAAGGAAAAGCTACATAAAAACCTTCATTAAAAACTTAGGAAGAGAATGACAGAAAGGAGGGTGGTGAAAAAGAGATTCAAACCAAGCTTTGAGTCTTACAACAAGTAGGTGTAATATAGAATTATTAAAACAAAACTACATAAATACGTGGAAAGAATAACAAAATACATACATAAATAACAAAAAATGAATAATAAATAAATAAACAAGTAAGAATAAATAAATTAACAAATAAATAAATACAATAAATAAATTAATAAACAAAAATAAATAAATTAATAAATAAATAGACAAACAAATAAATAAATAAATATATAAATAATAAATAAATAAATAAATAAACAAATAGATAAATAAATAAGTAAATAGATAAATGAATAAATAAAGGTAATAAAATGTTATAGTAAACCTAGGTTTGAAATCAAGATATTATCAGACATAGTACATGATACCTTACATCGCTCATTAAGTTTGGCAATTCTTCCTGATAACATATCCATAGCTAAAATGGAATGAAGTTCATTTGTTGAAAATGACCACGGAAGCTTCAGAATCATTTTCAAAACCTTGTTTTGAGCTATCTGTAGTCGTCGTATATTACTGATTGCACAATTACTCCATGCTGGTGAACCATAATACTTGATAGCTTGGAACACAACTTTATAAATCAGAAGCTTATTTTCGGTACTTAGTTTTGACTTGCGGTTGATGAAAGGATAAAGAATTTTAATTGTAGAATTTAGTTTCTGAATCGTTTTTTGTATATGTAAGCCAAATGTTAATGTTTTATCTAAATGCACTCCAAGATATTTCACTTCAGATCTCCATTCTATCCTTGTGCCATCAATAAGAAGACTATTGCTTGGTAAAAAGAAGGTTTTCTTTTTCGAGTGAAAAAGATTGCCTGCGTTTTTGAAGCATTGATTCTTATTTTCCAATCATGAAAGTAGCTTTGTGTAACATTCCGTGCAGATTGCAGATTAGTTTCGATTGTGAAACCAACTGAATCCGAAGAGAAGATACAAGTATCATCAGCGAAAATTGCTGTTTCACAATAAGGAAGTAATGGAAAATCGTAAGTAAATATTGTGAATAGAATAGGACCTAAAACTGATCCTTGTGGAACACCCGCCGTTATATTATATATTTCAGAGGACCAGTTATTGATTGAAACCTTAAATTTCCTTTCGAGTAACAATGATTGAATGATTTTTATTAAGTAGATTGGAAAGTTGAGTATTGACAACTTGTGTAAAAGCGCATTATGCCAAACTGTGTCAAATCTTTTTCGACATCTAAAAGTACCATACCTGTACTTTTACCATGTTTACTTTTTACATGTTTAGTAATTCTATGTACGCGATGAATTGTACTGTGATGGGCTCTGAAGCCGAACTGCTCGGGTGGTAAAATATTGTTATTTGTTAAGTGTAGATTTATTCTATTTTTGATTACTTGTTCAAAACATTTACTAATTGAACTTAATAAACTAATTGGCCTATAGCTGTTTGGTAGACTAGCATTTTTACCAGGTTTTAAAATTGGTATAATCTTGGCAGTTTTCCAGTTATTTGGAAAATAGCCAATTTTGAGGCATTTATTGAATAGTGCTTGCAAAAATTTTAATCCTAATGTTGGTAAGTTCTTCTGATATGTATTTTTAATGCCATTAAGGCCAGCTAATTTTCTTGCTTTAAGATTTTGAAGTATATCTAAAATATCGTCCAGCGAAACCTCAATTTGGTAGTCAGTTATAGATAATGAATTAATTGAAGCAACTGAGGTTTTGACAATGGATTCAATACTACTATTATTCATATTGTTATTGGCATTATGGTTGGCAGAAAAAGTTTCTGATAAAATATTTAGTTTTTCATTGCTCGTAATTAAAATATTGTTACCTATTTTGAAAGCTGGAATGTGAGTGTTTTTCTTCTTAATAATTTTAACTATACTCCAGAAAGGCTTACTTCCTTTATCTAAACTCTCAAGTTTCCGGTTCCAAGATCGATTCCTATGGTGCAAAATTTCATCTTTTATTATTTTATTGAGTGTATTAACTACAACAAGGAAATGAGGTTCTCGGTTTCTTATCAATTTTCTTTTAACGAAATTTCGATGTTTGATAAGATTGATTATATTACGTGGTAGGGAGCTTACGCTTTCAGAACTACTTTTTATTTTGGGAACAGATTTATCAATGCTTTCATAAACAGAATTTGTGAAATATGTAATATCTTAATCTATATCTGCCTCGTTGTAAATATCATTTGAATTTGAATTATAATTTGAAAATTTTCTTCTTATTTCACGCTTATATTTAACCCAGTTTGCTCTTTTCATATCTAAAATTTCAATGTTTCTTCCTGAAGGTGGACTCAGGCTAATCGACTTTGCTGCGGGGCGAAACGTTGTGGTAGCCAGTACGCAGTTCCCGCATCTCGATATACACAAAGGGACATGGCGAATTCCTGGTCAATCAACCGCCAACCAGATTGACCACATTGCGATCGACGCAAGGCACTCCTCCAGTATCAAGGATGTACGAACGTTCCGAGGAGCAAACGTGGACTCGGACCACTACCTCGTTGTAGCCAAGGTAATGCGAAGGATATCCAGACCAAAAGCAAAACGGGAAAATACTGTGAGAAAATTTGACGTCGGACGGCTACAGTCGCAGGAAATCACAAGGTCCTTTTCCGATAAAGTCTCTCACGCCCTCTTAAATCGTCCTTTGCTGCCAACTGCAAGTATCGAATACCAGTGGAAGAGATGCCAGGAAGCAATCAGAGATACCGCCTCTAACGTGCTTGGCCTCGCACGACCACCACAGCGAAACCCCTGGTTCGATGAAGAATGCCGGCAAGTACACACAGCCAAACAACAGGCATACAAAGCGGCGCTGCATAGAAGAACTAGAGCTGCTCGCGAGCTCTACCAGCAGAAGAGAAGAGAGGAACACAAACTTCTAAGAAGGAAAAAGAAAGAGCATGAAAAGCGCGCGATCGAGGAAATAGAGGGATGCCATTACAGGAATGAAATTCGGAAGTTTTACCAAAAAGTAAAAAGAATCTCCCAGGGGTACACGTCCCGAACCGAAACCTGCAAGGATGATCAAGGGAACATCGTGGTAGAATCGCAGTCGGTGCTGAGGATATGGAAAAATTATTTCTGCAAATTGTATAACGGCGATGTCGAACCGAATCCCGCTATTGTGCAGACTATACCATTCAACCTGGACGACGTAGGCCAACAATACCGTCCACCCGATCTCGACGAAGTAAAGATAGCTATATCTAAGCTTAAGTCCAACAAAGCTGCTGGAGCTGATGGTCTTGCGGCCGAGTTGTTCAAAGCGGCTGGCGATGAACTGGTAAGGAGTATGCACCAGCTCATCTGCAAAATATGGTCGGAGGAAAGCATGCCCGATGAATGGAACCTCAGCATTGTTTGCCCGATCCTCAAGAAAGGCGATTCTTTGGCCTGCACCAACTACAGAGGCATCAGTCTTCTTAATACCGCCTACAAGATCTTCTCTGCCGTACTTTGTGAGCGCCTAAAGCCTTTCGTCAACAACCTGATACTTCCTTATCAGTGTGGCTTTAGGCCAGGGAAGTCCACTATCGACCAAATATTCTCACTACGGCAGATCTTGGAAAAAACCCAGGAATTTCAAATCGATACTCACCACCTTTTTATCGAATTCAAGGCCGCGTATGACAGCATCTACAGAGACGAGCTATATAGAGCCATGTCTAGTTTTGGTATCCCTACCAAACTCGTTCGTTTATGCAGGATGACGATGGAGAATGCACGCTGCTCCGTCAAGATCGGCAAAGACCTCACAGACACCTTTGATGTCAAAAAAGGATTTAGACAGGGCGACGTGCTGTCATGCGACTTCTTTAACATCATTCTTGAAAGAATAGTGCGAAGCTCTCACGTCAACACTAGAGGCACAATCTTTCAAAAGTCCGTCCAATTACTCGCTTACGCTGACGACATTGACATAATCGGACGAACTAAGCGTGATGTCAATGGTGCTTTCGTGAGTATTGAGAAGGAAGCCAAGAAGATGGGTTTGACAGTGAACGGGAGCAAAACAAAATATATGCTGTCAACAAGAAAGGACACCCAGCACCGGCGTCTCGGACAGAACGTCACTATAGACAGCTATAATTTTGAAGTGGTCAGAGACTTTGTATACCTGGGATCCGCTATAAACTCAGCGAACGATACCAGTGCTGAGATCAAACGCAGAATTACTCTTGCCAACCGCTGTTTCTTTGGACTAAGAAGGCAATTGAGAAGCAAAGCCCTCTCTCGAGCAACTAAGCTGTCCATATATAAAACGCTCATCATCCCAGTCCTGATGTATGGTACAGAGACATGGACAATGTTAACGGTGGATCAGAACGCGTTAGGTTGTTTTGAGAGGAAAATTCTCCGGGTGATTTTTGGTCCCGTCTGCATAGATGGGGAATGGAGAAGACGATACAACAACGAACTATACGGGCTGTACAGCGATAACGACCTAGTCACAAAATTGAAAAGCCAACGACTGAGATGGCTGGGTCATCTAGAGCGAATGGACACCAATGCTCCGGCCCGGAAAGTCTTCGAATCCTGCCCCGTGGGACAGCGCAGTAGAGGTGGACAGCGTAAAAGGTGGCGCACGCAAGTGGAAGAGGATCTCAACCAACTTGGAGTGCGAAACTGGAGACAGATAGCTGGAAACCGAGCCGACTGGAAGAAGCTTGTTGGTTGAGGCCCTGGTCCACCCCGGACTGTAGCGCCACCTTAAGTAAGTAAGTAAGATGAAAAAGAATTGATTACCACTGGCACATGATCGGAACTTAGTTCATTTAAGATCATAGGCTGGTCAAAATGATTGGTCATATTAGTAAGAAATAGATCTAATGTTGAGGGATTCGATCTGCGATTTGGTGGGTAATAAGTAGGATGAGGAGGATATAGGATGTTGAATGGATGTCTACTGTGAAGATGTTCAAGAATATTTCCCCATGCATTTGCTCGTAAGCAACCCCAACTCGTATGTCTGCAATTAAAATTTTAATTCCAATGTTTTGTATTAATTTTGTACTTCTAATAGGAATTAATTCATGTCGAATAGTATTTTTAACTAACACGGCAAAACCGCCCCCTTTTTTTCTTCTCTATCAAGACGATAGCAAACATAATTTTTATTATATAATTTATTTTTAAAAGATAGCCAAGTCTCAGATAATAAAACTACATCTACATCATGCTTATTGAGAAAAGCAAAAAATTCTATTTGTTTACATCGAATGCTTTTAGCATTCCAACATATAATTTTCATAGCTGTTTTATTAATTTCTTTCTATACAGATACTTAATAGCTAATTGTGTAATTGTGTTAAACTGATCTGCTCTCGATTTACAATTATTCAGCAAAGTTATCATCTCCGCAGTAAGCTTATTTATTTCTTCGATAGAAAAGAGATCGCCAGTGGAATTATCGCTGCCAATGTTGTTGTTGGCCCATGTTCCACACTCAACAGGGTTTGTTACTGGTACTGAAACCGGTTTTACAAAAGTGGACCCCCTTCTCTTGTTTGGGAGAGGAGGGAAATCTAAGACGTTTGGTTCGAACACCTGTTGCAATTTTGTTGAAGCAAGTGTATGACGTTTATTTACATATAATTTTCATGGCTGTTCTATTCATTTCTTACTATACAGATACTTAATAGCTAATTGTGTAATTGTGTTAAAGTGATCTGCTCTCGATTTACAATTATTCAGCAAAGTTATCATCTCCGCAGTAAGCTTATTTATTTCTTCGATAGAAAAGAGATCGCCAGTGGAATTATCGCTGCCAATGTTGTTGTTGGCCCATGTTCCACACTCAACAGGGTTTGTTACTGGTACTGAAACCGGTTTTACAAAAGTGGACCCCCTTCTCTTGTTTGGGAGAGGAGGGAAATCTAAGACGTTTGGTTCGAATACCTGTTGTAATTTTGTTGAAGCAAGTGTATGACGTTTATTTTTGGAAGAAAGCTTTTCTCTCATTTCGAAAAAACTCTTTCGACTCATACAAGAGAGGTCGGTGGATTTGTGTTTCATTGCAATTAGCGCATTTAATGTTCTTCGAATTACACTTACTCGTCTCATGGTTATCAGAACAGATCGCGCAGTGGGTCTTGATATGACAATTTTTTTCTCCGTGCCCGAACATTTGACAGCTGAAGCACTGTGTGTATTTTGTTTTCTGTCGGCGTGCAAATTCCCTCTTTACTTGGGTTCTGAAAATTGATTTAATATTTTTCTTTAAATCATTAAGTCGAATGGGGCACGTAATTGAGCTCTAGGAGCTCTCCACGCAAACGAAAAATCATTGCAATTTCTTCTATTCTACAATCATCTCTAAAATAGTTACTTTCAGCAAGAGAGTAATCCAGACAATTATAGTTTGCTCTATACAACGCTCATCCACGCACTCGATAAGTTTGTACAAAATCGGTTTCCATACAAAAGCTCATTTAAACTGATATTTAAGTCCATCCCACATTCTGCAGCCAGATCTAACAATTCCTTAAACCATCCTTTTTGACTCTGTACCTCTTGAATCATAGGTTTTTTCGGAAGTCGGTAGTCAGGCATTTGCAGAACTTTCAATATATAATCTACTTGCAGTTTCAATGTTTTGACTAATAATGGTGACAATCCGGTTTCGATCATGATAATGTAGTTTGGTGCGTTATGCGGTAGTCGGTAAGTTCTCTTTATTTAATATCTTAAAAGTTTTTCTACAGCCTCATACTTTTTTACTCCCCAAACTTGAGCTGCATGAAAGAGAACGGATTTGGCTACCGTTTCAAAAACTCTATATTTGCCAATGTGTGATATGTAGTTGTTGTTTAAGCAGTTTTTCCATGTTATATTAATCGCCAATTTGGCCTTTTCAGTTTCTCCTCCAACTGCCTCTCCATACTCATATTTTGGGTGAGGTAGACTCGAAGATATTTGTATTCCTTAACAACCTCAATCATTTCACCACCATAAAACCATTTTGCATTTCTACAACGTCTGCCGCCTCCTTTCTTTATGACCATCATTTTCGATTTCTCTAGATTTACCACAAGGTTCCATAATTTACAATAAGCATACAATTTATTTACCGTAAGCTGAAGAGATTCGGGTGAGTACGCTATTAATAACACATCATCCACAAAGAGAAGGCCATTATTTGAAGTCCTACATATTCAATGCCTCCGGTAAGTCTTTTATGAAAAGAGCAAACAAATTAGGGCTGAGCGAACATCCTTACCTAACTCCTGTTTGGGTTTGAAACAACTCCGATCTGTCAACACCATTCAATACCTCTGCTTTCATTTCTCTATATAGGTCTTGTATACGTTGGCCAAATTTTCGGGTCATACACATCCCATACAGTTTATAAATTAAGGCATCTCGGTCAACCGTATCAAACGCTGGTTTAAAATCCGCAAAGAAAACATAAAGCTTTATACTTCTTGCGAGAAATGAATCAGCAATACTTTTAAGTAGAAAAATATGATCGATGGCCGAATATCCAGATCTAAAACCAGAATGAAATTCCTTCAAAATATTTTTAGATATCATCCACACTGTTAAGCGGCTTTGAAGTAAGGCGGTGAAAATTTTGTATGTAGCGTTAAGAAAAGAAATCCCTCTGTAATTTGCCGGATCCAACGTACAACTTTACTTGTGAATAGGAAACAATAAAGGATCCTTAAACTTTTTCGGTATTAATCCGTATTCAAAACGGTTATTTAAAAAGGATTTAAGCGTCTTAATAAGGTCATTTGTACCATATTTAAAAAAATCAGGGGGTATTCTCTCAGAACACGCAGCTTTCCCATTTTTGAGTCCATCCATCAACCTGTATAATTATTGCGGAGTGAAGGGCGAATCCAAAATATCATCAGAAAATCCAGGTGCTGTATAGTGAAATTTCACAATATTGCTCGTTGTTGGATTCAAAAGTTGGTCGAAATGGTTATGGAGTACTTGAGGGTTCAAATCTTTATTGATAAGAAATGTATCACCATATAATTATCGGGCTAGATTCCAAAATTCTGAGGATTTCATAGGATTGGATAGTTTTCGTGCTTCCGATTCATAATATACAGTCTTAATTTCTACACAGATTGTCTTAAACTTTCGATTAGCTTGAAGATATAAATCTTTAATGTGAACAAAAACTGAATTTACGAAACATTTTAAGCCACGGATATGGAACGTCTCTTGCTTTCCTACAACTTTCATCAAACCAAGGTTTAAAAACTGGCGATTTTCTGTTCACATAGTAATTCGGGTATGTTTGCTTAATTATTTCATCGAGTTCATCAAAACTTGAGACGTCTTGATTTCTTAATATTATTTCGAATTGATTTCGATAAGTGCTAGCTTTATTGTTGTTCCACGTAATCTTTGGAAGAAGTGCCATTCTCACATTATTTTCAATGAAATATTCGGTTTGCATAAAGGACACCACAATTGGCATATGATCAGAAAAGGGTTCCTGCATAATCATGAAATCGGTGACGTAGCTACTCCATTTACTTCCTATAAAAGTATAGTCAATCACTGAAGTTCCTTACCTACCAACAAATGTGAATTCTCGCAATCGGTCTCCTTCACTGATTCCATTTTGCAGTCGTAGCCCAAAAGTGTCGCAGAGTTCCAATAGCTTAAAACCGTTTGGATTATTTTTTTTATCTCTTGTCTTTCTCTCAATCCCTACCGAAAGCTGGATAGTCTTTTCGTATAGGTACTCCAGTTCCGCGTAGTTTTGAGTTCGCTGTTAGCGCGCGTCTAACATCCTCTTTTTGGTGCAGTGAAACAATTATACTGGCCGTTTGCTTATTTTTCGTTCGAATTGCACGAGTTGCTTCAATAACACCAGGGTCAGTTGTCTCAAGAAGATCCATACATAGATCCTTAGCTCTTTTCAAAGCATCCACTCCTTGTTCCCTTAGCATATGCATTACTAAATTGTTTTCGTTTGCCTCCATTTCCAAGAATTCAACTTGCCGTTACAAATGGTTACACAGGGTTTCAACCGTTGTCAGCTGTACCTGAAGCGCTAGATTGCTAGCCTGCAACTTATGGAGATCTGCAGAAATTCCCTCAATGTCGGTCTTCGTAGGCAAATCCTTCATTTTTTCATCTAGTTATGGCACCATAGTGTTTTGACTGAGATATTTTAGATCATCGACCAGCATACTACCTACCGCTACTCCTTGGTTAAAACAATATAAGTTATTGTTTTGGTCTTCAGGAGAAGTTTCTACAAGTTTCCGTTTGCTCTGGTGTTCGATGCCATTGCTGTTGTTTTTTGCGGTGTTCGATGCATTGACATGGTTTTTTTTTGTAAATTTTCTTTGTGGGATTTCTGTATGAAATTTAATCGACTCATCCAGATTTTTATTTTGGCTGGTAGAAAATACTTTCAAGCAACTGATAGACACAATTAAAGCAATTTATTTTCAAAAATTACTGTGTAAAACTGATAAACCACGGGAGCTTAAGCAAAACTATAACTTCCAGATTCAAAACCAGAATTGACAACCTGGTGGTATTAAAAGTATTAAATATTATGAAAATGCCTTGAGAATTATATATCTTATCTATGTATGTGCATAGATGTAAGCTCAATAAGAAATTCCCATTTTCGTATCTATTTAAATAATTGGTAAATAAAATTCTATTGAATTGATTTTTTTTTATATTATTTATTTTTGTATAATGTATTTTTTAAATTTAAGTGCATAGTTTGATTAGCCAGGCTTGGACACAGTTGGCCGAACAATCAAGGATTTACTAGATGATTTGAGATGATTTAGTCGGGCGATGGTTTTGCCCTCTGGAGTTTTTCGTTAAATGCTTCCCGTCATCTCAAAATCTACTGCTCCCTATGAACTTAATATGCTTACCTAAAATTGTCGTCTTCTTGGCGACACGTCAAGAAGTTGAAATTGACCACGACCATGTGAGTCGCATTACAGAACGACCCATCGGCTGATGAACTCTCTAGACAACTCATGGCGATTGGCAATTGCTAAGTTCTTGCTGATGTCTCGATTGGATTGTTATTATTCCCGGCAAAATTTTGTCACTTAAACTCATCGAAGGGGACAGTTCACTAACGTAAAATGTTCCCCGGCATTCCAAAATTGTAAAAATCTCGATTGGAATTATTAACGGGAAATACTAGTCACGAAGAAGATGGACGTCGTCGATAGCTCGAACATCATTATTCAAACTGAACTCGCTTGATGTGCCCGGAACTGCGAAGCATATTTTTCATATGAAGTTGGGATCAATCACAATCAAGTTGTGGTAATTCCATCTATGATTATCTCGGGCGAATGCAAATGATAAGAAGACCTTATCTGACAAATTCAGATTAATCCAACCAATCTTCTATTCCAATTTAAGCTGATTGTAGTATGTTTATGTATGCATTGTTTATGCAACGTACCACGCGACGCTGATGTGCGACAATGTGCAAATCAGCATACTATAATCACGATTGATTTGATTTATTTTGCTGACTCCACAAACATACGGATATGAAGTCAGATAGTTTTAAGTAGTTTTTAGTTTTTAAGAAAGCATTCAATAAAGAACAATCATCCAGCAAGAAGTGTTTTAATTATCTATGCTCGTTTTTATTATGGTGTTATAAATTATATCCAAATTATCTATCTAAAATATTCAGTTTTGTATGATAAAATACTTGTTTTTAAGGCACTTGCTGGATTTGTTAGGTTTACTTTTCTTATCTTAAAAATTTCCCTTGTCCACTTAGGTGTGTAGCCTTTCTCGAAAACATGTTTGAACTTGCTTATTCTAACATTGTAGTCAACTTGAAATTTACCACGTGGAGCGATTTTAATTCTATTATAGGCTGTAGATAAATTTTTTTTAGAGTTTTCCTGATTCAAATCGAATGGGTACATTTTTATAGTGCTATTCATGGAGTGATTGTATTCATCCACCAAATCATCAATAATGGATATCCATTTGTAATTACCATTGAGACTGAATTCGTTTTTCATTTCAAATGTGCATGATCGTGCATGCTTAACTGAAGGCGAATACATGGTGCAAGAGCTCACACTCAGACAACATAGTGGCTTTCCCCCCTATTCAGTTATACATATATTTGTATCTCGCATCTTTTTATAAGTCAAACCATTAATGCTTATTCTGAGTTAAGCACATAATGCACATATACATTTAAATTTATATTCAAATTTCCATATAAATAGCTGTTTCAGTTTAGGATTCAACTCATAACTTCAACGATGAATCTAAAAGAAGAACTTTTAAAAGTGGAAGAAGAGGTTTTGTACAAGCCTTGTAAGAAATTAATCGAATTAAACAAAATTGAAAAAGATCATATTAACAAAATAAAACGTTCTATAACTAAATATGGTGAACTAATTGTAGCTGATTTAGGTGAATTTCAGGTAATTTTATATTATTAGTATTTTTAAATATACATATATAGAACATAGAAACTATACTAAACCTTTTTACTTTCCAGACTTTCCTAACTCAATGGTACGCTGGCATAGCGGAAATAAATAATGTGTCATTTAATCTTACATATTTGTGGCCATTAGGACGAACGTGTTATATAAAAATTGAAGAACAATTGTAAAAAATGTTGAATAAATCGTATTTGTAATATCTACATTCATATATATTTTGTGTTTTATAATAATTCTCTTTGTTTTTCTTTTGCTATCAAATGTTTGCTTGACAATTCGTGTCGTTAACGGATTTGGGTATTCATTCTTTGGAATATTAAATATCCAAAAGATATTCGTGAGAAAATCGTTAAATATTAAATTTAAGAGTAAGGTTGGTGCATCAAGATGTCAAGAAGATGTTATTACCCCAAAGTCATAAATTCTACTTTCCTGTCACACTGCTGGTATTTACCGAGTCACGTCCTTTCTGAAATTCAGTATTAAGTAGAGTCACGTCCTTTCTTAAAATCCAATAGCGAGTATATAATGTTAGAATGTCGTTAAATGTTAAATTTATGAGTTAGGGTGATGCATCAATGTGTTAAGAGAAGATTTCATTATCGGAAAGTCATAAGATACTGGGGTTCTGCTTACATTAAAAGTTTGGGATTTATTTTGATAAAAATGAGTTTGAAATTTTTGTGCTATTCAAAATATTCTTATTCTCAAAAAAATTCCTCTCTCAGTGTGCTTGACTGTTCAGTGTTGTTCTAAATTTTTAAAACTAAAAACAATAAAAATAAAATACTTAAAATGAAATCTATTACATACATTCCTAATTCATATTGGTTGCTATACAAAATAGTGTCTGGGGTAGAAATCCCGTTGGGCAAGGGAATAATCAAAATTGGCAAGCGTTGTTGACGAATGGACACGACATAACCAACCAAATACGAGAGTCATATTGCCAAAAGGATTTCACCCTGTAACAGATGATTATTAAAATAATGAAATGTGAATTGAATAAAATATTTAAGATTAATAAAAAAGATTCAATTCTTTCTGTCACACCGTTTGTATTCACTGAGTCCTTTGTTATTCGTGGGAAAATCGTTAAATACAAAAATGTATGTGCTAGTTGACTAATCAAGATGTCAAGAAGATTCTTTTACCGGAAAGTCAAAAATTCTATTTTTTTGTTACAATGTTGGTATTTACCGAGTCACGTCCTTTCCGAAAATCGAGTGTAAGTACAGTCATATCGTTTGCCGAATTTCGTTTTCCAAAAATTTTAATTTACAAAGACATATAAAAATTCATATGTCAATTAATAAACCGGTAATCAGTGAAAGTAAAAGTGCTTCTCCAATAAATAAAACAAACTTTTCTGAAATATGTGAAAAAGTGTTGGTGTGGGCAGTGGAAGTCCCTAAAATTTGTGAAAAAGCTGTTATCCTTTGCCAATGGGATAGTCATATAAAAAGCAGTGAGCATTTAAATATGATTGAAAATATATTTTTCGAAAAGGGTAGTAACCAGCCAAGCCATCTTAAACAAAAATTGGAAAAAAAAACAATACGATGTGATGTGTGCGAGCAAGAATTTAATGAAAGTGATCGGAAAAACCATAATCGTCGAAATTATCATAAAAGGCTTGTTGCTGAACTTGTATTCGATGACTTCCAGGTAATAAGAAGCTGCTTCAAGGGAAGAGTAGAAACTCTTGTTTGTAAAAACAAGACAGAAGAAAAAAGCTATTCTTGAAAAATTGCAAGAGCATTTAGATAAATTGCAGAGTGTAAAGTTCAATCTAGAACTGATTGCAGAATACATCAAACTTAAAATTCTTCAAATGGGAAATCATCTCAGCCCTATTCAGTAAAGGAAAAAATTATACCCATAAACCTGAAACGTACAAGATACGGGATATTAACGCAAGAACGATATATAAAAACCACATTATATTTGACTTTGGTGATCTGCAATTTCCTTTAAGGCTTAGCGATATCTCGAAGTTCGAAAACTTAAATCCTGATCTGAGCATCAACGTTTTTGGATTCGATGAAGAAAAAAAGATGGTAGTAGGACCCTACTATATTACGCAACAGGAGAAGGGGAACCATATGTTTGCTTCGGTTTAGATGGGAAAATAAACTGATAGCCCACAAGGACAACTGCTGCAAAATGGTGACGAAAATGCCAACTGAAGATAAAAACCGCTATCATTTAAAAATGTTTATAGAAAGATGGATGTACTATTTACGATATATGCAGGTTTTGAATGCATTCTTGAGGAAGTGAGCAGCGAAAATGCAGGTACTAGTAATAGTTTTAATATTCAAAAACATATCCCATTCAAAGGTGCTTAATTTATTAAAGCTTGTAATACTAGTACTCTCAATAAGCTTAAAACTCTTAAAGGTAGTAATTGTATTAAAGATTTTGTTAGTTCTTTAATAAAAAATTGCTTTGAATTATACAATATTAAAGCCAAACCTATGAATCAACTCTATGCAATTGATTTAAATTTTCAACAAAACTGTCGGGCTCGCCATATATGCAATAAAGAGTTAGGAATTGATAGAGTTGCAGATTTGTCCCGATATTTTTCCATAATTTTACTGGATATGATTCGGATTTACTTATTAAAGAACTTGCTTCATATAGGGGTAATATTACATGTATTCCTCTAAACACAGAACGTTATATTTCAGTATCAAAGACAATTCATACCTTTGACAAAAGAACAATAGTACTTAGAGTTTTAGATTCTTTATGTTTCATGCCTTCTAGTATTGATTCCTTAACGAAAGACTTAATACTAAGTGACTTTAAATTAATAAGATCGAATTTTACAATTGAAAAAGAGTTTAAGCTTCTTACAAGGGAATGTGTATTTCCTTACGATTATATTAAATCAATCAAGCTAAGCGAAGGTGACGACATCCACGTTAAGCGCACCCGCGAAATTCGCAACAACAATGCTCACCGCGGAACCGTCATACTGGAGCTTCTCTCTACAGAAGATGTAGACAAAATTATATCCGCGGCACACCAGTTGAAAAACTCGGGTATCAGTATTTTCCGAGAGCAGTCTCTTTTGTACAGAAAGAAAAGACAAACACTTATCGAATTTCGAAGTAAACTTCTGGAAATCAATCCGAACGTTAGAATCATTGTCAAGGGCGACAGAATGCAAATAAGTAGCCACACATTTGTTTACAGACACTCGCGAGGTCTCAATGTTAAAACTTCGACGGAGTTGGCATTTATCAAGCAGATGTTTGGTGACAGATCAGCTGAATTTTTTGACTGCAGCGTGGGAGTGACGTTAGATCCAAATCCTATTACGCCATCTTCATATTCTTACTACTCTCAACAGATACAAGCTCCACCTATGAGTCAGCGTGCAAACGTTATAAGGGTGGAAACAGATTAGATAGCATCTGTCGTCTGCCACAATAGTATTAGTATTAACAATAATTTATACAATTTAACGATTTTATCATATAATGTAACAGGTATTAGAAGTAAACTTTTGCAAACAAATTTTTTTAATTATATTCAAAATTTCGATGTAATTATCTTATTAGAAACCTTTTTGGAAGAAAAAAATGAAAACGAATTTTTTAAATATTTTACAAATTTCAAAATAATGTTTAATCCTGCAAGTAGATCAAATGTGCACGGCAGAGCCAGTGGTGGCATTATTTGTGGAGTCAAAAAAACCGTAAATTGTAATTTTATCAAGCCTTGTCTTATAGAAAACAGACTTATTTTTCAAATTTCAAACAATAATTTTAAATATTCAATCATCCCAGTATACCTAAACTGCAATAACTGGCAAAATAACTTTGATGGTTTAGTAAACTTTGTTAATAACTTTAACTTGGAGAACATTATGATCATTGGAGACTTTAATGCTCGTATTGGGGGCTATCAAAATCCATCTGTTCATAATTTAAACTCTCAAAATTTACTTAATCCCAGCAGAAACTCCAAAGATGGACATTTTAACAGAAATGGCAGACTTATAACGGAATTTTTTGAGAATTTTGGACTTTTCGTTTTGAATGGTGCATCTAAAAGCGACAGTAATGGAGAGCTCACGTTTATAAGCGGTCAAGGTCAGTCTGTAATTGACTTTTGTGCAATATCGGCTGAGTGGCTTAACTCTTTTACAGACTTCAAAGTTGTAGCTTAGAACTTTTCTTCGCATTTGCCAATAGAAGTTGAAGTGAATTTTATTAATGAAGACGCTCAAAGAGTCTACAATAATTTCTCGAAACTTTAGTGGAATGAGAATAGTTCTCCACTCTATAAAGCTCTCTTAAACCGCCACTGTAGTGCTCTTCCTTCTCAATCATCAACCAGTTTTGAAGAATGTGAAAAACATATTAGCAGAGTTATCAAAACCTCAGCTCCGTCTTCCCAAAATAACAAAAAAACTCCTTCACTCCCCGGAACCCATGGTTCGATAACAATTGTAAGAGACTACGTAAACTATCATTTGTGTACCTCAAACTTTATAGATCTACAAATACCTTATTTTTCAAAAAAATTTACTTGCATGTAAATAATGAGTACAAAAAACTCTGTGCAGACAAAAAAAATGCTTATCTTAAAAACTTGTCGATAAAATTATTGAGCTGTAAGAACTCTAAAGCATTTTGGAGTAGTGTCCGGGAACTTAGTGGACGTAGTAGAAGTGTAATGAACACCGTTGGAGCTGAGACATTAAGAGTTCATTTTAAGACCCTTTTGTCGGCTGATGAAAATAATTACACTTTTTCTTACGCTTTACCTAACGTTACAGTCGAAGAATTGGATAGCCCAATAGCGTTATGGGAACTACAATCATCTCTTTACAAAATGAAAAACAACAAAGCACCTGGCATAGACGGGATTCCCGTTGACTTTTATAAAAATAGCACCGATCAGCTAAAGAATTATCTTCTGATCTACTTTAACAGATTATATAACGATTCATATGTGCCAAAAAACTTTAACAAAGCAGTTATTTTCACCATTTTTTAAAAAATGAGATGCAAACCTCCCAGAAAACTATCGAGGAATTTCTATTTTAAATAGTCTAAGGAAAATTTTGACTTCTATTCTATACGAAAGGCTCTCCAAATGGATCGAAAGAAGAAATCTACTTAGCATTTTCCAAGCCGGTTTTCGAACAGGTTTCTCAACGATGGACCACATCTTCGCCTTAACAAATATTGCCATAAAGTCAATAGACAAAAAGAAGAAATTGTGCTGCTGCTTCGTGGAATTTAAAGCGGCATTTGACAAGGTTAACCGACAAGCTATGATGTACAAGCTTTCGATGCTGGGGATTTCCCGCAAATTCCTTATGATGTATTTCAATTTTCTTGCCTCATCGAGTGCCTCTGTATGGGTTGGTTCTGAATTTTCAGAATGGTTTGAAACAACGGCTGGAGTTCCACAAAGCTGCATATTGAGCCCATTGCTTTTCTCCTTATTTATTGACGATGTTTGTGAGGTACTTCCAGGAGGAATACTGTTTGCCGGTATCCAAGTAAAAGTTTTGCTCTACGCTGATAACTTAGTGTTATTGGCTGAAAACCCATCCACCCTGCAGTTACAAATTAACAAACTTAATACTTTTTGCGAAAGGTGGGGCCTTCATGTAAATACAAGCAAAACTAAGGTGATGATTTTTGAAGCACGTCAAAGAAGAAGATTGCCTGATGAAAATTGGTCATTGAACAATACACGTATAGAAGTTTTGCAAGAATTTAAATATCTTCGAGTTCTGATTACGCATAATCTAAATTTTTCAAGGCACGTGAAGCAAAAAATTAATGAGGCTAAGATAGCTTTGAGCTTAATGTGGCCAAAGTTTTTCGCAAGCCAAGAAGTTGATCATGCGTCAAAATACCGCGTTTTTCATGCAACAGTGAACACATGTACGTGTTATGTAGTACAGGCATATGGTCAATTTTTTTTCGAAGAGTTCGAAGCGACTCAGCGCCATTTTTTTAAGCGACTGTTTAAATTGCCAAATTCAACGCCTAATTATGCTATTTATGTGGAGTCTGGTATAACGCCTATATACATTGAAAATGTATATATATGATTACTTAATGAGAGTGATACGAAGAAGTGGTAGAAGTCTTCACAAATCTATCATTGCAAGTCTTCTGCAAACGAATTCCTCCCCTTTCAAAGACTGGAATCAATTAGCTCAGGCCAATGGGGCTAATCTTTCACTTATGGTGTCAAATGTCGATGAATGGCCGGGTATGTTTGCAGACGTAATCGCAAAAGTAGATGAGAAAATATACAATCAGCACATAACTAGAGCAACTTCCACAACATCCAGGAACACGTATAGAAACCTCAATCACCAGTTGTCATCGGGCAAGAACTATTTTAGCAACGAATTTTCGAGCGAAGCTATAAGCTGCATTTTTAGAGTACGTGTGGAGCTCCTAAACTTAAATTTTATACCACATCGAGCTGATCTACCACAAATCTGTAGTTTATGTAACACAAGGGAAAACGAAGATGTCCACCACTTCATTGCGGCCTGCCCAATTTTGCAGGAAATCCGCCGCTAATACTTCGAAGAGAGCTTTTTGTCTCCAAACCGACTCCATGAAATATTGAACGGAGCATTAGGATGGTCAATTTTGCAAAAGTATTGCCAACATGCGCTAAACTTTCGTAACAGTTTCTTATAATAAAACGAAAATATCAACCAGTTACTGCAGTTTATGACTACCTATGTATCTATTTTGTGTTTCAAATCATGTCAAAATTGTTAAAAAAGGAAAAAAAATATATAATCATTAAAATTTTCTTTTTAATTAATTTACTTTCATTCATTATTTAAATTGATACTTCTTATGTTTCAAATCATGCCAAAATTGTTGAAAAATTAACATCTTAGCATTAATTACACTTTTTAAGTTTTTAATTCTTTGTTTTGTACTTTTTTTTATAAATTAAATGAAATGTCATATCAGACAGACGGCAGAATAGCTAAGACCTTATTCTTGTTATAATAATATTGTTAACCATTTCATAATAAAATAAAGAATTTTAATAATAATAATAATATTAAATCATGGTTTAGAGGAAAAAAATCTTCCTCCCAGGAGTGCTTTAAAAATAAATTAATTGGGGAAGATTGCTCTGACAGCGAAAACAACCATGCAAAAGAAGTATGGACAGTTTTTAAATGTCAGTCTCTCTCTGACTATATGGAGTCATATTTAAAAACTGATGTTCTTTTATTAGCTGACATATTCGAAAATTTCAGAAGTATTTGAAAAAGTATTTACGAACTTGATCCCTGTCATTTTATACTGCACCGGGGTTATCTTGGGATCCAATGCTTAGGAAAACCCAAATCAATCTCGATCTTATTCAAGATATTGAGATCTATAATTTTATTAAAAAGGGTATCCGAGGATTAATCTCTGAATGTTCTCATCGACACTGTAGCTAACAATAAATACATGCAGAACTATGATGAAACTAAAGATACACCGTATTTAATGTATGTTGATGCTAATAACTTATATGGATGGCCAATGTCATTTCCTCTACCATATTCTTCTATTAAATGGGTTAATGATTTTCAAAGCATTGATTTGATGAATATTTCAGATGATTCGGAATTCGGCTATATATATGAAGTAGACTTAGAATACCCAGATTCCTTACATGAAATTCATAATGATTTACCATTTTGTGTTCAAAACAAAAACGTAAATCAATCAAAATACCAAAATTGATTGCAGATTTGACTCCAACACAAAATTATGTCATACATTATAATAATCTTCAACAATGTATTAAAAAATGGTTTAAAACTCATTCGTGTACATAGAATTTTACAATTTAAGCAATATCGATGGTTACAAAAATATGTATATTGATTTAAATAATCATCAACGCACCTTAGCTACTAATGAGTTCGAAAACATTTTTTTTAAACTGAAAACTATGGAAAACGTAGACAAAAGAAAAGATGTGAGGATTGTAACCTCTTGGGAGAGTTATAAAAACATCTAGGAGCTAGAGCCTTAAAAGCGAAACCAAATTTCCATAGTTTAACTAAATTCACTGATAGTATGACCGCAATTCAATTGAAAAGAGTCAATACTTATTATGATAAGCCGTTGTACTTAAGATTCTATGTGTTAGAATTTTCTAAATGGAAAATGTACGACTTCCATTATAGCTATATGCAACCTAAATATGGTAAATGTTTAAAATTGAATTTTGAAATTGAATTGAATACGGACTCTTTCATTTACACCATTAAGACCGATGATTTTTATAATGACATTAAACAAGATATTGATTTATATTTCGACACATCATACTCGATAGATAATTCTTTAATATTCCATTAAAAAATAAAAAAGTCTTAGGTATGATGAAGGATGAAAATTGGGGTAAAATAATGAAGGAATTTATCGGACTTAGGTCAAAAATGTACTCTTTTTCTGTTTAGGAACGGAAGTAAAGAAGCTTAAAGGCATTAAAAAGATAGCACTTAAAGACATACATTTAGCTAGTTATAAAGATTGTTTATATAATAAACGAGTTTACCATGATGATATGTTTGTTTTTCGATCTCTTGCGCACCAAATATATACACAGCAGTTGCATAAGATTGTTTCAAGTCATCTTGATGATAAGAGATACATAAGGGGAGATGCAATAAGCACCTATGCATGGGATTATTATAAAATAAATCCACGATAGTAGTACAAATCAAAATTTATATGAAAAACTTATATGTGAAAAGGAAAGAGAAATGCTGTATATTTTTAAGTAATTTATATTTATTTATTATATAATTTAATTTATTAAGAAAAAAATGTGTATGAAAAATGTATGTGTAAAAAGAAAATAAACGAGAAAGAAAAAAAATCTTCATCTTATTTCTTTTAAAAAAATTCAGGAAAAGTATTACCAACTGTGTAAGAGAGCACAACATTTGCTATGCGATAAGCATCTCGTCTCATTTGGAAAAATTATTTTTAGTTCTTTGACGCTGGGGCAGTTTATATTTTCAACATTTATTGCTTCAACGTTTTTATTTATGAGTTGCTTTATCCACTGTAGTTTTTCATCACCCTTAACATAAACGATGTGATTTATAATATTATCTTGAAGAAATTCTTGTACTTGATGATATTTAGTGAATCCGCCATTCCAGTGCAAGCAATGATGGTTTCGATACAACCATTTTGCTTGTCTTTTTAATGATGTTGGTAAATGCGTAAAGTCAAACGGAGGTGTGATTATGAAATGGTAATGAATACGCCCACCCAGAATAGCCATTTCTTTAACTATAAACTTATTATTAGGTCCTCTAAAACCTTGACTATCAATTATGAATGCCATTGCCAGAGCTGGTGTGTTCTTCATTAAGAGCTATATTGAACTAAAGCATTTAAATATTTCGAGATACTGATTGACTTAGAGGATTGTAATTTATAATTCGATCATGCAACATTAAGCAATACGCTGATGTATTTGTGGGTAGTTTCTTAGCTGTTTTAATTTCCAAACGAATATCAACTGGTCCAGTTTTAACTATTTCATTCTGATGTCTACAATCAATCACAAAAATAGGTGCTTGTGACTTGAAGAGATTTCTTGTCACCAATGGCTCTGCAACTGAGCAATTATAATAGTTTCTTCTAAGCTTAGTGTACAATTGATAAGTTATACTGAAGTTGTTTCTATCAAATGATATATTTTGATCTTCATATGGACAAACGTCAGAATTTAAATATGTCTTAAGGTTGACCACATCAGTGATCAAAATAAGTAGGGTTCTCATTAAATTGGTTTCTCTTGTTGGTTTGTAAGGCAATAATAATGTATCTAGGCTTCTCAACTTGCGATGTTGTCTTTACATTCCAAATATGATGGTCGCTAGTAGGTAAGGTTGGATATTCATATAAATCCCAATTGCGAAAGGCAATTTTCATAGTGTCATTATCATTTATAGATTTGAAGAGTTTCAATTTCAAAGATGAAGATGAACATGTGGTACTTTCCATTGAACTTTGAGTAATGTTATCTTCGCTTGCTCATCTGCATCACCAATAAGAGAATTCTCATCAGTACGAGAACGCGTTACTATTAAGTCATGTCGAGAGTTAGGAATTATTTTTTTGAAATCCTCTGCAAAACCCAAAAGCTTATTAAGAGGGAAGCAAAAATTAAAATGCTATCCATCTAAATTTACTGCAGAATTTGGACACCATCCTCCATTATACAGCATTAAGCTTTCATTTTGACTCAAAGAAACATAATTTTTAATAGAAGTTGTGATTCCAACATTACGATTACTATCTATTTCAATACCATTCAGTTCATACCGGATTTCATCAAATAAAAATGCTATACAATTGTTTCCAAAGTTTGTCTTTTTAACTTTCGATCCATCATTTTTCGATACAGTCCCCTCAACATAAATGTAACTTTCCGAAGGTAATATATTGAGATTTTGATGTTGCACGCAGATGTGGATGATGTAATTTTTAGCAAAGTTATTTAAATACGGCGCATAGCAATGATATTCGTATTTTGAAATATTATCATCAAATGTTGGTTCTTGCAAAATATTCAGCATATCTTACTTTGTTAAGTTGAAATTGTTAGTTTCTTTACTTCAATGTGAATCCTAATGATAGTAAAAACGATTGGCTTTCTTTTGATAACGATTGTACTTTCTCTTTACGAGTTAATGAAGTATTGATTGTAGAGCTCCGTAAACCATGTCTTTTAAAGAAATTAGTAGAATCGGGAATAGAATTATAAATTATCATTTTTGATGATTAAGGTGTAAACGAATCGTAATTAATTCACCTCGAAAATTAATAAGATTTCCGTCTTGATCTAATAAAGTTATTGTTATTGAACTTATCTTCTTCACGTTCACTGGTAAATAAATAATATTTTTAGTAACCTCAATTATTTTATACCCAGGGCTTTGATTGAAAATTGATGAAGTATATGCGCAGGTTGACTATTTATGAAAGTTCCATCGATTAAATTACACTCAACTCTCACTGTATTTACACGATTTATATCAACGTTAAGGTCTGATTCATGCATTTGTTTTGCAATCAGTTTTCTCTTGCTGAACCCTTACAGTGAACCAATGGAATAAGGATGTGAAAAATCTATATCTTCAGTGCAATATATTTCACATTTCAAAGTGTTGTTATTTGCTCTAATTTTTACACTAGCTGTATTATTTTTCTTCTTGAATATAACTATTTATGTCTTCAATTTCGTAAGAGCCAACTGGAAGAACTATTAGATCATTACCTAAATGAAATAAGTTATTCATTACATCTACGTTAGGTATAGAGTTGTAGGTTTGAAAATCCTTTAATCCACACACATAATTTCAGTCTAATACTATTGGTGGGAAGTACTCTGTGGTGAGAGAAGACTTGTTTCCGCTCAGCGTAAGTGTTATCGACATTATCGGTGTGAAAGAAATGAAACAAATGTTATAGTGTATATCTTATTTATTTTGACTTAGAAGAAACTCCAAGCATAAGTGACCGCAATTAAGGGTATTAAAACGTTGTAAACAATTATAATTTTAATAGTTATTATTTGCATGTAAGTATCTTACTATTTCCTGTGGAGGTCTTAAATTTCCAAAACTATCAAAATATTTAACTTTATTTTTATTTTTGTTATAAGCTACCCAATGTGTACCGACCCCGCTATTTTTATTTAATTTTACGACCCCATATTCAATTTTAAAGGGTTTGCTCGACAATGTATCCTTCATGAAAACTCCTCGGAAATTTGGAATATAATTTTTGCCAAAATTAAATATATCTATGTTAGTGAGAGGGCCGTTTGGAAGCATTTTTATTAGTTTTTTGATCCTTGTGAACTTAAAAATAATCCCAAACCACTTTTATATGGTTTTAGATAGAGACCCTTTCCTTATTTAAGTTTTATTGTTTCCATAGCTTTATTATTTTCTTCTAACTGTTTTCTTCCGATCTTTGAATCGCGTAAGGCTTTTACCATTCCTGCAACACCACCAGTTAGAGAACCTACAGCAGATAATCCTGCTAAAATAGGAAGCAATGGTAAGAATCCTCCAACTATTAGAATTGGCATTACTCTGGTTTATTTAATAATGCTTCGTTTTTTCTTAATAATTTGTTTAGCTGCATGTAAAGCAATCGTTGCTAATTTATTTGTATCTACAGAATTAAAATTTTTGATTGCCGCTTTCGCTCCTTTTACTGCATTTTTAAATAAATAAGTTTTCTTAATTCTATGACATTGACGGCTTTTATTCTTTTTCTTTATTTTTGAAGATATACCCAATCCAAGAGTAGATTTAGCATTCATCATGTTAGTAACTAAAAGACTGTTTAGTTTTTCTGATAAAGTTGAATCCTTAGCTTTGAACCTCTGCCATGATTGTCCAGCTAAAATCTTATCGGCTGTATGTCTGTAATTTATATTATTACTTTTATTGTAAGCTATATCGTGTTCACGGCAAGTTTCATTTAGTTGATTGATTTCCCGCTCTCCTCTAGCAAGACGCTCCTTAAGTTTAGTTCCGGGGCCGCAAAACTTATAAGATGGGAGGTGTAACTCAAATGGAAGCTTGTTTATTAAAGAATTAATTAATCAGTTTCCTCTTGCTGAATTACTAGAACTAACTGATGATTTTCTAAAATAAATCATTATATAACTGTTGCATTAGAGGTACGGAGCGATTATGAAATAATTTTTATAAAACATGGTGATTTATATGAAAATGATTCATTCAACAAAATGAAGTTTATAAGACAGCACGAATCTACTTCTATCCAAAATTTTGATGGAAATGTAAAACAAAAAAAGAAGCATGGACAATTATTTCCTAATAGCATTCGCGGGATAATTATAGGTCCATCTAATTGTGGAAAAACTAACGTTATGTTAAGCATTCTTTTAGAAGAGAATGGGCTGAAGTTTAAAAATATTTACATATATTCCAAATCACTACATCAACCCAAATATGTCTACGTAAAAAAAACTCATAAAATCAATAAAGGAATGCAGTATTATGAATTTTTGAATAATTATAAAGTTATGCTCGCTTCTAAGGCTAAACCAAATTAAGTGTTTTTATTTGATGATGTTGCTTGTGAAAAACAAAATACCATAAGAGACTATTTCTGTATGGGTCGTCATAACGGTGTTGATAGCTTTTACTTATGTCAATCATATACACACATTCCAAAACATTTGATCAGAGATAACGCATACTATATAATTCTCTTTAAGCAAGATGATCTTAATTTGAAACATATTTATAATGATCATATAAATTCAGATATGTCATTTAAACTATTTAAAGAACTCTGTTCCGAATGCTGGAAAGAATTGTATGGGTTTTTAGTTATTGATAAAGATAGTTGTGTTAAAAATGGGCGCTATAAAAAATAATTTAAAGAAAAAGTTCTTTTATAAAGTGTCACAGTCGTTAAACTGCTACGCATATTAATAGACCTATATCAGAACTGCCCTGTATTGAACAGCCCTGTATTGAACAGACATGTCTTGAACTGCCCTGTATTGATCAGCCCTGTATACTGAATCGCTCTGGTTATCTCCTCTGCATCTACCTAAATTTACATACAACAGACATGGTTAAAGAAAAAGTTGTTTTATAAAGCGTCACAGTTGTTAAACTGCTACGCATATTAATAGACCTATATCAGAACAGCCCTGTATTGAACTGCCCTGTATTGAACTGCCCTGTATTGAACAGACCTGTTCATTATCTCTTCTGCATCTACCTAAATCTACATACAACAGACATGGATACTAATTTAAATACAATTAAAAGTTTAAAAAAGGCTTTGATGAAAAAGAATATGCTCCTAAAGACTGGAAAACTCATTAATGATACTGAAATCGAAAACACGTCTAAGAAAATTGTTGAACCCTTACATAAAATCGTGAAAAATGGGGAAAATAATGAGAACATGAATGATGAGTTAAAAAAAATTAAATCACCCATTGTAAAACGTCGTCTTCAACTTAAAAGTCAAAGAAAAGAAGCAGAAGAAGATGAATATGAAAATATTTCTCCAGAACGAGATTTAAATTTATCATAATTGAATTCTGAGTCGGTAGAAGAAGACTCTTTATTTAAAACACCTACAAGCTTCATTAAGAGTACTCCGATCAATGGAGCATTAGTTTCAAATTCAGATCATGATAAGATCTATGGCCCATACTTTGATGCTAAATTGAATACAAATAAGTTAGGGAGATCGAATTTTAAATTGACGATGACAATAATATTATAATTGATGATGAAATTTTTCATGGAACAGAAGGCTTGCTTCAACTTGTTCTGCAAACAAAACCCTCGAAAGAGTATTTATAATACTGAAGATTTAAGACGGTATCAGAGAATATTACAAAAAACATTCGCTCACTTGAGAAATCATGATATAAATTCGCAGGTTAAAGCCAATAGAGGACAAACGTACAAGAAAATTATTAAACCTTTGGTTCAGGATATGTCACTAAGTAAAGAAAAGAAAGCGGGAAATGCATACAGAAGTAATTCGCCTGCAATTCAGCTAACCCAATTGATTATATGTATTGGGACAGTCCAAATGAGCTATTTCATAGGTTGAGACTTTTAATTGCATCTGAAACATCAGGGAATAACAATCATTAAAATGAGATAAATTCGATTGTGGAAGAGTTGCGTGAACAAAATTTACCTAATTTATTAGCAAAATGAGTGTTGATAAGTTCGGAAGAAGCTTCAGCAAATTTCAAAGAACAATCACAATTTTTCTGAATCAACGAATCTGCTAGCAGGTGTACCGCAGGGTTCTATATTAGGTCCTATGTTGTTTTGCATGTTCATCAATGATCTCCCCCAAGTGTGCCGCAATGTCACGCTGCATCTTTATGCAGATGATGCCCAAATCCATCTCTCTCGACCATTCAACTTGTTGGAAGATCTGGTTTGCAGATTTAATGGAGATCTTTTGGGGATCTATACCTCACTTAAAAAAACCTACCTGCAAACCATCCAAGAATTCCTTCTTGATCCTCTTTGATTTGTTCTATCTCAAGAAGAAAATCCCTCTACGTAAATTTCTAGTTGACGATAATGTTAGAATAAGCTAGTTCGAACATGTTTTCGAGAAGGCTACACATCTAATTATATCTTTGTACATCACTAGCCATAAAAAACAGTCACAAAATCTAGATTCACCCCGAAAAATATAATTTTTGACCACAAAATTATTCAAAAAGTACTCTGCTCCTCTAGTGTGATATAATATCTACTCTGTTGTTGTTTTAAATATAATGCATACAATTTTCCCATTACTATTTTAATGCCCGAAAAGTATATTCTTACAGTCGCGACAACAGTTGTTTTCTGACAATACAGTCTTCTTACATTTTCAACGATTTATCAATTCCAACCTTTTTTTTCACACATGCGACATACTAGTAATTTTTATGAAGATCCTACACATTTCAACCACATTTTTCCACGCACACGACATACAATCCATTCTACAGCAGACTCGGGAAGTAATTTTGGTGTAAGGAGCAAAAATTTACACTGGAAAAATAGTGCGCCTTTCGTTTTGTTCCTCAAGTATGATATTATATCTACTGAGTGCATTGAAACGACTAGCGCTTTTATTAGCCACACAAGTTTGTTGTTGTTTATTGGGATCCTTTCTTATTTTCTCCTTACTCGTGTATAAGCCAACACTTTTGTTGATCACATAAGGAGGGAGATTTTTTTTGTGAAAGATTTTGACACTGGTCATTCTTATTTGTATTATATTCAGTTTTTGTATGGTTACATACTTGCTTTTAAAGCACTTTTTCGTAAAATTTAATGACTTTGAATGCCCAACAATAACTTGGGTGTGCTACCACGAAGTTTTTTCTCAATTAAATTTTCCTGGAATTATAGCTATTACACAACTTCCCAAGGGCGATCATCAGATTCCTTTGCTCTAGTGGTGCTGGTCTACTTTTTCATTTTATTTGAAAACTTGTTGTGCCTTCATCGTTTACCCTTGACCAGCCGCTTAGTAGCTAACGCACTTCGCATCACGCCACCGAGCCCACATGATCAGATCCAACCTAATGTAGGTTTTTTCTGTTTATCAATCTCATTGACACGACTAGCGCTTTTATTAGCCACATAAGTTTGTTGTTGTTTTCTCGGGTTCGTTCTTATTTTATCCTAACTCGTTTATATGCCAACATTTTTGTTGTTCACATAAGGAGGGAGATTCCTTATATGAAATATTTTGACACTGGTCATTTTTATTTGTATTATATTCAGTTGTTATATGACTACATATTTGACTTTAAAGCACTTTTTCGTATCATTTAATGACTTTGAATGCCCAACAATAATTTGAGTGTGCTACCACTAAGTTTTTTCTCAATTATTTTTGGCAGAAATTATAGCTATTTCACGACTTGCCAAGGTCGATCATCAGATTCCTTTGCTCTAGTGGTGCTGGTCTAATTTTTCATTTTAATTGAGAGACTTCTTGTGCCTTCATCGTGTATTGAACCATGACCAGCCGCTCAGTAGCCAACGCACTTCGCATCACGCTACCGAGCCACATGATCAGACCCAACCTAATGCAGTTTTTTTCTGTTCATCAATTGCATTGAAATGACTAGCGCTGAGGGAACATCGAAAGATGTTCAACTTACAAGCAGTGATTCTGCAGCAACAACATCAACAGCAATAACAACAACGTCAACATCATATGATGTAAATCAGAAGCGCAGAAAGAGGATCAAGTGAATCACCTCGGCAAAGCTGCAAGCTGGGGTGAAGACGTCGGATATAGACGAGAAGTCAGAGGCAGCAAGACAAACCCAGTTAGACACTTCACCCGAAGAGGGTATTGAATACATGTCTGAGGAAGGAGAAGGGCACTTCACGACGGGCGATAGTACTGCCTTTGTGAACCTCTCCACATCAGAACCGTCATCTGAGGAGGACTACAACAAGGAACAAAGAATGGTCGTTCAGATTGAAGCAATGGAGGCAGAAATCGAAAGTTTGAAAATCCAACAGGATCTTATGGTTCTCGCCGTTAAGGCCAAGCAAGAAGCGCGCCTAGCGAAAAAACAGAAAGAGTTCGAGGAACAACAACAGCAACAGCAAAAAGAACAATTCCAAAAACAACAGCCATAGCAGCAGCCAAAACAACAACGGCACAAACAACAGCAACAGCAGCAGACACAATCCCAGAAACAACCGCAACATAAACAGCAGCAGCAGAATCAAAAGCAGCAGAATCAACAGCAGCAGCAAAATCAGTCTCAGCAGCAGCAGCCACAGCCGCCGATTACGAAAAAAGAAAAGGTGCCACCCATAAATACTTATAAAATGGAGTTACAGGATACCATAAATCTGTGTAAGTTGGCCATAGGAGAAAACATTACTATAAAAAGACTAAATAATGATATGCATGCTATCCATTGCTTCACACTGGAACAACACAAAAAAATTAAAGCTTTGCTAAAAGAATCCACTACTGAATTCTTTAGTTTCACCCCTAAGATCCAAAAGTTTCAAAGGGTCCTTTTGAAGGGCATATATTCCTGCACGGAACCACAAGTGCTCTTAAGTGAACTCCGCCAAAAAGCGAACCACGATCTCGACTTTATCGGGGTCAAGCTGTTCCCTACAGTTAGAACTAGGCGGGAGAAGCGGAATCTTCCGTTCTTCCTTGTTCAACTCTCACCCAGCAGCAAACTGGATAGTTTGAGGAGTATCTCCGTCCACAACTACCAGGTTGTAACTTGGGACAAACTAAAAAGGCGCGGCGACATGCTTCAATGCATGTGCTGCCAAAGGTTCGGCCACGCCGCAGCAAACTTCGAAATGCAGTCACGCTGAGTTAAGTGTGGAGAGAACCACAAAGCAGATGAATCCAAGTTAGGAAAGGAACTGGTGGAAGATAGGTCCCAGCTTAAATGTGTACTCACACGACGGACACCCCGCTAATTATCGGAGATGCCCGAGGTTTCAGCTTATAAAGAACAATAAAGCAGCAAAGCAAACAGTGGTAGAAAAGCGTCCAACAGAGCGCCCTCCTACAACAACGCCCGTCAACCCCCAAATTTCTTACACCCAAATGGCGTCAAGAAGGAGAAGCACGGTACAGTCTACACCAAAGGTCGCCCAACGGGCCACCGTGCCTAAGGCGCCGGCGGATATTATGGTCATTCTGCTGGTCATCCAGGGCCAGTTGACTGGCCTCCACAACCAGATCAGGGAACAGGCGACTAGGGTGGATTGTCTCTCCTCTGTTTTGCCCAGCTTAGCGCAACTTAGAGGTTAAGGGCGCGCTGCCGGAGAGGCCCTTTAAGAGCCTAGCTGTGAATGTAAATTCAATGATTAGGACCGAACGTAGAGCGAATTTATTCCAATTGCTGAAATACATAAGTCCAAATGTGTTTATGGCTAGCGAAACTAAGTTTAACCAGAAACATAAATTGACTAACAACAATTACAATATCGTAAGAAGAGACCGACCCAACTCCACTCAAAGAGGAGGCGGCGCAATCATTATACGTAAAGGCATTAGTCGTAAGGTAATATATAATAGTGATGTGCGAAAATTTCGGACATTTGGGGCATGCATCACATGCATTCATCGCCAACAGGAAAAGCGAATGTATGTGATCGCTGCCTATGCACCGGAAACACCTCAGCCCACCTAGTTTATAACAGAGCTTGAAAAGCTTTTTGAATGCTTAAGATTGAGCTCGGATGAAAACTTTTACATATTAGCCGGTGATTTATGTAGTTGGAGGAGTATGTACCTGTGCATACTTACAATTACAGTAAGGTGCGCTGGACACGCTTCTCCAACGCCTTATTGAGCGAATTACTTTCCAATGGTATATCCCCACCAAATGACAGGAACCTGACAAATACGGAAATAGACAGATACTTAGAACAAATGGACGAAACGATTCTACGAACAATGAACAGAACAATACCGAAATACAAAGAATGTAATACAACGGACATGTACCGTAACACGACCAATGACGCACTATACTGACAAAAAAGTGGTCTACTGACAAGACTTAAACGCTTGTACGAGATCTGAAGATTGGGACACTGAAATCGTCCATCAAAAACATCAACCAATTAATCAAAGAAAATTATAGGTTGTCTATTTATTTGTTTTGGGACAATAAAATTCGTGCTGTTAACTCTAGCGACGGTGAAAGACAGCTGTGGTGCACCCTCTCCCAAAAAAGGGAAAGGACAACTCCGATCCGTCGAATCTCCGGTCGATATGCCTTCTTCCGAGTATCAGCAAAGTGTTTGAAAAGCTTATTAATAGAGCCCTGTTCAAGTGGGCGGAGGACAAAGATATCATTCCGGATAATCAGTTCGGTTTTAAGGCGGGACATGACACAATTCATGCTACGTCTAAACTGGTTTCTGATATGAAATGGAACAAATCTAAAAAGCAGTGTACGGGTGCCTGCCTAGTTGATTTGGAAAACGCTTTCGACACCGTATGGCTAGAAGGTCTTTATCTAAAGCTTTCCAGACTAACTATAAGTAAACCTCTATTGTATATGCTTTATGACATGCTAAATGGTAGAAAGTTTGTTGTCAAGAGTGGCAATGTAACTTCTACCGCAAGTTTTAATATTAATAATAGTCTTCAGTAGGGAGCGGTTAATTCGCCTATTCTATTCAGCATTTACAATAGCGATCTGAGAGGTAGTCTAATTCAGGCAATTGCGTACGACGACTATCTAATTGCGTACAGAACAGCTAATACAGTTACAGCTAATGGTCATCAAAATTCTATTGCATAGTGACTTCGACTAGATTCAGCGATATTGTGATGACTGGAAGTTGAAAATCAACTTCCAGAAATCGGAAAGAATTTTGTTTAGGACTCTGTTGTCTAGCGCCTCACAAGGGGTACGAGAAAGAACTGGCGCACGCTGGTGATCGTAGGGCCACATGGACATCCACTGGCGAGTAAAAGTGTAGTCAAGTACCTTTGCATCTGGTTGGATCACTACCTGTATTTCCACAGACATATAGGTGCTGCCTTGGCCAGGGCTAGGGGAGCCTTAGCCTTGACAAAACGACTGTTTTATACACCCATTTTGACAGCCGATGATTGTCTACGGATGCCCGGTGTGGTTCAACGTTGCCCCATCTCAAATGGAAAAGATTCGGGTGTTTGAGAGACGTTGCCTTGGATTACACAGAACACTAGAGTCGGAGTACACAAGATATTATTCCATCCAGGTTCTATAAAACCGAGCCAACATAAACAGAATAGATAATTTTTTGTTTAGGCTCATTCGGGGTCACGTTGCAAGAGCGATATCCTCAGCTAACAGCTTACTTTTTTGGGCTTAATACCCCAATAACGAATATTTTGAGAGTGCGCGGTTAAGTGGTTACATCCCTCCCGAGGCATTCCTCTATTTAGACAGTCGAGGGCTGATACAGTGTAGAATGGCGGTTACGCTTATCTACAACGTCAACCGTAAAACTGTAGACTCCTGTATGGTCGAGACGTCATCGCTCAAGGTGGAGAGGAGCGCCTTCGGTTTAGTAGGACTGTGTCCGATCGGGACCGAAGGGATAGGGCGAAACAGGAGAACGGGTTCTGGTGGCTCTCTGAACAGTATCGTGATATTTAAAGCCGATTAAGATGGTATGTCTTGGCCGACTTACATACATTTAGGGTATAGGGAACCGTCGGGGTGGCACCAAAAAAAATTTAAAATATGTATATATGCGGAGGCATATATGCATGTACCTGCGTAAGTGTACATATATGTGCGTACGTATATGTATGTACGTATGTACATGTATGTATGGAGTGAATGTAGCTGTGTCTGCATGCGTATGCAAAATATAAACAAACAAAAATTAAAAAACGAAAAAAATGCTGCTGTGGCTGTTCTAGTTTTTATGTAGTTTTAAGTGGTTTTGGATATTTTTGGGTATCTTAAGTTTTTTAAGTTAGTATATAAGTTAATTGTATCTAGTTTTAATTATTTTTAGTCTAGATTTAGGAAGTTTATAAGTAAAAAATGAAAAATGATACGAGACCGAGTTTTTAAAAAAAAAGTTTTCTTGGTGAAACAAAAATAAAATAAAATAAAATAATTAGAATTAATTAAAATAGTTTTTAGGTCGAAAGACATTAGTTTTAAGAGATAAAGTTTAGTTTAGAGCGCCCGTAAAGGGCCAATAAATTAGTTGTAAGTTATTGATAATTAGGCTAGTTTTAAACATTTTTGTCTAGCTTTAAGGTAGTTATAAGTTAAGATTAAATAAAAGTGAATTAAAAAAAAAAACAAAAAAAAACGACTAGCGCTCTTATTAGCCACACAAGTGGCTATCTAAAATATATTTATCTACATGGCGACCATGACAAGTGTGGCTCTCTTACCGTGTCCTGTCAGTACTAAAAAAATAAAGAAATACAAAAATCTAAAATCTTAAATTATCACTTCTGTTTCAAGTTATAAAAAAAATATAGTTTACAAAATGGGCAAAGAACAATCAAAAATGGAAAAACCAATCGCCAATGTTATAAACGAACACCACATACGAAAGTTAAAATTATCACAAATATTTTATAATAATTATCATACATACTGACATACCAGTCAATTTGTGATAAAATTATACTCTTGGCATAAAAAAGACACTTAAGAGGCAATAGCTGACAAGAACCGCCTCTCTAACACAAATTTAATAAAAGCAAAAAAAAATGGCAATCAAAAATAAGAAAAGCACACTCATTTTCTTTTTAAATAAACACTCATAATTTCATCTCATCATTCAAGTACTAGTTGCAATTTTTCAAGAAGCAGTAACCATTCATAAAGAAGCAGAAATTCATCAATAAGCAGCAACAATATAATGATAAGTAATTGAATAACTTTATTGTTTTATAATTTTTATATTATTTTTAAATAAATTTTTGTTATTAAGTACAAACCAAAAAAAGCAGGATTAGTATATATACGATTATATTAGAAATAGAAAACATAAGAAAAATTATGATACAAATATTATAAACAAAACAAAAAAAAATTAGAAATTGTTAAAAAATGTCGTCTCTCATAACAGTAGGTACTATTGAGTACAAATTGTATTATTAAAGTATATAAAATACATAATGTTAGTTATCTTGAAATTGAAGGTCAGATAATTGCAGAGCATGATGCGGTAGCCGTCTCTTTGGTCAGAACCAAATTAAAGGGGACAGCTAGAAATCGTATATCAAGCAAGTCGACAATCGCCGCTATAAGAGATAAAATTAAGGGTTCACTAAAGGAAGAATCAGTCCAAGTATTGGTGGATAAGCTGAATAACATTCAACAGCGAAATAAAACAGCCAACCAATACACTAAGGAGATTGAACAGCTCGCGGAATCACTTTGAAATACCTATATATCAGATGGTCTTACCACAGACCAAGCTGATAAATATTCAACAGAGTTTGTAAGTAGTTATACAAAAGCTACTAGAAAATCCGATAAGGTATAGTTCTATAAACGTCCATATAATGGGCAGCCTCGCGGAAATTTTCGTGGAAGCTATCACGGCAATTTTTCTCGGGGAGGTCGCGGAAATTTCAGTCGCAATTATTACAACAGAGCAAACTACAATTATAGTCGAAACAGACAAAACAACAGAGGTAATAATAGTAACCGATGACAAAATGTGCGTGTCACTGCACAAAGAAGTCAAGACTTGGAAAACTTGAATCTCCCCTTGGGAAATAAAAAAAAACTAAATAATAAAGTATACAATCTTTATTTGAGGCTTAGCATATTTGTAAACGCATACAACAACAATTCAAATAATCTTTTAGCTCTCTTAGTTGACACAGGTCCGGACATGTCATTATTAAAACAAATTAATGAATATAACTCCTTAAATACATTCCACAATACAACTGTTAGTGTCATAGGTAAAGGTAGCATAGTTAAATGTAGATCAATGCAATTGGATCTCAGAATCGCTATTTTTTTGGTGCCTCATAAATTTCACGTTTTACATAATAATTTTACAATACCTTGTGATGGAATACTAGACATGGACTTTGTAAAAGATATAATTGTGTGTTAGACTTCACCAAAGAAGATAGTTTGTTCATACTAAAAACTACACATTTTCACAAAAGCATTCAAGTTCTTATAGCCTACCAAATAATATTATAATATTGCCAGCACGATCTGAAGTAATCAGGCGTGTCCATATTAAATCAAATGAAGAAGATGGACTGGTTGTTAACCAAGAACAACAACCGGGAATTTTAATAGCTAGCACTATAGTTAATAGTTAAAATGCGTATATTGGCATTATAAACACCACTACAGATAAATTAGTCTTTCAATGTAAACAATATTGAAACAGAAGTCTCACGAATTACAGTTTTTTCAATTTATCGCAAAATCAAACTAACAGAACTAATGGAATTCTTTTGAAATTAAATGCAAATTTTCCTGATCAATTTAAACAGAAATTGAATAAATTATGAACTGATTATAATGATGTTTTCGGAATAGAGACCGAAACTATCACAACAAATAGTTTTTATAAATAAAAAATAACACTCAAAGATAAGGAACCGCTATACATTAAAAATTATAGAATCCCCCATACACTAAAGACAGAAATATATATACAGGTGAAGAAGTTAGTTTCTGATGCCATAGTGGAAGCATCAATTTCAGAGTATAACGGCCCACTACTTTTAGTCCCTAAGAAACCACTCCCTAATTCGAATAAAAAGCGGTGGCGTTTAGTAGTAGACTACCTCCAAATTAATAAAAAAAAAGTACTCGCGGATAAATTCCCGCTTCCGATAAAAGATGATATCATCGATCAGTTAGGTCGTGCAAAATACTTCTCTTGTCCCGACTTAATGTCTGGCCTTCACCAGATTGAACTTGAAAAGTCAAAAAATATAGCATCGTTCTCAACAAACAATGGCTCACATCGTTTTAGACGCCTTCCTTACGGACTCAAAATAGCCCCGAATTCTTTTCAGCGCCAACAGCTTTTCTATATATGGATGACTTGGTTGTAATAGGGTGTTCTGAAAAGCACATGCTAAACAATTTGACAAAATTCTTCGAACTATGTCGAAAATACAACCTTAAATTAAACCCTGAGAAGTGCTCATTTTTCATGAATGAAGTCACTTATCTTGGGCATAAGTACACAGATAAAGGTATATTACCAGATGATAAAAAATACAAAGTTATACAAAACTATCCCGTACTTACAGATGCAGATAGCGTTAGGAGATGTGTTGCATTTTGCAACTATTACAGAAGATTTATCAAAAGCTTCTTAAAATATTCGCGACATGTAACGCAACTTTGCCAAAAGAATGTTACATTCAAATGGACAGATGAATGCAACGAAGCATTCAACTCTCTGAAAAGAAACTAATGAGCCACACATTATTACAATATCCTGATTTTGAAAAAGAGTTTTGCATTACCACCGATGAGAGTAAACATGCTTGTGGTGCAGTACTGAGTCAACAGTATAATGGCATACAACTTCCTGTTGCATTCGCTTCAAAACGTTTACCAAGGGAGAAAGTAATAAGTCAACAACTGAAAAAGAGCTCACAGCAATACATTGGGAAATATATACTTCATTTTAGACCATATATCTATGGAAATCATTTTCTGGTCAAAATGGACCATTATCATACGCATTCTCTATGAAAAATCCAAGCTCAAAATTAACCAGAATGAGATTAGATTTAGAATAATATGATTTTACTGTCGAATATCTCAAGGGGAAACAAAATCAAGTAGCTGAAGCTCTCTCTCGTATTACTATCGATGAACTTAAAGAGCAAAATGCAAAAAAAATATAATTTATAAAGCGCCAACACGATCAGTAACTCAACAAAATAGGCAGACCTGCGCAGGTAATGATTCATTTAAATCAAAAAAAAAAAATGATAAACCCAACGTTCATTAATTATAATGGCGTTAAAAAATTCGTTAAGTTAAAATTCTCTTCCAATAAATGCTTTTTGAGGCAAGGAAAAACAGTTTTAACACACCAACTCCAAATTGTAACTAGTGGACAAATCTTCGAATTTATTTCACCACAATTATTTAAGGAAATGGGCAATAAAGTATTAGAAAAAAAAACAAAACGGAATTGAATCTATATTGTCCAGATTACATGACGACCTGCGGAATCAGGTCATACAGGCATTACACGTACGTACGGAAGATTAAGACATTTTTATTCGAAGAAAATGTCAAATAATATAACAAAATATATTAAATCATGCAAACTATGCCAACTGGCAAAAACCTAACAAAATACTAAAACAGAAATGACAATAACACCAACAACTATGTATGTCAGTTTTGACATTGTTTTGGTGGATACCATCGGTCCATTTTCGAAATCAGAAAATGAAATGAGTACGCTGTCACACTTGTATGTGACCTTACCAAATATCTTGTAACTTGCCAAACCAATTAAAAATTCAAAAACAGTTGCAAAGGCAATATTTGAAACGCATATTTAAAACTACGGTCCAGTGAAGACGTTCGTTATGGACATGGGTACTGAATATACAAATTCGATAATAAATGACTTATGTAAATATCTTAAAATAGATATTACATCCACAGTTTATCATCACCAAAACCTTGGGACTGTTGAGCGAAGCCACCTTTTTTTAATGAGTATATACGCCCATATATTTATGTTTACAGACAAGAGTGACTGGGATATATGGCTAAAGTACTTTACGTACTGTTTTAATACAACGCCTTCAGCACTTCATAAATATTGTCCTTATGAATTAGTCTTTGGTAAAATCCCTAATCGATTTAAAATCTTTAACAATATAAATGAGATATTACCACTTTGTAACGTAGACGACTATTCGAAAGAGGCAAGATATAGATTAGAAATAGCATATAAAAGAGGTAGATCAATGCTTGCGAGAGCAAAATTAAAACAAAAAGAATACTACGACAAAGAAAAAGAGAAATACAACTACAAGTAGGTGACCTAGTACTTCTAAAAAATGAAACAGGGCATAAATTAGAAAATAGATATTTAGGACCTTTTACTGTAGTAGAACTTAAGAAAAATAATAATGTTAAAATAGAAGACAATTCAAAGAAGAAAACACAAATTGTACACAGAGCCAGATTAAAAAATTTTAGCTCGTAAGATGGATCCATTTAGTGTGTAATGCATTTAGTATGTAACACATTTAGTATGTAATCACAATTTTTGTTTGTTATCTTTTGTATGAATTATATATAAACATTCGTAAATAAAGGTTAAATTACCTAATTTACTGTCATTAATATTCTAACAGTATCTTAAAATCATAATTAGAAACATATATGTATTTAAGAAATAAAAAATCAAAAGAAAATTAAATGTAAGACAAAAACAAATATATGAATGTATATACACAGATACAAACAATAATTATATAAAAATTTTCAACATTGTGTACAACAAGCAAAATTATGAGAATGATTTTGTTAAAAAAAAACTATAACAAGATCTTTCTTAGTAAAACGGAAGGTGTAGTATGTTTATGTATGCGTTGCTTATGCAACGTATGGAGTGACGAATACTGCTTGTCATTAGATACGTCGCGACGCTGATATGCGACAATGTGCGCATCAGCATACTAAAATCTTTAACCTTTCCACCATTCATTTGATTCATTTTGCTGACTCCACAAACATACGAATATGAAGTCACAGAGTTAATTAGTTTTTAGTTTTCAAGAAGGAATTCAATAAAGAACTCTCAACAAGACAAGAAGTGTTTTAATTATCTATGCTCGTTTTTATTATGGTGTTATAAATTATCTATTTACTAATTATCTATAAATTATCTATCTTAAATATATTTAACTACAGGATTCAGTTCCACATGCGATTCGCTTTGTGATTACATATAATAAATCGCAGGACCAATCGTTGTAAGTCTGTTGAATAAATTTCGAATTTCTCTGTTTTGGCAAACCGTCTTCGTTGTTTGCCGGGAAACAAATCGACAAAACATTGTTCATATCATATCGTATCATATCATATCATATCATATCATATCATACCATATCATATCATATAATATCATATCATATCATATTATATCATATCTTATCATATCATATCACATCATATTATATCATACATATCATATCATATTATATCATATCATATCATATCATATCATATCATATCACATCATATCATATCATATCATATCATACCATATCATATCACTCGCTACTAACTTTGATTCCATTCAAATAAATCACTCTGGAGTTCTTATGAAGGCGTTAAAATGGGGCAAGACGAAGTTCGCTGGGTCCACTAGTTCAAATATATAATAGAAATAGAAAAAACAGAAATTATATATAAGAATAAAATATCATACAGGTAGACTAAATTAACATATAAGTACATAATGTACATATCTTGTACATTTTTAAAAACTCCTCTTCCTCTCTTTCACAGCCGCAAGCTCGTTAATAACGTCTTCAAAATTTATCTCTTGTATTGCTTCGTGTTCAATCGCTAAAATTTCAAGATTGTTCAGCCTTAGGTAGGTAGGTAAGTTTAGATAGGTATAATGTCACCATTCATTTCTAATACTCTGATTTAAACCTAAATATGTAACAATTCAAATTATAAGGCTTGAGTAGCCTTGTTTTCAATTATAACAAAATATTATTTTTCAAAGTCGATTAACCTTAATTTTAGATGTCGGTTGTCACCCACCAATGGATGAGATCCGGGGCGGACCGCCCCCTTCTACCAACGCCGCTGCTCCCAATAAAATGATACCGTGTTGTATGCTCAGCCCTCCCTTATGGAATTGACCATATCGCGGTGGGGGCTTAATGTAGTGTTCTCCAGCAATATATCTGCAGAATCCTGCAAACTAAAATAACTCCAAAAACATAACACCAATGCTAGAAAACTTGACAAACAAACTATGGACATGGCACACATTATAGATACAAATCGAACGGGGATATTCATGAAAAATTCGGCAGAAGTCACGGCTGCCGTCCGGCGCGGGCTTGACCTTGACAGAGGATAAGTCGCCTTTCCTTGCGGAAAGGGTGTAAGCCCTCCCGTGAGCAGTACACCTCTTGGTGGACCTTCCACCTTCAGCGCCATGCCAAAGCCTCTTTCGCATCGAGGGGCGGGTCTGCGATGGCTCCGCGAATGGCCACGACTATTCGTAGCGACCCTAGGCAGGGTCGACCTCTCCGTCACAAAGCGCAGGTTCCGCTGCATGGTGGTAGTGGGACTGCGACTTGCAGCCCCACTCCCAACGTGGAGTGAACAAAATTGCCCAGACGCCAGGACAGGCGCAAACCAAACCGCCAAACTTGCCTGGGCCAAAAGCTTTCTTTAAACCCAAACCATCGGCGACTTAACGTCAAAGCGTATAAGGTCCTTCGAGGGAACCATACCGGAACCCAAAAAGAAAAATATGCATAACACCGGTAATGCCTCCGTCACAAGGAAAAATTTGTCCTATAGCGACGTGTTGAAGAACAAAACTATCCTCGCGCTCCTTGACAGAAGTAATACAGACGGTACGATCACTTACAATCATTGGAAACTGTTTTAAATAAGCTCCAAGCCTCAAACTGGACCCTTATGCTGGAAAACCCAGGGAACCTGCAGTTTTCGAGGATGCGGGTTGGTACCAAAACAGGGTTAATTTCGTTGCCTTCCATAATGAGAGGTCGTCCGGTCTGTACAAACTCGCGATCAGTAGACTCGAAGGTTTGTGGTCTAGAGCAAAGCTAGAGGTTGTGTCTAGGGAAGATATCGCCTACAGACCTAGAGCTTTCACCAGAATACCGGCAGAGCTCACGAATGAAACCGCAATCCTTAAAATGATCCAGTATGGTAACCAGCCCTACCCACACCCGACTAGAAAGTGGCAAAGCTCGATGATCCGGCGGGACCTTATAGATCGGCTATCATTGTGATAAATAACGACTCGTTGGCTCCTCTAGCGGAAACTCAAGGCGGGATACGGTTTGAATGGGAGATCATTACTTTCAAAATATATAAAAAAAATGAGGACAGTGTACAGGCTGTACCTCTAGCAGCAACAAGACAAGGCCTTAGTGGGGGAGTGTTCTGCCGGTATCGAACCTCCAAAGATGGAAGTAGATATACCATGCACCTCCTCCGCGGTTTCGTCAATTTCACCATCAGCTATAATGGTTCCAATCGTCTACGAACATCCCGACATGGATGTATTTGACTCCACACCCGATGCTCTTGGCGATGAAGAGAGCTACTACGCTCGGATTCTGAGTCCGAAGAAGACCTAGACGAAATAGTTGTGGGTGCTGGTCCGGCTGACTGTAACCAAGATGGTGCAGTTAGTTGAGATTAACAACCAACATTCCAATCTGGTTTCGGCCTACCTCTTTCTCCGGCTGCATAACAAAGAGGAACATATCATCCTGATCCAAGAACCCCGAATCCAAGATACAAAGATTTAGGACCCCAGGATACTACCCGCTGCATGCAATGGATAAATGCAGATCCTGCATATTGGTAAAAAGTAATATTATTGTATATTCACTTCCTGATTTTAGCGATCGAGATCTAAGAGTAGCAAGATTGCAGACCATCAGTGGCGTGTACTGGATGGCATCTGCATTCCTTTGCCATGACCACCTAGGCCCTCTTCCAGGCGACAAGCTTATGGAGCTTATATAGATGGCAGAACGGCAGAAAATATGTCTTATTGTCGGGTATGACGCAAGCGCCCACGATATTGTTTGGGGCAGTGCAAATATGAACGAAAGAGGTGAGTCACTTTTTGATTTTATACTCAGTACTAACCTAATTGTAAGTAACAATGGGAATGAACCTACGTTCATCACCAGGAACCGGCAGGAGGTCTTAGACATTCCCATTGTCTCTGATGTAATTCATCAAAAGATTGGGAATCGTACAAAGAGTCCCTTAAAATCTACCAAAAAACAGCTGAGGGCGAGCAAAAGCACAAGCTTCTGTGAAAGCACAGAAGATAAGTCTGAAGCTTTTAGACTAAGAAAAATCCCCCGATGCCCAGCTCCTTACACACAGCTAGCGGGACACGGACCAACTCAAGAGAAGAGTCACTATCACTGCTAGTAGATATTCATTTTCCGGGTAGCTCACAAGATATTTGTAGCACCGAACAATCAGACAGGCTTTAAAAATAATAACAGTCTTGGTCTGATTACAAGGGAAAAACTACTTTGGGCAATTAAAAGCTTTGATCCTTATAAATCGGCAGAACCAGACGGCATAATACCTGCCGAAATCCAAATAACCTCAGATATAATCATATCCTGGAGGTTAGGATATTCATTGCATCATAAAGAGTACACTCTGGCAGCATTCTTTTACATTGAAGGTGCTTTAGACAATGTTAGTTAAAAGGAAATAATCAAAGCGCTTAGTAACATTAAGCTGCCCAACTTATTGACAGAGTTGATTAGCCTCAAGCTATGCAATATAGTAATTAACTCAACCCTGGCGGATTATTCAGAAAGAAGACACGTTAACAGGGGAACTTCGCAAGGTAGTGTCTTATGCCCACTTCTATGGAACACAGTGGTAAATGAAATGCTGACAGACTTGGAAGCGGAGGGATACAAGGCAATGGCTTATGCCGATGATGTTGACATTGCTGTATCAGGAAAGTACGCTCCAACTCTAACAGATGCAAAATGTTCTCAATGGACTAAAAATTTAGGCAACTTAATTTCTGGATATAGTCCCGGCCAAGCCGGAACTTGTCCTCTTCACTAGGAAATATAAAATTTCCCAACTTACACCGCGCGCCGTCAATAAATGGTACGCCACTGACTTTTTCTGAATTTGCAATCCAATATACAAAAAAGAGTAAGTAAAGCAACAGTTGCACTCTTCTCTTTCAAAAAAGCAAAAAAGCCATTGGGAATAAATGTGGCATATCCCACAGATTACCCACTGGTTATACACACCGGTTGTCAGACTGATACTTACTTATGGGGTAGCAGTATGGTGGACTGCATTGAACAAAGTCACATACTGTGACAAATTTAATAATGTCCAAAGGGCAGCCAGCTTATGTATCAGTGGAGCACAAAGCTCTACACCTTTGGCTAGCCTAAATATACATCTTAATCTTATAGCCCTCGATATTTTCAGCAAAAAAGTGGCTACAGCGGGTACAGCTATGCGTCTCACGGACATCTATCAATGGACTAGCAATTCGATAGGCCATTCTAATATTCCAAATACAAAACTAGGACAATCCGACTACACCACACACCAGCTAATCTTCGACAAGATCTCCCAAGTTACCATCACACCAAGATCCGCTTGGGTGGATGAGGGATTCTTGAAAAATGATCAGCTCACTTCTATACAGACGGTTCATAAACGGAAGAGTGAGTGGGTGGCGGTATGTACTCAGACAGACTAAATCTTAGTCTCTCTTTCCGTCTCCCTGAAAATTGTAGCGTATTCCAAGCGGAAATTCTGTCGATTACAGAGGACCTAAGATAGTCAAACATATCTACTTGCCTGGCTACCAGACAGATCTGGCCAGAAAAAAATCCAAAATGCTCAAAAGATCTGTTCTCTTTAAGCAGGAGACATCTTGGCTCAGAAATCGGTGTCATAACTGGATACTGCTTAGTTGGCAAACATTCAATGAACAACGACTTGTTCAATGAAAATTGCACAATCAAAATTGATCGTATGTATGGCACTTTGTTATGTATACATAAATTGTGTAATATAATAATTATAGTTATTAATAATACTAATTCTTTTCTATGCATATCGTACTGTATAAAATAAGGTGACCTGCTGTGGATATCGATACCGCATATATCTATGTATATATGGGTGCCAGTGTCTCATTTCGATGGCAACGAAATGAGTTGGAATGCGATGTGTGCCATACGATATTCTTCTGGTGGTAGGTTGAGGGAGGTACGAAGTACTAATGTAGTTTATGCATCGTCAGCGACGACGATGTGCTTATAGGTCAACGGTAGTTGGCCGAACACCCATCACTTAAAGTGTTTCGACAACTCTAATTTAAATATTTAAAACTAAAACTTTTATAAACCGCATGGCACGTCGTAGGTATACATTTCGATTCAAATCAAGTGATTTTATTACGACTATCTTCTCTTGCACACATGTTTTTGAAGTAGAACTTCTTTTGTGGCGTTGGAAGTAAAATTTTGCAAACCTACGGCACAACACGACACGCTCGCAAGATTAATGCCCACAAAAGTGCTTTTTCTTCTCTGCTGTAGTAATGGGTACAATGTGTAAGTCGATGGTCGCGTTGCCTGTGCTTCAGTGTATCTATTTTGCAGATTTTTATATACGGAGTAGTAAAGGGTTTTCCAAAAAGGATGGCTTACTTTTGACAGCTCGTGGGGCCCATATTAATTATTTTACCTTCTGTCAAAATATAGTTTTTAAATCTATCAATTAAGACCGATCATCATGGCAAGTTACAGTGTCGTGCAAATGATAAAGCTTTATTAGAAAAATGGGTGTTCTCTAGTATCAACGATGCGTGCGTTGGGCCTCTGTAGCGATAATGCCCATTTTTGAATGAATGGGTACGTGAATAAGGAAAATTTCTGGATTTGCGACATCACCAATCCACACGAGATTCACAAGTTGCCAATGCATCCAAATAAAGTTAATGTTTGGTGTTGATTTTGGGGTGGAGGCATCATCATTCTTCGAAAATGATGCTGACAATGCCATCAACGTCAACGGCGATCGCTATAGGTCGATGATCACCAACTTCTTGTGGCCTGAATTAGTTGATATGGACACCGAAGTTAGATGGTATCAACACGACAGCGCTACGTGCCACTCAGCTCAAGGCACAATCGATATTCTGCACGAGACGACGTACATTGGCCACACGATCGTGTGATTTGACCCCTTAAGACCTTATATTGTGGGGCTTTCGAAAGTTGGAGGTTTATGCGAGTAATCCGCAAACCACCGCGGCCTTCAAAGACAACATAATCGATGCCATCGGTCAAAACCAGCCAGATTTATGCGTCAAAGTAATCGAAAACTGGAATTTTCGAATGCGCGCCACCCAGCAATGCCGCGGCGGCCATTTGAACAATGTTATATTTCACACATTGTGCCATTGAAAGAGCTCTTCAATAAAGATAAACCCTTATTGATATCTCATATACCGCTTGTTTTATTCAATCTTACAATCGACCCGCCCTTAATGGAAAACTCTTTATAATGTGTAATGTAATGTATTGTAAGAAGGTTGGTATTCTTAGCTCATAGAGCTGCTTATACATCCGAGCATCAAAATGTACGATTGGGGTATTGCCTAAGCTTCAGCTGAAAAATAAGAGTCATATTTCAATTCAAAACTTGTCTGACTTTTATTTCTAAAAACTCGATCCATAATTCTCCTTGTTAATATATATATTTTAAATATTTTCTTTATCCAGTATCATTCACTTCCATTTATGGCCCACAAATGAATGAGTCCAATTGACAAGATACACCTTAGGTTGTATTTCTTCAAGGGCATTCCAATTGCTTGCTCAGTAGGTGCAATCATAAAAAAATCGTCATAAACATTTTTCTTTCACACTTCTTTCTAATAATAAATAAATTGAATTGTCTACATGTATATAAATCTAAAAATGCCAAATACCCATTAATAAGATTTAAACAAAATGTAAATTAAATAAATCAAAAGTTTTTATGAATAAAGTTTAGACTAGATTTTGAATTGAAACATGACTCCAATTTTTCGGCTGAAGAGCTTAGATAATACTCCAATCGTGCATTTAGACGCTCGGACGTAGAAGCGGCTCTTTGAGCGTAGGAATACCAACCTACTTACACAATAATCTACATTAATCGTCTGCATGACACAGCACTGATGTCGGTGGAGCACGGCCGTAACTTGAGCAGTTGGGGCCCGGGGCAAGATAATAAATATATATATGACAGCAAATTTCTCAGTTACTTACTAAATATTGGTTAAATCAATTTCAACAAATAAAATTTATTTTTATGTTTTGTATTTGCTAAGTTGATAAAATTATTTTTACTAACAAAAATAAAATCTTATTAATATTTTCTACTTTTTTCCTATCGCAGAATTTCTCTCAGTAGATTTTTTTTCTTGCCGTGGGTAGGTGTAAAACATTTAAAAGGCTTTATTAGGATCGAAAAACGTGTGCTCATAGAAGTGTGGGTTTCTTACTTCACTAAAGCCCCTTCTCCTACCGATTGCACTTAGTTGAAACTTATCTAGCACTTTATTTTTAACGAATTTAATAAAAGTGTTTCAGGTAAGTGTCCGGTTATATTTCCTGTTTATAAAGCGATTTGAAAGCGGATTTCGGTTAAGTTGACCAGATCAGAAGGCTTTGTCGTTTGCAGGCGACATACTAAATTCATCTCATGGCTAATTTCGATTATAGTACTGTATAGACCCACGTCATGAGAAAAAGACACACTTCTATAAGTTTAGACACTTTAATATAACAGATCTTCATTCTACGACCGCACATTGACAACTGAACTGATAACAAGATAATGATCGTATTCAAGATTAGAACCGGTTCTTATCATATGCTCACAACAGATAATTTCCTCGCGTTGGATCCATCTTATCCACCCTCCTGGTCTTGTTGTGGCATAGGTCTCCACATCCCTGCAATATTTTTTAGCTTTAAAGTCAACCTTGAATCGTTAATTTTAACTTCTTTTGGCGCTTCTTATTCTTCTGATTCTGATTGGGTGGTAAGCGTGATGGTCGGATTATCATTCACTTCTATTAGTATGTTGGAGCCTGTAGTATAATAATTAGTACTTTTTTTTCCTGTAAAGTTTTACGCAACTAGTGGGTATTTTCTTAGCATGACTTATGCTACGTCGGAAACACTTTGTTTCCAGCTTTTACCGTTTAGTCGCTGTTATTCCTGTCAATCACTTCAAATTCCGTTTGATTGAAATAGGGAGTAAGTTTGTCAAAGAACGTTACATTTTTAATTAAAACCCTATCACCTGTTTATATCACTGAATCTTTATCTCCTCGTTCCTATCTCCTCTTCTTTTCCCTCTTTGCTTATTAATCGAATCGCGGTCCCTTGCTTCAGAACTAAGCATCGGTTCTTCTATATCCAGCATTGAAGGAACGAATTTTTCAAGATATGTCACCAATCCAAGGAAACTTCCGGCTCCTCCTTGCTTTGTTTAGGTCAAAATTCTTGTATTGTCTTTATTTTGTCGGGCTATAGATTTGTTCGTGGACTTGGCAAATATCAATTATTTCTGACAACGAATACTCTTTTTCTAATAATCGTTTTTTTAAATCATTTGGTGCCGAAGAATCGATTACCTTGTCTTTAATACTTATTGCCAAAATTTCTTCTTTTTTTCTAAAAACGAACATTTTGTGGCCTGATTTCTCAACCTGACTATAAATTTATTAATATTTTCGCCTTGTTTTGGTTTCAAAGCCCGAAACATATGGCGTTTGAATGTAGAATTCCTATGTGGAGAGAAGTATTCGCTGAGCTTAGCCACCAGTACCTCAAAAGCATCGACATTATCCCCTGGTTCTACAATAGCACCTGGTGTATTATATGGTACCTCTTGAAGTTGTGGGCCACCTAAATGCAAAATCTTGTTTCTCTTTTTGTCCTTATCATTTATTTCTTCTGCAGCCAAATAAAGAGAGAATGATCGATACCATCGATACCATGGTTTGATCTCACTCATTTTTTTCCGCAATGTCTTTTAGGACTATAGATCTAGACTGTATTTATCAAGCACAATTAAATGCGCCCCTTTTTCTTTTGATTACTTACGCAATTTAATGTGATTTAGGACAATTCAATTTTCGTGATAACACTACAAAATAGAACTTTATTTGGCTCAATTCAATGTGCCCCCCTTTATTTGCTCAATTGAATGCGTAACAATGAAATGTGCAAACCTAAATTTCCAAATCAAATGAGATTTTTCTAATAACAGAAACAAAATAAGTAGCGAACTCCTTATTTTAACCATTCTGTAATCACTTTGCAAATCTAAAAAAAAAAAATAAAACAAGAAAGAAACTAAATTTATTCATAAGAATTCTAATTAACTATTTTTTCCTTCTTTTTTTATATTATATGTAATTATCGTTTTCTACGCACGTGATTTGACATTATATACAAATGTAAGATTATTCTTGTTTTTGTTTAATCCTTTCTATTTTGTTTTGTTCTCTTCTTTTGTTTACCTCGTCACCAATGTATAGACCCAAGTAATAAGAAAAATGACACACTTGTTTAAGTTTCGACACTTTAATATAATAGATCTTCAATCTATGACGGCACATTGACAACTGAACTGATAACAAGATAATGATCGTATTCTAGATTAGAACCGGTTTTTATCATATGATCACAACAGATAATCTTCTCGAGTTGGATCTTTCTTATCCACCCTCATGGTCGTGTTGTGGCATAGGTCTCCACATCCCTGTAATATTTTCAGCTTTAACGTCAACCCTGTATCGTTACCTTTAACCTCATTTGGCTCTAACTATTCTTCTGATTCTGATGGGGCGGTAGGCCTGATGGTCGGATTATCATTCACCTCCGGTGGTATGTTGGAACCTGTAGGCTTGTTTTGCGCAACTAGTGGATATCTTCTTAACTTGGCTTATGTTACATCGAAACACTTCGTTCCCAGCTTTTACCATGACCTCGCTGTTATTCTTGTCAATCACTTCAATTTCCGTTTGATTGAAATTGGGAGTAAGTTTGTCAGAGAACGCTACACTTTTTAGTACTTTTAGAATTTTTTTCGTGTAAAGTTTTACGCAACTAGTGGGTATCTTCTTAACTTGGCTTATGTTACATCGAAACACTTCGTTCCCAGCTTTTACCATGACCTCGCTGTAATTCTTGTCAATCACTTCAATTTCCGTTTGATTAAAATTGGTAGTAAGTTTGTCAGAGAACGCTACACTTTTGATTAAAACCCTATCTCCTATTTCTATAACTGAATCTTTATCTCCTCTTTTCCTATTCCCTCTTTCTTTCCCTCTTTGCTTATTGATGGAAACGCGGTCACTAGCTTCGGAGTCAAGCATCGGTTCTTCTATATCCAGCATTGAAGAAATTTTGTCGGGGATTGTAAAGTAACTCCGATGGGGCTTTCCCTGTTGTACCGTGGGGTGTTACATTGTACATGAGGGTGAACTTCTGCATCTCTTCTTTATAATCACTCCCTTTAGAGTGGGTGATCTTCAAGCGTTTTACGATCTGACGGTTCATGTCCTCCACTTCCCCGTTCGCTTGTGGCCAGTAGCGTGGTGAAGTTATAAGATCAATGTTGTTGTTCTAGCAGTAGGTTATAAACTCGTCACTGACAAATTGGCGTCCGTTGTCTGCCGTGATAAACTTGGGATACCTTAGTCTACAAAATATTTCTTTCAAAAAGGTTATTACATCTCTGGAAGCTATTTTTTAAGACCTTAAACTCTTGGTATTTGAGTAGTAGTCAATTACAACTACGATCTAGTCGTGATTAGGCAACGGCCCTAGTAAATCCATTTCTAAGTTGGACCAAGCTATGTCGGGAAAAACATGTCTGTTTATGGGAACTGGTTGACAAGGCTTCGAAACAATAAGACCATCTCGACACTTTTTCACACACTGTTCGACGTCTCTGTCTACCAATGGCCACCAAACTTTTGATCGGACCCTCGCTTCATTACTTTTTAGCTAACATGACCTTTGTGAGCAAGTTCCTAAATTCTAGAACGTAGTGCCATTGGTATAACGATTCTAGTGCCTCTTAGCAGAATATTGCCTATGGTGCACAATTCAAGTCTGAAGGGAAAATATGAACTTGGCATCTTGGAGTCCCATGTTTCGTTTATTACGTTTTTGACAGCCTCCATCAGATCATCGTCCTTGGTGTTTTTTTGAACAAATCTCTGCTATGGTAATCGCTCTGGGTACTGACTTTTCAATTACCGCAAATATATTGTGCTCCCCCTGTTCGTCGAATATTTCTGCAGTTTGAATTTTACGCAGTCGTGTAACTGAATCCTTGCTTTGTGGAGGTCGAAACTCTTGTATTATCTTTATTTTGTCCGGGTCTGGGCTGATACCCTCTGTCGAAAGTATGTGTTCCAAAAATTTTAATTTCTGTACTTTCCACAAGCATTTTTCCTTATTAAGTGTCACATCGAAATCTTTAAAAATATTAAGTACCACTTTTAACCATTCATCGTGTTCTTTCTCCGTATGACCATAAACTATTATATCGTCTAGATAGTTGAAAGCATTTTCACATGGGACTAGAAGATTTTCCATAACTTTTTGGAATATTTCGGATGCAGAGTTAACACCAAACGAGTTGTATCCAAACATACCGTGGTGAGTTATATAGGTAGTGATCTGTTTACTATGTTTTTCTAGTTCTAGCTGGTGATACGCACTCTTTAAGTCCAGTCTTGAAAAGAGTTTGGCGCCTTTCAACTTCGTCATTACCGCTTTAAATGTCGGTAGTGGGACATTTTCTCTTTTAATTGCCGCATTCGCACGTCGCATGTCGATGCAGAGCCGAATCTTGCCATCGCTCTTGGATGCTACCACAATCGGTGAGATCCAAGAGCTTGGTCCTGAAAAAGGTTCGATGATGTCTTGGTCTACTTTTTCGCCTCTACTTTTACTTCTTGGGCAACTGGAACTCGACGTAAAGGTTGCTGAATGGGTTTAATTGTTGTATCGATAGATAGACTTATATTGATCCCTTTAATATTTGGGAACGGTTTTGAACTTTCGAGATAATTAAAATCAAGTCCCAATTTCAAAACGCCTAACTTAATTGCCGTCTCTCGTCCTAATAATGATTGTCTTCCACTCTGAACCACGTAGAATGAAGCAATCACTTCAGAAAGCTTTGCAATGCTTATCGGAGCTTCAAAAACAGTTTTAATTTTGAGCAACTGATCACCTGCATAAGCCCTAAATTGATTTGTCGTCTCTTTCCCTACATCCTACATTATAGCATTATAGATTTTTAGTAATTGTCAGTCGGATTCACCTAAGAAATTAAACCGTGACCCTGAGTCAATGACCATTTATATCTGATGGCCACCGACTTGACAATCAATAATTTCGCTCATGTCCATGTTATTACCTTATACAACTCGGAAGCAATCGTGTTCGGCCAATTGAGTATCATTTTCGCCTCCTCCATTTTCAAAGAAGCGTACCCTAGAAAACTCAGGTTTTGGCCGTTTTGCAAATCTTTCATCATTTGCTTTACATTATATTGATTTTGTCTTGCATTTCCGCGAAAAGTGCCCGATCAAACCACACTTGTTGCATTTGGTATTCTTTGCCGGACAGTTTGGTGATTTTCAAGAATGTCTCTGGTGACCACATCTACTACAATCGTCTTCCTCATTTGTACTCCCCTTTCGAAAAGTGATACTTTTGACAGATGCAGTGGAAGTAGATGGAAGCATTACTTCAGTTTGATTATTGATTTGTTCGTGGACTTGGCAAATTTCAATTATTTCTGACAATGAATATACTTTGTCTAATAATCGTTTTTTTAAATCATTTGGAATGGATTACCTTGTCTTTAATAATTGGTTATCCATTTTGCGGTTTCAAAAGTAAACGTAAATAAAACACATCTAAAATATTTCTGTTCATGATATTTCTTGTTTTATTATAAAGTTTGAACGTTGACATCATGTGTGAAACACTACTTCATCACCACCATGCGAATTGTTACAAGCATCGATTATTTTGAGGTAATTTTCGACCACTTTTTGACACATATTTGGCGGTATCTAAGCCATAACTTGACGAATATTGGTCTTTCGCGTACCATCCACCGCCTGTTGTTCGAGCACCCAACTGACGTATCTACGACGTTGTGAATGGTCAGCTGGCTTCAGCTGTTGTGTGAGCTGAACTTTATATGGAGATAGGTGTAGATCCAAATGCAAAATACGCCATAATGTGCCCCCTTAGACAGTCCTAATTCCTGAGAACGACGAGGAATCGACACATTCGGGTCTTCGGCAATACTTTCACTTAGAGCAGCAATATTTTGGGTGGTACGAGCGAAACGATGATCAACAGGCCTTAAAATATCTGCAACCAATCTAATCTCTTCAAATTTCTTCACAATTTTGCCAATAGCTTGCGTAGTTGGACGATTATTTAAACCATGATCTCCTCTTAAAGCATATGGATTCGACAAATAAATTATCAAAAGCTTTGAATAAACAAAATCCACTTTATTCAAAATTAGTTAAACCTTAACCTACTTACTAATAACCTAAGTTTTGCTGATCGGTGTATGCTTCGCAGAATCCAAACAAGAAGAGAGTATCTATCGATGAGACACTCGTATTTATAAGATTTCTGTTTTAAGCTTAAAAAGGAAACGAAGCAAAATGTCAAATAGATGTTGTACATTAAAAGTAGAAATATTAAATTGCTGTTTTTAAGTGTTAGATGTCGCCACACCTCTCCCCCTCAAATTGGATGTCGTATTCTAACTTTTCTTCCTGACATTGTGGTGTATGTCGGTAAGTTTGGTTGTCTGGGCTCACTTCCCGGAGTATGGTTTTTATCTTCATCTTTTGGCAGGGCGACTTTTTCTAGAGGTGTTGATACGAAAGCTGTTTTAAGTCGGTCTATAGAAATATTTACCATACGATTTCTTACCCGTAGTTTTCTTTTCTCTCGCGAACTTCATAGGGCCCTTCGTACGGTTGTTGTAAACGAGTTCGGACAGCATCGTTTCGAACAAACACATGAGTAGCAGTTTTAAGGGATGGTTGAACAAATACCTTGGCACTGTCATGGCTAGCTGGAGAAGAGGGTTGAATTTTGGACATTGTGCGACGCAAGTTCTCCACAAATTCGGTTTGGTCTTCAACTTTACGTTTCGTTCCGAAGAAGTCGCCTGGTAATCGGAGAGTCGTTCCGAACATCATCTCTGCTGGGGTGGAATTTATGTCATTTTTGAACGTGGAGCGCAGTCCTAGTAGAATTTTTGGCAAAACACTGCACCAGTCGTCTGTATCGTAGCACTTGATAGCTGTTTTCAACGTCCGATGCCATCCTTCAATAATCCCATTTGATTGAGAGTGATAGGGTGTTGTCTTCAAATGCCTTATCGCCAGGAAACGTGTTAATTCTTTAAATGGAACACCATATCGGGATATCCAACCGGCGATAAAATATCTTGCCACGGTCTCTGCCGTGATGCCAGGCAAAGGAAATGCCTCGGTCCACGTTGAAAATCGGTCTATGCACGTCAGGATGTATCGATAGCCTTGCGATGTTGGAAATGGGCCGAACAGGTCGATGTTTATGTGATCGAAACGTGCTTCTGATGGCGAATGCGATGCGTAATTTTGTTGGTTGTGTCGCTGGATCTTGCTTTTCTGACATTGCATACAATTTTTGACAGCTTAAGTTACATCTTTTCTCATCCCAGGCCAAACATAGCGTTCTTGAATCATTTTCAGCGTCGACCTTTTGCCGGGGTGAGATAGTTCATGTAACTGCTTTATAACAGAGCCTCGAAGCGTTTTTGGATCGATCGGTCGGATTCTCGTAGTACTCGTATCGCAATGGATCTGTTTTTTGCTACCTGTAATGACAAAAGGTTTGACAGTTAGTGATGTTGAGAAAAACTTGTCATCCCTAATAAGATTCAAGAAATCTAAATCATTTAATTGCTCATCGGCAATAGTCTCTGCGTCGATAATCAAAGGTGTCGATTGTACTTTTGCAATCCGAGATAATGTATCAGCGACTGAATTTAACACTTTTTTTCACAATGAAATGTGCAAACCTAAATTTCCAAATCAAATGAGCTTTTTCTAATAACAGAAACAAAAAAAGTAGCGAACTCTTTATTTTAACGATTCTGTAATCACTTTGCAAATCCAAAAAAAAAAAAAAAAAAACAAGAAAGAAAATAAATTTATTCATAAGAATTCTAATTAACTATTTTTTCCTTCTTTTTTTTATATTATATGTAATTATCGTTTTCTACGCACGTGATTTGACATTATATACAAATGCAAGATTATTCTTGTTTTTGCTTAATCCTTTCTCTTTTGTTTTGTTCTCTTCTTTTGTTTACCTCGTCACCAATGTATAGACCCAAGTAAAGAGAAAAATGACACAATTGTTTAAGTTTCGACACTTTAATATAATAGATCTTCACTCTATGACCGCACATTGACAACTGAACTGATAACAAGATAATGATCGTATTCTAGATGAGAACCGGTTTTTATCATATGATCACAACAGATAATCTTCTCGAGTTGGATCTTTCTTATCCACCCTACTGGTCATGTTATGGCATAGGTCTCCACATCCCTGCAATATTTTCAGCCTTAACGTCAACCCTGTATCGTTACCTTTAACCTCATTTGGCTCTACCTATTCTTCTGATTCTGATGGGGCGGTAGGCCTGATGGTCGGATTATCACTCACCTCCGGTGGTATGTTGCAACCTGTAGTATAATAATTAGTACTTTTAAAATTTTTTTTCGCGTAAAGTTTTACGCAACTAGTGGGTATCTTCTTAACATGGCTTATGTTACATCGAAACACTTCTTTCCCAGATTTTACCATGACCTCGCTGTTATTCCTGTCAATCACTTCAATTTCCGTTTGATTGAAATTGGGAGTAAGTTTGTCGGAGAACGCTACACTTTTGATTAGAACCCTATCTCCTATTTCTATCACTGAATCTTTATATCCTCGTTCCCTATTCCATCTTTCTTTCCCTCTTTGCTTATTGATGGAATCGCGGTCTCTAGCTTCTGAGTCAAGCATCGGTTTTTCTATATCCAGCATTGAAGAAATTTTGTCGCGGATTGTCCGATTATAAATTAACTCCGATGGGGCTTTTCCTATTGTACCGTGGGTTGTTACATTGTACATGAGGGTGACCTTCTGCATCTCTTCTTTATAATCAGTCCCTTTAGAGTGGGCGATCTTCAAGCATTTTACGATCTGACGGTTCATGTCCTCCACTTCGCCGTTCGCTTGTGACCAGTAGCGTGGTGAAGTTATAAGCTCAATGTTGTTGTTCTTGCAGTAGGTTATAAACTCGTCACTGACAAATTGGCGTCCGTTGTCTGCCGTGATAAACTTGGGATACCTTAGTCTACAAAAAATTTCTTTCAAAAAGGTTATTACATCTCTGGAAGCTATTTTTTAAGACCTTAAACTCTTGGTATTTGAGAAGTGGTCAATTACAACTACGATATAGTCGTGATTAGGCAACGGCCCTAGTAAATCCATTTCTAAGTTGGACCAAGGTATGTCGGGAAAAACATGTCTGTTCTTGGGAACTGGTTGACAAGGCTTCGAAACAATAAGACCATCTCGACACTTTTTCACACACTGTTCGGCGTCTCTGTCTACCAATGGCCACCAAACTTTTGATCGGACCTTCGCTTCATTACTTTTTAGCTAACGTGACCTTCGTGAGCAAGTTCCTAAATTCAAGAACGTTGTGCCATTGGTATAAAGATTCTAGTGCCTCTTAGCAGAATATTGCCTTTGGTACACAATTCAAGTCTGAAGGGATAATATGAACTTGGCATCTTGGAGTCCCATGTTTCGTTTTTTACGTTTTTGACAGCCTCCATCAGATCATCGTCTTTGGTGTTATTTGAACAAATCTCTGCTATGGTAATCGCTCTGGGTACTGACTTTTCAATTACCGCAAATATATTGTGCTCCCCCTGTTCGTCGAATATTTCGGCAGTTTGAATTTAACACAGTCGTGAAACTGAATTATTGCTTTGTGGAGGTCGAAACTCTTGTATTGTCTTTATTTTGTCCGGGTCTGGGCTGATACCCTCTGTCGAAAGTATGTGTTCCAAGAACTTTAATTTCTGTACTTTCCACAAGCATTTTTTCCTTATTAAGTGTCACATCGAAATCTTTAAAAATATTAAGTACCACTTTTAACCCTTCATCGTGTTCTTTCTCCGTATGACCATAAACTATTATATCGTTTAGATAGTTGAAAGCATTTTCACAAGGGGCTAGAAGATTCTCCATAACTTTTTGGAATATTTCGGATGCAGAGTTAACACCAAACGAGTTGTATCCAAACATACCCTGGTGAGTTATATAGGTAGTGATCGGCTTACTATCTTTTTCTAGTTCTAGCTGGTGATACGCACTCTTTAAGTCCAGTCTTGAAAAGAGTTTGGCGCCTTTCAACTTCGTCATTACCGCTTTAAATGTCGGTAGTGGGAAATTTTCTCTTTTAATTGCCGCATTCGCACGTCGCATGTCGATGCAGAGCCGAATCTCGCCATCGCTCTTGAATGCTACCACAATCGGTGAGATCCAAGAGCTTGGTCCTGAAAAAGGTTCGATGATGTGTTGGTCTACTGCGTCGCCTCTACGTTTTCTTCCTAGGCAACTGGAACTCGACGTAAAGGTTGCTGAATGGGTTTAATTGTTGTATCGATAGATAGACTTATTTTGATCTCTTTAATATTTGGGAACGGTTTTGAACTTTCGAGATAATTAACATCAAGTCCCAATTTCAAAACGCCTAACTTAATTGCCGTCTCTCGTCCTAATAATGGTTGTCTCCCACTCTGAACCACGTAGAATGAAGCAATCACTTCAGAAAGCTTTGCAATGCTTATCGGAGCTTCAAAAACAGTTTAATTTTGAGCAACTGATCACCTGCATAAGCCCTAAATTGGTTTGTCGTCTCTTTCCCTACATCCTACATTATAGCATTATAGCTTTTTAGTAACTGCCAGTCGGATTCACCTAAGAAATTAAACCGTGACCCTGAGTCAATGACCATTTATATCTGATGGCCACCGACTTGACAATCAATAATTTCGCTCATGTCCATGTTATTACCTTATACAACTCGGAAGCAATCGTGTTCGGCCAATTGAGTATCATTTTCGCCTCCTCCATTTTCAAAGAAGCATACCCTAGAAAACTCAGGTTTTGGCCGTTTTGCAAATCTTTCGTTGTCATCATTTGCTTTACATTATATTGATTTTGTCTTGCATTTCCGCGAAAAGTGCCCGATCAAACCACACTTGTTGCATTTGGTATTCTTTGCCGGACAGTTTGGTGATTTTCAAGAATGTCTCTGGTGACCACATCTACTACAATCGTCTTCCTCATTTGTACTCCCCTTTCGAAAAGTGATACTATTGACAGATGCAGTGGCAGTAGATGGAAGCATTACTTCAGTTTGATTATTGATTCGTTCGTGGACTTGGCAAATTTCAATTATTTCTGACAATGAATACACTTTGTCTAATAATCGTTTTTTTAAATCATTTGGAATGGATTACCTTGTCTTTAATAATTGGTTATCCATTTTGCGGTTTCAAAAGTAAACGTAAATAAAACACATCTAACATATTTTTGTTCATGATATTTCTTGTTTTATTATAAAGTTTGAACGTTGACATCATATGTGAAACACTACATCATCGAATTGTTACAAGCATCGATTCTTTTGAGGTAATTTTCGACCACTTTTTGACACATATTTGGCGGTATCTAAGCCATAACTTGACGAATATTGGTCTTTCGCGCACCATCCACCGCCTGTTGTTCGAGCACCCAACTGACGTATCTACGACGTTGTAAATGGTCAGCTGGCTTCAGCTGTTGTGTGAGCTGGACTTTATATGGAGGTAGGTGTAGATCCAAATGCAAAATACGCCATAATGTACCCCCTAAGACAGTCCTAATTCCTGAGAACGACGAGGAATCGACACATTCGGGTCTTCGGCAATACTTTCACTTACAGCAGCGATATTTTGAATAGTACGAGCGAAACCATGATCAACCGGCCTTAAAATATCTGAAACCAATCTAGTCTCTTCAAATTTCTTCACAATTTTGCCAATAGCCTGCGTAGTTGGACGATTATTTAAACCATAATCTCCTCTTAAAGCATATAGATTCGAAAAATAAATTATCAAAAGCTTTGAATAAACAAAATCCACTTTATTAAAAATTAGTTAAACCTTAACCTACTTACAAATAACCTAAGTTTTGCTGATCGGTGTATGCTTCGCAGAATCCAAAGAAGAAGAGAGTATCTATCGATGAGACACTCGTATTTATAAGATTTCTATTTTAAAAAATGTCAAATAGATGATGTACATTAAAAGTAGAAATATTAAATTGTTGTTTTGAAGTGTTAGATGTCGCCACAATCACGATATGTGGCTGTGGCAGAATCACCATTTTTATAGTAGGTTTTAACAATGTTTATGCGTTGTGCGATAGTTAAACGACCCATTTTCGTAAATGTCAGACTTTCAACTGAAAAAAAAAATTTGTTTAACAACTTAGTTTGACAGATGTCGAATTCCAGCCCTATACTTTTGAAACCGCAAAATGGATAATGTTTTATTATGGCCAAAATTTCTTCTTTTGTTTCTCCAAGCGAACATTTTGCCGACTTATTTCTCAACCTGAACATACATTTTTTAATATTTTCGGCTTGTTTTAGTTTAAAAGCCCGAAACATATGGCCTTCGAATGTAGAATTCCTTTGTGGAGAGAAGTATTCGCTGAGCTTAGCCACCAGTACCTCAAAAACATCGACATTATCCCCTGGTGCTACAATACCACCTGGTATATTATATTCTACCTCTAGGAGTTGTGGGTCCCCTAGATGCAAAATCTTGTTTCTCTTTTTGACCTTATCATTTATTTCTTTTGCAGCCAAATAAAGATAGAATGGTCGATACCATCGCTCCCATTCAGATCTTATTATGGCTTTATCCATGGCATCGCATAAGAATGGTTTGATCTCACTCATTTTTTTCCTCTTTGACTTCTAGGACTATAGATCTAATCTGTATTTATTAAGCACACCTTTTTCTTTTGACTATTTACACAATTTAATGTGATTTAGGACAATTCACTTTGCGTGATAACAATACAAAATAGAACTTTTATTTGGCTCAATTCAATGTGCCCCCCCCCCTCCCTTTGCTCAATTGAATGTGCAACACAATTTTTTCACAATGAAATGTGCAAACCTAAATTTCCCAATCAAATTGGCTTTTTCTAATAACACAAACAAAAAAGTAGCGAACTCTTTATTTTAACCGTTCTGTAATCACTTGGCAAATTTAAAAAAAATAAATCAAGAAAGCAAATAAATTTAATCATAAGAATTTTAATTAACTATTTATTTCCTCCTTTTTTTTATATTATATGAAATTATTGTTTTCTACGCACGGGATTTGACATTATATGTTACAATTCGCTACCGTGCTTCCGTATGAACGGGAAGAGTGGAATCGGAGAGTTAAGGATTTATTTATTTCTTTTTTTAATTCTTTTATTTTATTTCGTTTAAAGATTAAGGCCCGCTGTCTTGTTGCTAGGCTGTGACCTTGTTTGTTTGACTATACTATTAACTCTGACTCTTCAACCATTCTTTAAAACACGAAGAGTCTTCACCCATGGTTGGACGTTGTAGGACGCGGGAAGTCACTGATTGGCGTCAACATGGCGACGTCCAGTGATACAACGAATACTACGCGTCCATTGTGCTTATTTTACCTCCAAGTGGTAACCATCGGATACAGGTCTCGTTCATCCGAACTTGACTTGCTAAACTAATAAGCGCGAGTATTGAACAAAAGACAAAAATAGCAACACTATAATCTTCTGTCGGAAATGACTGGCTGTATAACTGGGCTCAAGTCCTGGACGAGCCTATCAGAAGGATGGTGTGCGGCGGATGAATTCACAGAGAATCAACGGTGCCATCAACAGCACTGAGGACAGAAACCGAGAGGAGTGTTCCCCCTAAGGCACTTTTCCCTCTACAAGACGACAGCGGAAGAATTCCCCAGATGGAATCAACGGTGGCGTCTACAGTTCCAGTGAGGCTGAACTACTTAGGGAACACCTTATACGGGCTACTACGACATATTCGGAGCTCAGGCCTATAAGGAGCGGTGAATCCGGCTCCCCGCCCTTGGAGTTAAATTGTAAGGGTCTGGTCCTCCAGGTTGGGGGTCGTGCCGTCGGGGTGACTTCCCGGCCACGTAAAGCAACTTTTAGTTCTGAAGCAACAACAAGCCTCGGATACGGACGGATTTACTGTTGACGAACCCTGCAAACGAAATAAGGACAACGAACTTCGGATTTGTACGTGGAATGTTCTGTCTCTTTATAGACCACGTGCAGCCGAACATTTAGCGGAGGCCCTAGGCTGCTACAAAGCAGACATCACCGCCATCCAAGAAGTGCGATGGGATGGGCCGGGCAAACGAAAATTGAAAGACTGCGATATCTACTATGGTGACTGCTATCGACCACAAGGGCAACGCCTTTTTGGGTGTGGATTCGTCGTTAGAGGAAGACTTAGACAAGAAGTCTTGAGTTTCAACTGTATGAACGAGCGCCTCACGACAATTCGCATCAAGGCTAAATTCGCCAACATCAGCCTCATATGCGCGCATGCCCCCACAGAGGAGAAAGATGACGACACCAACGACGAGTTCTACGAGCTCCTGGACAAGACGTATGAGCAATGCCCTAGTTATGACATTAGAATTGTCTTAGGCGATTTTAATGCCAAACTGGGAAGAGAAAACGTCTTTGGTGGCACAATCGGAAAATATACACGACACCACCTCCGATAACGGACTCAGGCTAATCGACTTTGCTGCGGGGCGAAACGTTGTGGTAGCCATTACGCAGTTCCCGCATCTCGATATACACAAAGGGACATGGCGAATTTCTGGTCAATCAACCGCCAACCAAATTGACCACATTGCGATCGAAGGCACTCCTCCAGTATCAAGGATGTACGAACGTTCTGAGGAGCCAACGTGGACTCGGACCACTACCTCGTTGTAGCCAAGGTAATGCTAAGGATATCCAGACCAAAAGCAAAACGGGAAAATACTGTGAGAAAATTTGACGTCGGACGGCTACAGTCGCAGGAAATCACAAGGTCCTTTTCTGATCAAGTCTCTCACGCCCTCTTAAATCGTCCTTTGCTGCCAACTGCAAGTATCGAAGACCAGTGGAAGAGATGCCAGGAAGCAATCAGAGATACCGCCTCTAACGTGCTTGGCCTCGCACGACCACCACAGCGAAACACCTGGTTCGGTGAAGAATGCCGGCAAGTACACACAGCCAAACAACAGGCATACAAAGCGGCGCTGCATAGAAGAACTAGAGCTGCTCGCGAGCTCTACCAGCAGAAGAGAAGAGAGGAACACAAGCTTCTTAGAAGGAAAAAGAAAGAGCATGAAAAGCGCGCGATCGAGGGAATAGAGGGATGCCATTGCAGGAATGAAATTCGGAAGTTTTACCAAAAAGTAAAAAGAATCTCCCAGGGGTACAAGTCCCGAACCGAAACCTGCAAGGATGATCAAGGGAACATCGTGGTAGAATCGCAGTCGGTGCTGAGGATATGGAAAAATTATTTCTGCAAATTGTATAACGGCGATGTCGAACCGAATCCCGCTATTGTGCAGACTGTACCATTCAACCTGGACGACGTAGGCCAACAATACCGTCCACCCGATCTCGACGAAGTAAAGATAGCTATATCTAAACTTAAGGTCAATAAAGCTGCTGGAGCTGATGGTCTTGCTGCCGAGTTGTTCAAAGCGGCTGGCGATGAACTGGTAAGGAGTATGCACCAGCTCATCAGCAAAATATGGTCGGAGGAAAGCATGCCCGATGAATGGAACCTCAGCATTGTTTGCCCGATCCTCAAGAAAGGTGATCCTTTGGCCTGCACCAACTACAGAGGCATCAGTCTTCTTAATACCGCCTACAAGATCTTCTCTGCCGTACTTTGTGAGCGCCTAAAGCCTTTCGTCAACAACCTGATAGGTCCTTATCAGTGTGGCTTTAGGCCAGGGAAGTCCACTATCGACCAAATATTCTCACTACGGCAGATCTTGGAAAAAACCCAGGAATTTCAAATCGATACTCACCACCTTTTTATCGATTTCAAGGCCGCGTATGACAGCATCTACAGAGACGAGCTATATAGAGCCATGTCTAGTTTTGGCATACCTACCAAACTCGTTCGTTTATGCAGGATGACGATGGAGAATGCACGCTGCTCCGTCAAGATCGGCAAAGACCTCACAGACACCTTTGATGTCAAAAAAGGTTTTAGAAAGGGCGACGTGCTGTCATGCGACTTCTTTAACATCATTCTTGAAAGAATAGTGCAAAACTCTCACGTCAACACTAGAGGCACAATCTTTCAAAAGTCCGTCCAATTACTCGCTTACGCTGACGACATTGACATAATCGGACGAACAAAGCGTGATGTCAATGGTGCTTTCGTGAGTATTGAGAAGGAAGCCAAGAAGATGGGTTTAACAGTGAACGGGAGTAAAACAAAATATATGCTGTCAACAAGAAAGGACACCCAGCACCGGCGTCTCGGACAGAACGTCACTATAGACAGCTATAATTTTGAAGTGGTCAGAGACTTTGTATACCTGGGATCCGCTATAAACTCAGCGAACGATACCAGTGCTGAGATCAAACGCAGAATTACTCTTGCCAACCGCTGTTTCTTTGGACTAAGAAGGCAATTGAGAAGCAAGGCCCTCTCTCGAGCAACTAAGCTGTCCATATATAAAACGCTCATCATCCCAGTCCTGATGTATGGTGCAGAGACATGGACAATGTTAACGGTGGATCAGAACGCGTTAGGTTGTTTTGAGAGGAAAATTCTCCGGGTGATTTTTGGTCCCGTCTGCATAGATGGGGAATGGAGAAGACGATACAACAACGAACTATACGGGCTGTACAGCGATAACGACCTAGTCACAAAATTGAAAAGGCAACGACTGAGATGGCTGGGTCACCTAGAGCGAATGGACACCAATGCTCCGGCCCGGAAAGTCTTCGAATCCTGCCCCGTGGGACAGCGCAGTAGAGGTGGACAGCGTTAAAGGTGGCGCACGCAAGTGGAAGAGGATCTCAACCAACTTGGAGTGCGAAACTGGAGACAGATAGCTGGAAACCGAGCCGACTGGAAGAAGCTTGTTGGTTGAGGCCCTGGTCCACCCCGGACTGTAGCGCCACCTTAAGTAAGTAAGTCTTCACCCATAATGGTTCTTCCCGCCACAAAATACATATTTCTGCCCTGCGGTGCAGGTCATTCGTATTTTAAAACACACCGCATTTCCAATGACAATTACTATTTCGTCACTTCCATACCTCGTAAGTCTGCCCTCAATATGGTGCAATGTACCTCCGTCTTTCATTCATTCATTCATTCATTCGGTTCGTGATATTTGACACTTCATTCTGTGTAGTGCTGTGCTGACCCATATTTGCGGTGTTTGCCCTTGGTAGTGGATATCAGATATCCACTGCCAAGAACATTTGAACTACATATGCATATTGTATGTTAGTCAGCTATCAGGCAGCATGAGTGTACCTACCGATGAAATGTTTATATGGAGATACACATACGATTCGTCGGTATTATTGTTGGGCAAAATCTTACGAAATAAATAAATGAGAAACGATCGCCATTATGGGATGCAGATGTGGTTCGTGTGAAGAGAGACCACCATATGATATATACAAATGCAAGATTATTCTTGTTTTTGGTTAATACTTTCTCTTTTGTTTTGTTTCCTTCTTTTTTTACCTCGTCGCCAATGTATAGACCCACGTTATGAGAAAAATGGCACACTTGTTTAAGTTTCGACACTTTAATATAATAGATCTATACTCTACGACCGCACATTGACAATTGAACTGAGAGCAAGATAATGATCGTATTCTAGATTAGAACCGCTTATTATCATATGCTCACAACAGATAATATCCTCGAGTTGGATCTTTCTTACCCACCCTCCTGGTCGTGTTCTTTCATAGATCTCCACAGTACTATTATGATTACGCGCAAATCGTTGGAATCCCAAGTATCTGGGGAGATCTTCTTTTTAACTCATCGTATTTCTTTTTTACATGCGCATTCCATTTTATTTGCGCGTCTAGAATCACTCCGAGATATTTTGCTCATTAGCAAACGAAACTTGAACCGTATTAACAAACACAGGTAATCTATTAGGTTTTATATACGTAAAATCTACACGGACTCATTTTACTTCGTTGAGCGATATACGCTTGTTTTTGTCCAATCGTTGACATTATTCAAAGCTTTTTTGTAATTTAGTCGTAGCATCATTTATCTATTGGCCCACTGCTACTATTGCAGTGTCGTCGGAAACCGTGGGTACGATAGTGTCTTCTGTTTGAGGTATATCACGTGTAAATAATATGTACAAATTGTACCCAGAACACTTCCTTGTAGTACACCACTATTTCTTTGAGATCCAAGTAATCGTTTTCATGTCTCACTCGAAAAAGTCTATTCTCTAGATATACTCTTAGAAGCTTATAAAGTGATTCTGGCAGAATTTGTCTTAATTTAAAATTTAAGTCTTCGTTTGCTGCCATTTATTTAATATGGTGTTTCTCTTTAGTAGGGCCAGTTGCTCCATGCTGCTTGTTGTACGATATCAACGAAATTATATACTGCGTCTTCAAGTTCGAGAGACGTTTGTAGTGATACTTCCAGTTGGTTTTATCATTGATTAGCCTGGGTGGTTTTTCATTTTTACCAAGATTTTCGCTCATAGTGAATAACAGCAGAATGATCTGAAGAAAGATCATAGCTTTCAGTTATGTTAATTTAATTTTAGGTTATTACTTTGACTACATAGAAGTAAATATAGTAGTTTCGATGGATCAGTCGGCCTGTAAGTTGGGTTGCCATTCGAATGAAAATTGCAATTATTTTCCATTCCCGCTTCGTAAAGCATTCGACCCTTTTGAGAAATACATCTTAAGCCCCAAAAGCAGTGCTTCGCATTAAAGTTTCCACTAACGTCAAAATTTTGTTTAAGTAACATTATCACGTTCATAAATTTATTCTTGTCAATTTTACATGGTGTAGGACAGTATATAGAATATACATTTAATAAAACATTCTGAGTTCTAACCTGTACAACGATCAATTTCATTTATTCAACCACTATTTTCGGGCATATCCTTTATAAATATAGATGCTCCACCTCTTGCTTTGTTCGCCGGATAAGTTTCGAGGTAGTCTAAAAATCCATTGATCCTACTTGTACGTATATACTACAGATCGACTATTCACCAAGTCTTATGACTAAATAAAACACTTTTACAAAGTATTTTGAACATATTGGTTTGCATTTTATTTTCGCCATCTTTTTCTTTTCAATTATTTTTTTTCCTAATTTTTTAAAAATAAACATCTAGTCGAGCTCCTATTGTCCTTCGAGCCTTTTTAGATCTAGTGTTACAAACTATATATAAACAATTATGGTATGAACAATATAAACAATAAAAAGTGTGTGCATTGTGTGTGCTAAAAATATGAACAAAAAATCGAATCTACGATTCATAGTTTGTGACATAAAAGTTACATTATACTATACTGATTAGAATTTATTTTAAATACTTTAAACAAAGTAAACTTAAAATAACTTACTCTAACCAATCAATCTTAAATTAAAGTGAAATCAACCTGCATCCTGAGGACATCAACAGAGCGCCTTAAGCCAGCAGCAACAATATAGACAGCATCAGTTTCAGACAGAGAGTAAGTTTTAATTACTTGTTGTAAACTTGTCTCATTTTATTCTGTTGATTAAAAAGAAATAAAACTTTATAATGGCTAAAAAAGATAATATAAATATGGTGAACTCCAAAAGTGTATTTTGTCAAAAATCATAAAAGATCTCACCAATTTTAAGAAGGCACCAAAAGAGCGTCGGGTTACGGCATACGCTTCAGGCCGAATTATAATTTATAATTATAATTTCCAAAATATACCATGAAGCTATTGTCGGAGGTGGTAAGCTGAGAGAGGAATTTAGAAAAGAGGAATTGTTAGTTGTGTATGAGCAAATATATGAAATTTATTTAGAGTACCGTGCGGAGTTAGATTAAGCAATACCGAAATTGTAGCTCCAACAGATAACGTGATTTCATCTCAGATGACATTTCCATCTTCATTGCATTTTGGTATTCGACTTCCACGAATCGATCTCCCAAAGTTCGACGGTTCGTCCACCGCCTGGCGTGCTTTTCATGACAGATTTCAGTCTCTGATGCATAACAACAAAACAATTAACAATATTGACAAATTGCATTTTTTGCAATCGTGCTTGATTGAGGAAGCAAACAGATTTTTGCAGAATGTGTCATTGGAGGCAGCAAGTTATGAGAAGGCTTGGGATCTGTTAAAAGAAAGATATGATCATAAACGCATTCTGGTCCACATCCAAATGCAGAATCTTTTTGGTCAGCCCTCCTTACTTCGTGAGACATCTTCTGGTCTTATACACAACAATAGAATTCTGCCTTGCGCTAGAGATCATGGTTGCGCCAGTTTCTAAATGGGATACAGTTTTAATATGGTTTCTGTTTCAAAAATTCTTAGTGCTAGTCAAAAATTGTGGGAAGAGAGTTTAGGACATGAGAAATACTTACCAAGTTTTAAAGAACTTACAAATTTTCTTGAAACACGATTCCCGACTCTGGAAGTTATCGATCAGCAGGAAGTTTGAGCGGCATTTAGAAAAAAAGGTAAGACACCCGTTAGCACAAAGCCCCGTGTCCAGGTAGCAAAACCAAAGGTATTACATACCAAGCAAGTAGTGAGGCAACCGTCCAAATAAGTAACGACGGCAAATCAAGTCGAGATGTCATGCAAATTATGCAACCAGGGTAAGCATACCTTGAGAAAGTGCCAAAGATTCCTTAACATGGATAACAAGGGATGACGTGAGACGGTTCGCAAGTTCAATATATTCGAAAATTGCCTTGTTTATGGGCACCTCGTGCAAGATTGCATCGGCTTCAGGAATTGCTACTTTTGCTAACAAACAGATTATTCGCTGCTGCATTTAAACGTACGGCAAAGCAACATACATACAACAAAATCAACCTATAGCTGGCACATTAGCTTGGGTAAGAAACAGCAGTGCAAACGCTTCTCAGGTGTCCGTGAACCCGAACGCACCCGAATTGCAGCCAATGTGTGATCACCTCCTCCAATCAAATGGACAAATCTTTAACTACCACACGTCGCGTCGCATGGTGATCGTGGTCATACACACCATGTGCTTCTGGCGACAGCAGTTATCAAGGCAAGAGAGGTAGATGGCAGGCTACACCTTTTACGTGCTCTAATCGACACCGGCTCAGAAACGTCATTCATCACTGAAGCTGCTACACATTGCTGAAGCTAGAAAAGCGACATACCATTGCTGAGGTATCCGGGCTAGGGTTGGTCAGCAGCGGCACTACGCAATACTCCTTCGAGGTTCGTTTTAAATCACGCCACTCGGCGTTTGAGCCAGTTCAACTACAAAACTGAGAGTAGTATTTGGCACAGCGGCGAAAACTTCTGATGGCAAATCCCTTAATGACCGTTTACTTGTGGGTTAAAAATTGCAGTCAAGCATATCAAGGTGGATATTGAGATTATGTACCTTCAGATTTTAGTTGACCATTCCGACCGGTACTAGCAGCTTATCATGTGGAGATAGAAGAGGGCGGCACCGATAAAATTTTTCAAAATGAACACCGTCATGTTTGGAACTGCAAGTGCACCCTATCTAGCCATTAAAATATTAAAAAGAGCACCTGAGGACAAAGAAGTTAAATTTCCGGAGGAGGCGAAGGTTGTCCGTCGTTGATGACCTTATCTATTGGGCGGATACGATTGAAGGAGCACGAACGAAACGCTACGAAGCAAGTAAATTGTTGGCGTCTGCTGTCTTCAATTTGCGGAAGTGGACAAGCAGTACGGAACAACTTATTGATGACATACCAATTCAGGATCACGAACTCGAATTCGAACTTCCGATTACTTTGTTCAACCACGTAAAAACGCTCGGTATCAAGTGGTTTCGTATTCCTATTGACGACTGCTTCTCGTACCAAAATTTGCAATCTTCAACGGAAAACACCACGAAAAGATCGATGCTGTCAACTATAGCCAAGCTTATTGATCCGCTTGGTTGGATCGCACCATGTGTCGTCACGGCAAAGCTTATTATGCAGCGACTTTGCGAACTAGGCAGCGACTGGGATGAGTCAATTCCATTAGCTTTGAGAAAAAATTGGGACGCTTTTCTAAGAGAACTACCAATAATCAAGCAACTTCGTATACCACGGGGGACCGAGATGGGCAAGACCAACATGGCGATCGAGCTACGAGGGTTTTGTGACGCAGTTTATCTGCGCATCCTTGACATCGATGGCAACATCCACGTAAATTTGCTGATATCAAAAACCAAGGTGGCACCGAACGAACGAACTATATCGTTACCTGGCTTTAAGCCCTGCGGTGAAGTAGTCCTCTCACAATTGTTGCAGTACACAAAAAAAAGGTCTGTAAATTTCTGATGTCTAGGTGAACATTTGTATCGATCCTACTATCGCGTTGGGCTGGATACGCGCCATTTCCGTCAAATGGACCACATTCTTTCCAACCGTGTGTCCGAAATCCAACGGTTAGTCAATACCTGGTTCTCAAATCCACTGTGCCTAACTAGTGCCGTGCAATTCAGGTTGCATTTAAAAGACCTTAGGTCTTACAGGCATATAGTTAAATAAAAAAAAAATAAAAAATAAAAAAAAGTGGGGATCGATTGCTGGGGACATGTAACAACGCTTCATAACCCAGCCGATCTGGCATCCAGGGGTTTGTATACATCAGAATTGGAGTCATTGGAAGCGTGGTGGATTGGACCAGAATGCTTATGTTGTCAACGGGAATTCAATGTTGCACATCGAATTGTTGTCGCTTTACTATAAGGTGTCGACCGAAGCTGGGGCCTATCGGTGACCCAATAAGATCCACCGAATTACGGAGAGCGCACATTATTGTCGTCCGAGCAGTCCAAAGAGAGATGTTTGAAAGTGAGATCAAACAAATCAAAGAAAACTCGAATGTTCTCAAAAACCTGCGGTCGTTAAACGCATTTATCGATGCTAATGGGATTTTACGAGCTTAAATTGAATGCTGAATATCTCGCCAGAACACAACAGCGGCCAAAATGGACCAAAATCAAAGAAATCCCGAAAAGAGGAGACTTAGTCCTCCTCAAAAATTAACGACTTCCACCGACCTATTGGAACCTAGAAGGTATAGAAGGAACCCATGCCGGTCGGACGGACTTATACGAGTTGTCACAGTAAAAACACAATCTGGATTAATAAAATGACCGATTTGCCTTTAACGTCAAACAAATCGCCCGAACAAACCGCCATCTTATAATAAACCTTTAAGTGAAACAGAAAAAAGAAACTTATTTACATTTATTATAAAACCGAACTACCCACAAAAGTCATCAACCCATATCAACCAAGTTCCATGAAATTCAATGAAATTTAATGTATATGTTTAAAGGGTATTTATTTTATCAAAATATAAAACTAAAGTAGATTCCAACTATATTATAATGACATAAAATACATGCAATATAATAGCAGTTTATTACAAAAAAAAACTTAATGATATTCACATCACAATACAAAAAATTTCAAAGTAATTAGGAGTAATATTATCATCAATATATTGTACTGCCTCATCCCAACAATATCAGCAAACTTGATTTTAATAAAATAGCACTGCCACCAAGCATCCAAATAATTTATAAAACAAATTCTTCGATCTTATTATAAATTCCCAAACACAAATAAAACCATTAAGCTTCAAATTGAGCTTAAAAAGAATCCACAAAATTTGTATCAAAATGAACACCGTCATGTTTGAAACTGCAAGTGCACCCTATCTGGCCATTAAAATCTGAAAAAGAGCACCTGTTGACGAACGAGCTAAATTTCCGGCGGGGGCGTAGGTTGTCCGTCTGGACATGCACGTTGATGACCTAATCAGTGGGGGTGATACGATTGAAGGAGCATGAACGAAACGCAACGAAGCAAGTGAATTGTTGGTGTCTGCTGTCTTCAATATGTCACGGAAGTGGACAAGCAGTACGAAACAACTTATTGATGATATACCAATTCAGGATCACGAACTCGAATTCGAACTTCCGTTTACTTTATTCAACCACGTAGAAACGCTCGGTATCAAGTGGTTTCGTATTCCTAGCGACGACTGCTTCTCGTACCAAAATTTGCAATCTTCAACGGAAAACACCACGAAAAGATCGATGCTGTCAACTATAGCCAACCTTATAGATCCGCTTGGTTGGATCGCACCATGTGTCGTCACGGCAAAGCTTATTATGCAGCAACTTTGCGAACTAGGCAGCGACTGGGATGAGTCAATTCCATTAGCTTTGAGAAAAAATTGGGACGCTTTTCTTAGAGAACTTCCAATAATCAAGCGACTTCGTATACCACGGGCGACCGAGATGTGCAAGACCAACAAGGCGATCGAGCTACGAGGGTTTTGTGACGCAGTTTGGCTTCACATCCTTGACATCGATTTCAACATCCACGTACATTTTCTGATATCAAAAACCAAGGTGGCACCGAACGAACGAACTATATCGTTACCTGGCCTTAAGCCCTGTGGTGAAGTTGTCCTCGCACAATTGTTGCAGTACACAAAAAAAAGGTCTGTAAATTTCTGATGTCTAGGTGTACATTTGTACCGATCCTACTATCGCGTTGGGCTGGATACGCGCCATTTCCGTCAAATGGACCACATTCCTTCCAACCGTGTGTCCGAAATCCAACGGTTAGTGGGGATCGATTACTGGGGACATGTCACAACGCTTCATAACCCAGCCGATCTGGCATCCAGGGGTGTGTATACATCAGAATTGGAGTCATTGGAAGCGTGGTGGATTGGACCAGAATGTTTATGTTGTCAATGGGAATTCGATGTTGCATATCGAATTGTTGTCGCTTTACTATAAGGTGTCGACCGAAGCTGGGGCCTATCTGTGACCCAATAAGATCCACCGAATTACGGAGAGCGCACATTATCGTCGTCCGAGCAGTCCAAAGAGAGATGTTTGAAACGGAGATCAAACAAATCAAAGACAACTCGAATGTTCTCAAAACCCTGCGGTCGTTAAACGCATTTATCGATGCTAATTGGATTTTACGAGCTTAAATTGAATGCTGAATATCTCGCCAGAACACAACAGCGGCCAAAATGGACCAAAATCAAAGAAATCCCGAAAAGAGGAGACTTAGTCCTCCTCAAAGATTAACGACTTCCACCGACCTATTGGAACCTAGAAGGTATAGAAGGAACCCATGCCGGTCGGACGGACTTATACGAGTTGTCACAGTAAAAACACAATCTGGATTAATAAAATGACCGATTTGCCTTTAACGTCAAACAAATCGCCCGAACAAACCGCCATCGTATAATAAACCTTTAAGTGAAACAGAAAAAAGAAACTTATTTACATTTATTATAAAACCGAACTACCCACAAAAGTCATCAACACATATCAACCAAGTTCCATGAAATTCAATGAAATTTAATGTATATGTTTAAAGGGTATTTACATTATCAAAATATAAAACTAAAGTGGATTCCAACTATATTATACTGACATTAAACACATACAATATAATAGCAGTTTATTACAAAAAAAAATTTTATGATATTCACATCACAATACAAAAAATTTTAAAGTAATTAGGAGTAATATTATCATCAATATATTGTACTGCCTCATCCCAAAGATATCAGCAAACTTGATTTTAATAAAATAGCACTGCCACCAAGCATCCAAATAATGTATAAATCAAATTCTTCGATCTTATTATAAATTCCCAAAAATAAACAAAACCATTCAGTTTCAGATTGAGCTTAAAAAGAATCCACAAAATTTGTATCAAAACAACAAAACAAAAATTGTTATTTTGAAAACTCACCACAGCAATGGCACAATAATGTCACCCAAACAAGTCAAAATTCATTAAATTATCAAAGATACCAAAACCCGTATGCAAAATAAACAAACCTCCGAATTAATTAAATCTAACACATTAAACATTGAATCTGAATGTTGTTTAAAATATACACACTTTATTAATACATTCGACAAAAGTATTAATTCATAATCTAATCAATTAAATTAATAAAGTCGGACCAGAAAACGCAACCACTTTAATAGAGATTCATCAAAATTAATTCTTAAAACCCAATACATGATTTCACCAAATTATCAAATTAATTCACCAAATTAATTCACTCAAAATTACCGCGCGGGATTAACACATACATATATATATATATATTTAAAAAAACCTAAATGAATTAGGTATTATGTACCACTGAATTAAATTATTTCACTTTATACAAACTTATTTTATTTTTGGTTTTGGGTATATTTCCACTTACACTCAATATCAAATTAATGCAACACATCGTACTCCAGTTGTAATGGCAGAATAATATTCCAATTCGAAATATCCACTGGTTGCACGATATATAGTAACACATATAATTTTTGTACAAAAGCAACCCACGCCAATGCTACGATCGATATTATCTACATTATACTTATGTACAACTATTTTCTTTTATATAAATAAAATTTTCTACTTAAATTAAATTGACAAATATAATACACTCATCTATGCGCACATGCACACACCTCGCCGCGATCGCGAGAAAATTTACGTATCCATATTTCACCTACACAACGAATGATAATGGATATTGCAAACAGGTAGATAAATTCAACTCGCAAATAATTTCACACACCTGTGATCTGGAACGCCGGAAATTTTATTAATACTTCAATTAATCACTTCACTTACGAACCGACATCGCATCACCACACCACCGAACCGGAAACTTTAAACTTATTGCATTAATTATATGCAACAACAAGCCGGAATACGATTCACTAATAACTGAAAACTGAGTAAGCTACTACTACTAACTATTACTCTAATTACGATGGTCAAATATTATTGAATATGTAAAACCGAGAAAAATATATCACATAAACGAAATTAGCTTTTGTTTGTTTATGGTAAACTCTTGCTGACTCCGTATATTGTATTCTTCTTTATTTTGTATTCTTCTTTATATTGTATTCTTCTTTATTTGTTATTAATTTATTGTGTCTTTCCACGTACAAAATGAATGGGTTAAGATGGAGAACACTGGTGACGCGCCATAACAGATAATAATGGTTAAGCGGCGCACATAGGGGTATTTCAACGATCTAAGCGGCCAAAATTAGTTTTGTATTTTGTTCGATTTAAAAAAATGTTACTAAGTAGAACTAGTTGTTTTTATTAAAAAAAATGTTTTTTTTATCAAAAAAAAAAATGTTTTTTTTTATCAAAAAAAATGTTTTTCCTTACAAAAAAGTATGTTTTTCGTATAAAAAATATAAAAAAAAATTCTTAAAAAAAATGACTTATGTATACAATAATGAGGAAATTTATTAAATTTTTGGAAAAAAAATAAAATTATATTAATTTAATCATTATAATTTACTTATTTATTATCAAATAATAATATTAACTAAACACTAAAATCCAAGTTTTCGTCTTCACTTCCGGAAGAATACCCTGTGTTCGGATCGGCACACAACAGCATTTCTAGTGTTTCTGGTAGGAAAGAATTTCGCCTTCTTTTTTTTATATGCCTCCTAGAGCTCATCAAAGGGTCTGAACTCAAAAGAAGGCGATTAAAAATGTCCCTATTACAGCTCTCTGGTGAAAATTTACGTGCGAAATCTTGTCGATAAGACCGAAAGTGCTTGTTGCGTGCTTCTGCAGCTTCTTCAGTCAGTTGTCCAATTGGCAACAATGCGTTTTTTATAATAACAGCACCATGAACGAGTAGTTTGTGCATCGTGGGTGTCATTGGATGCCAAGGGTATAGATCAACATATATACGAGCAGCTTCTTTTGCATAGCTGTCATATTTTTCAGGATTGATTTTGTGACCGCTTGAGATAGTCTTTAAAATGACTTTTAATCTATATATCAGATCATAACTTATGCCTGTAATATCCGACGCAATTTTGGGATCCTCGAAAAATCTTCGGCTGGTGTTCCCATCATTCGTGTTGCCGAAATTCGCTTTTGGCATGTCTATTAGCAATCCAGTTTCCTTACGAATCTTCAGTTGAATTTCTTGTTTCCTTTGCTTTTCTAGCTCTTTTTCAGCTTCTGTTTTTCTTTCTCTATATTTTTTCACTGGCAATTTATACGCCAAATGAAGAATACTCTCAAATAACCTTATTCTGGCATGTAACACAGAGAGGCCGAACTGAATAGCATCAAAATTAACATCAACTGTTTTATGTAAGTTGTTAAAATCCTTCGAGGTTGCACCACAAATATAGCATCGACTAGTTGATGTTGTTCCTGTAGCGGCATTACATACTTTGCCGTCAACCATTGTCATTATGAATGTATGCTCAACTCTAATTTTTTTCCCGCCTAAATCAAATTCAGTTGCTATCAGAGTTTATTGAGGTATTGACGTGATTGATTTCATCTTGTGTGACATCAGTAGTCTCTCTAACGAATCTAAACCTTAAAGGTCTACAAAATCTAGGAGAAGAGGGTGTCGGGTTTTCCCATATAGTTTTTTAATTTTGTTGCCCACATACTAACTTTAGCGGCACGAAGCAGCTTTGAAATATGTTCATATCACTGTCCGCATCATTGTCTAATTTTTGTTTGTACTGGGATTGTTGGGACCCGTCACAGCCCCATTTGCAGATTAATTTTAGGTTTACAAGTTCGTGATCCTTTAATGATATCAGTACCTCTTCCAAGTACTCCGATAATCGCCTAACGGTAAGATCAATCAAAGGCTGCAATTGAGCTTCAGCACTAGTGCTTGTTACCGTGCACGCTTCTGGCGGCGGATAACACTTTTTTTTTTCTTTTTGCAAAAGACTGTAACACGGAAACAATTTCTTATTGGTGCTCCTTATAATTTCATATTGCGCTCGTGTTAGGTCTGCATCGATGAACATTTGACTTGCTTCCTGGACGGTTAAAGGGCTACTTTTATTTTCTGAAGACATTGCGTGATATGCCTTTTTATATTTTGTTGCACGAGCTGGCGACCTGATTATTTCTTTGAGCACATTTGAAGCGTCTCGCTTTCCTGTTTTGCTTAGTTCTACTTGTGCAGCATGTACTATGATGTGCTCGTCAAAGTTAGAGCGAAGAACCTCAGTCTTTCTTCTTTTACTTCTTTCGCTCAGCTCTTCAAAAGATTTACGCGGTCGGCCTGGTCGATTATCCGGACGGTTGGCAATGGGAATCGCAAAGGTTCCTTCCAGCCAAGAATGATTGTATTTAAGAAATACATCTTCTTTATTGTGAGCTTTTGACCATCTATTTTTTATTTCCGATTTAAAATGCGCAAAATTGCATTTTAATATTTCAATTTGGTCTTTAGTATAGCCTTCACTAGACAAAAGGTGGTTTTTTAAGGAAATCAGTTTTGCTTCCAAATTTGGTAAATTTTCACTTTTCATTCGTTCAAACAAATGTTTTCTTGTCACAATCCTCATTCCTGATATACCCGTTGACCCTTCAACAAATAAACATTTCGTTTAAGAGAAAAAAAGAGAAAAACATATTTTTAAATAATTGAAGATAAAATTTTTAAAGCCCTAAAAGGTTGCTTATCCGGGCGTATCCGCGACCAAATATTAATTTTTTTAATAGGTAAAACAATAAACTATACACTGCAACAAACATATTTTCCGGATCTATTCCGATAATATAAAAAAATAGCTAAAAAACAATTTTTTTTGAAAGAAAATAGAAACAAAAATGGGTACACCAATAGAGCTTTAAAAGTAACTCCTCAACGAAAAAATTATATAATTTTGTATATATTTTACAAACTAGTAACCTGTTGTTTCAGAATTCATGATTTTTTTTACCACTAATCAACTTAAAAACATAAATTTTCACTTTCAATGTATACTTATTGTAAGAGCGCGTGAACAGATAACGAACACATGGTGACACGATCAGATTTCATGTAACGGTAAAAGTATGAGAAGCGCGGGGGGACTGCTTGTATTAGTGAGTTTTATTCTTGGAGGGGTCATGTATGTCAGGCAGTAATTTTTGCAGAAGTATTTACTATTTTTAAAAATTGACTTTTGGCCGCTTAGATCATTCAAATACCCCTATGTGCGGCGGCTGACGACAAAATGAAAGTGTTCAGATTGGCTCTTTACACAAGGCAATGCACTTGGGTTGCAAACACAATTAGATCATGGATTTGATAATTTATTGCGAGGCGGGAGAATGTGCGTATGTAAATACTATTAAAGAATTACAGAGTTGCAACAATTCTGAAACGGAAACAAACCCTATATACAATCCACACTGAGCTGCAAATATAAACCATCTGAAATGTCATAAAGTTGATGAAATTATTGTACAGATCGACTATACACAAGTCTTATGACTAAATAAAAATACTTACAAAGTATTTTGAACAAATCGGTTAGTATTTTATCTTCGCCATCTTTTTCTTTTCAATTATTTTTTTAAAATAAAAATCTAGTCGAGAAAATTGTTATTTGATTGACTTCTCATGCATAAACTTTTCTAGTTCTTTAAGTTTTTGCTACAATCCGTTGGCATTCCAATCAATGATTCAAGCTTTTCCATCATGTTTTTCTTTTTATAGGGTTTAGCTCGTCCATCAAATATAAGCTTATTTGTACCACACTGCTCCTCAATTTTCGAAAGGATTATGTTTAAGACGTTCATGAGTGGGTCAGCAACAGTATCTTTTTGTTAAGGTATGTTGCTACCATATTTGTTCATACATATGTGTTAACACTACCTTCCTTTGGTGTTTGCTCCGATTGTGTTGATTGCACTTGAGTCTTAGGGGCTTGCTTTCCTACGTTGCTCGGTAGTTATCTTTGTGACTGTGTTATTTTCGATCGCCGGCTTTGTAATTCGTTTGCTACTTCGCAGCCTCTATAGTTGGCCAATGATTTTTATTATAATTGGTGCACGTTGATGCACTTTCGTTATCTGAGCTGCAGTCTATAGTAAGATGCTTTCCGGCGCTCTTGACAAACCTGTGTTCTTTTTTGCAATAGGTTTGCGTGTGCATTCTTGACAGCGTTAATCAGACTTAATGACTGCGGAATCGGTCTTGAACTGTTTCTCAAATGTTCGATCTTAACAACAATATTGAGGACTGTTTTTTTTATTTTGTAAGTATCGTTTATTTTCTCTGCCTTATCAAAAGTAAGAGTAAATAGTGGAAGACCACGCTGTACCACATTTGTTTCGCTTCCTTTTTTCTCTTTTGACGATGTTTACAGCATCTAAGATCTTGGTGTTCCTTTTTAGATTGGAGATAATATCGTCTTTTGGATATGATGGGTGCAAGCCTCTCTCTACAACAGGTAATCTTCTTTCGACCTATTATCATAAGCGTAGCATTCTACTTTTTCTTCGTTAAATTTTCGCGACAGGAGAAAATTACTTTCAGGATCTTTCACACAAGCTTTTTTTTTGTTGTTATTAACTTTAACTTTAAAGTCTGATAACTTTAACGTCTTTAAGATAGTTCGCAGCCGGTTATATTCCTCAGTACTGAAAACATTAATTGGTGGCGGTGGCCTACTTTAAAGGTTTTTCTTTACTATTGGAATCTTTTGGTGATACAATTTTTTTTAGCCCCATCAGGTGAGGATCCAACCTTGCGTTTCTTGCTCGGCTTTTGTTTGGGGACTTATCACTCTCATAAATTAAATTTTCCGCTTGCGATGAGCTGGGCTTCGGGTTATTGTGGTGTTTATTCTTCAACACCACATTTTTTTACAAAGAATATCAACTTCTTACTTTAACTCCTGATAAAGTTTTACTACTTCTACGTCATCAAGTTCTTAACGAAGTTCGTTGTTATCTTCCGCAAGAAATTCTGTTTTCAATGAGTCCTTTTTTACTAGGATCTAAAAATAGAGCTCGATTAGAGTAGTATAAATAAGCGGGTTCTGGATCAGCGGCGCAGGCGGCGCAGCCTATATACTGGTCGTATGGTCTTGCTATCAAAAATAGTATCGCATGATGTTGCTTGAGAAGTGATTTCATGGTAATCGCCATGCTGTTTAAAGAGCTAAGCGAAAATAATGTTTTTTATGTAGTATGAATCATATACTAGGGGCTTAAGAATTATTCAAGTTTTTTTTTTTCGTTTTAAAGCCTAGTACGCTGCTGATGCGAAACGAAAAATCCCACACCAAAATGACACGACGAAATCATGAACGAAAAATTTCGTTCTACTTTTCGTTTTCCAGTACGCTGCTGAACGACGAAATGTGTAATTTTAGTGGATAGCTGTACTAGATTTCATAGTACAATTCTCCACTCTTTTCGTTCTCAATTTAATTGACCTGCACATTAATTGCTTGCGAAATTTTGACATTTCATTTTTTTTATAAAAAAAAGTCAAGCTCTTGTAATGCTTATTTGATTTTTCTTTGGCCTTGTGTTTTCTCTAGTGTCTGGTTTTTCTGTGCATTTCCTGTATTAAATTATTCAGAATACATTCAATTCTAATTTTGTATCAAAACCAATTTTAAAATCGACTAAACTAAATCTGCAAAATGAAAATGGGAAGTTGGAAAGAAGCACACCCTTCACATATCTTATCGGCGAACAAGATATAGCTGAACTTTATTTGGAGTGCTGATTATAACCAACTATCGACTTTTCTCATACCTAGTGCTAGTGCTTAGATTAAAAATAACCAATGTCCTTTTAAAATTAATTTATTTTCAAGTGACTACTAAATAAAAATATTATAATCAAGATTCAGTAGTTTGTTCTGCAATTGACTGTCCATGTCATGATTTTTAAAATACATTTGTTACTCCGACTTTTAAATTCTATGCGACCTTTGACACCATATAAATATAAAAAAAACACTCACCATTTCTAACTACATACTTTCAACACATAAATTAACTCAATTGCCACAAAGAAAAAATCAAATCGACCGCCCGCTACTGGCAGTACGAATATGAATTTCCGACTTGGTCGGGACAAGATGTATCCAGGCCGGAAGCCAAAGGTAAGCGGCCTTCCACTGCACCGACGACAATTAAGGAAATCATCATTACCACAATAATGTTTGGTTGCAAAAAGGCCATCTTAAACGATACCCACCTCTATTTAGAAAGCCTGTTTCCGATCTGATTGATTGGCGATTTTATACCATACCCCAGAACTTATTTCTCAAGTTAAGATAATCTGTTTAATGTTTTCTTCGTGAAAATCGGCACGGGATGGACATTGTTATTTAGTCTACAATTTCAGGTGATGACCTCGCTAGTCCTTTGTTGTGTTGATAGAAAGAAGATGATGACAAATCACTTACCTCGCATTGCCATCGCTACCTTCTTTTTCTTTTCTGGACGAAGGTTTTTAATGTAATTGAACCATCGTATGGCAGATGCCCTGCTCGTGGGTTTGATAGCAAATCAAGTTCCTTGCAAACTGGTCACTTGTCAATTGGATTTGACATATAAGGTCATGCATTTTTACTATTCATTCGATTTTGGTATTAATTGAGGAAGCAAGACCTATAGTTAAAATGGGAATGCATCAAAGAGCATTCGCAGCGTAGCAGAGCGGTCAAGTACAAACCCACTAAGAAAACTCACTGATGAACAAGTGAAAATGCAACCCGTTCCAAAAATATATTCTAAAAGCTAGTCACTGTTCTCTTGGAACATATAATCTGAAAATAATTTGAAGTGTATCTTTGGAACAGGTTATCCTAAAAACTTGGTTGATACCTTTTTGTAATCTACTCTTGATGCTCTCAAAATCAGCATCAAAAGTTTTTATATAGAAGCCTTATTGCAAGAAATCACTCTTGAAATACGCATATTTAGAATGATGTATGCGTATTCCTGGAGCTATTTTTTTTAATACAACTTCTTTGCAAAAAATGTTGATGCTTCCTTTGAAAGTATGAAGTGCTGATTCTAAAAAGATATCGCTCGCCTTTATTGGACAACCCGTTCCGAAGATATGGTCCATTATATTTATAGTCTGATTATATTTTTCAGATTATATATTTCAAAGTGAATAGTGAATAGTTTTGGAACTATATCTTTGGAACGGGTTGTCCAATAAAGGCGAGCGATATCATTTTAGAATCAGCACTTCATACTTTCACAGGAAGCATCAACATTTTTTGCAAAGAAGTTGTATTAAAAAAAATAGCTCCAGGAATACGCATACATCATTCTAAATATGCGTATTTCAAGAGTGATTTTTTGCAATAAGGCTTCTACATAAAAACTTTTGATGCTGATTTTGAGAGCATCAAGAGTAGATTACAAAAAGGTATCAACCAAGTTTTTAGGGTAACCCGTTCCAAAGATACACTTCAAAGTATTTTCAGATTATGTATTTCAAGGTGAACAGTGAATAGCTTTGGAACTATATCTTTGGAACGGGTTGTCCAATAAAGACGAGCGATATCATTTTAGAATCAGCACTTCATACTTTCAAAGGAAGCATTAACAAAACCTAAGTAGTTTTGTCACCAAATTACTTTTAGATGTATTTTTTTGTCAGCAAATTTCCTTTAAATATAATTTTTTTGAAATAATTCTTGGACTTGAAAATGGTATCCGAAATTAGTAAGAAACCATAAATTAGAACTCATAACCGTTTACACCATCCCAATGAAGGGCGTAGTTTTCGAATTATAGAGCGGTTTACCTCCCTATTTCATTGATTTTCTTAAAATTGATAGAAATCTCATCAAATCGGCAGATAAACCAGTTAATAAGTCCCAAAGTATTTGCTTAATTTCCATCATTTAAACGGTTTTGAGTTTTATTTTAAATCCTCTATGTGTAACAAGAACAATTTTTAAATCCAAGAATTATTTCAAGAAAATTACATCTAAAAGTAATTTGGCGACAAAAAATTTTCCATCTAAAAATAATTTGGTGACAAAATTACTTTTTTGTTTACAACTTGTCAATTGTTTTTGACAGCTTACAGAACTCTCCGCAAATATTTTTCCGCTGTGGTTTTCGTTAGCATTTCGCTCTCCTAGTGGAGACCAGCGAAAAATTTCGTTTCGCATCAGCAGCGTACTAGGCTTAAATTGTAGAAATCATATCTTGGTTGACGCATAAATTATTTTTGGGGCTACACCAGCAGCAACGGTCACATGAAGTGATTAGGTATCGATGTGTGGGGTGTGATGCGTGGTGACAACGCGGGGTGAGGTTGTGGTGGTTGAAGGTGTTGGGAAGTAAATTAAGAAAAGGAACAAATTGGATGATAAGGTGTGATGCAAATGTTTGGGATAATATAAAAAAAAGTTGTTTTGGAAGTAAATTAAGAAAAGGAAAAAAAAGTGTTTGGGATAATATAAAAAAAAAATTGAATAAATTGCGTATGTGGTTAGGAGGTAGTGTGTCATTGAATATTATATAAATGTAGGGCAATGAACTGATTAGGTTGCAATGCGTGCTGGGCGGGTGCGATGCGGGCGGGTGCGATGCGGTCGGGTGCGATGCGTGGCGGCGGCGGCGGTGCAGATTACTAGTACAACCAGAACATGAGATAGAATTTAAGCTGTATTATAAATGGTGAGAGCATATCTTATATTTTTGCTAGCGAAAGAAAAAAAATGCTACGAAAGAAAAAAATGATGATCGAACTGTGCATTTTTAATTTGCATTTATAATTGATTGGTTGGATCAACGTAGATTAGATTTCTACCTTCGTAGAGGGTGAGACAACAACCACAAGACCAACAACAAGGCGGCGGTGCTGATTACTAGTACAACCAGAACATGAGATAGAATTTAAGCTGTATTAGAAATGGTGAGAGCATATCTTATATTTTTGCTTGCGAAAGAAAAAAAATGCTACGAAAGAAAAAATGATGATCGAACTGTGCATTTTTAATTTGCATTTATAATTGATTGGTTGGATCAACGTAGATTAGATTTCTATCCTCGTAGAGGGTGAGACAAAAACCACAAGACCAACAACAACAACAACAACAACAGCAGCAGCAACAACAACAACAACAGCAACAACAACAACAAAATCTGTAAACAAAATTTTCAATGAAATAAAAAATAAATTTTTTTTTTTTTAATTTTATTTAAAAAATGTTTGCAAATGTTTAAATATGAGTAGCTTAGCTCAACAATATACTGGCCAGCTTAATCATTATTTCGGGAGGAGGTTTAACATAAGCCTCCCCGAAATTGCTAGGTGGTATAAACCATCCACCAGCTTAGCTATTGCTATTAGGTGTTTTAATGATGTATCCTCACTCATCTGACTCCAAGTAAAAGTCTGCAGATTTTGATGTTCCCAGCATATCTTCTCGAAATCTTCCAAGTATAATTTTATTAATTGTAAAGAAGCCATTTTTGTAATCTTCCTTCTACAACTTGAAATTAAGTTTTGGAGGAATACAAAATTTGTTGGTCTTTTTATACATTTTTTTTTCATTTAAACATAAACCTAAACCCCCTAAATATATATATGGTTTTCCATATAAGGAACAATTTTTTGATAACTATGAGGAAAAACACCAAGGAATGTGGTTTTTATTTTTTCGGACACTAATCATATTAGTCGGTTGAATTTAGGTTTTTTTTTTATTTTAACTGTGGGAATGATAAAGACTAAGGAATGTGATAATTCCAGAAATCCCTATCATATCAGTTGGTTGAATTTAGGTTTTTTTTTTTTTATTTTAACTGTGGAAATGATAAAGACTAAGGAATGTAATACCTAAATCCATATCATATTAGTCGGTTGAATTTAGGGTTTTTTTTTTTTATTTTAACTGTGGGAATGATAAAGACTAAGGAATGTGATAATTCCAGAAATCCCTATCATATCAGTTGGTTGAATTTAGGTTTTCTTTTTTTTTATTTTAACTGTGGGAATGATAAAGACTAATAACTATGTCGTCTATAATTAGAATTTGTGGTTAGACATGAGAAACTTAAAGAAATCCATTTCATTTACATTGTTACTAGAATGATAAAATTGTATAAATAGACTGTATTTTTCTTTTAATTTTCATTACAGTCTTACTTGTTAATCTAGTATTATACTTCTTGACTCAAACGTTAAAACTAAAAAAGAATAAAATGAATAATTTCATGTGTGACGTATGTAGTGTTATTTTTACACGAAGGAACAGTCTGAATAGACATATAAGAGCTGCACATGCTGATAAAATTAAATGTTCTCAGTGTGACAAAACATATACACGACAGGATTCAATGTTGAAACACTTTCGCAAGGAGCATATTAACGTCTCCTGTCAAGAGCGAGTAATTGATCAATCAACTAGCAGCAAGAGAAAACTTCCAAAAGACATGAATGATTCCCTGTCCCAACCTCATTCATCATCGAAAAAACGTAGATGTGAAAACTGCTAAATAGATGTGCTAGTAAGAAAGGGCAAAGTTCCAGTCAACAATACTCGTCTTAACAGAATAAGGCATTGTTTTGAAGGTAAAGTGGAAACCTATTCCTTAGAAAATACCGATGAAGGGCTTATAGACATTACCAAATTTTTAAATAGCTGCATACTTGATATAATATTAAATTACTTGAATACTCGTTTGAAACCAAAGAGGGTATAAAGTTCAGCATTGAACTATTTGCAGAGTTCATAAAATTTATATCAACACAAGTAGAATCAGAAAAAAGTGAAATAAGCATAAAATCGTTTAAATGTCCAATGCAAATAGCTTTACGAAATGATGATTTGAAAGATATAATTAAAAATATGTTTAAAACAATTGAAGTTAAAAGTGAAGAGTTTCAGGAAAGAGATTCAGGATGGGCGCTATTGTGTATTAAACATATTGAAGTAAATATTAATGAGTATAAACCCTTCAGAGACTCGAGCTACATAAGCCTTCCAAAAAGCATTGAACTAAAACATGCCTGTGTTAATGTGCAAAATGATGATGTATTCTGTTTTAAATGGGCAGTTATATCAGCTCTTTACTCCATAGATACAAATACAAATAGACCAAACAGTTATCAGATTGAAAACATTCAACATGATGTGATAAGTTTAATGAGTGGAATTCAAATTGACTTTACAAATTTAGAGTTCCCTTTGAAACTTAAAGACATATCGATCTTTGAGACACTCAATCCCACAATTAGTATAAATGTTTTTGGAGTAGAAAAAAATGGATCTGGAGAAAGTTATAGAGTTATCGGTCCATATTTCAACTCTCAACACAAAAGACAACAACATATTAATTTATTGCTAATACAAGAAGTGGATTGTAGTCATTTTGTTTGGATAAAAAATATGTCTAGATTAATAGGAGCACAACTGAGTCATAGCAAACGACCAGTGAGAATATGTAATTCATGTCTGCAAACGTTCAACACAGATGAAGCATTTGAGAAGCATGAAAATGAATGCAATAAAACTGTGACAACACTACCAGATGTTTCAAATAATATACTACAGTTTGAACATCAACATAGATCACTAGAAGTGCCATTTGCCATCTATGCAGATTTTGAGGGTATGCTGGTGAATATTGATATCTGTCAACCTGATCCATCAAACTCATCAACTACATCTATTAAAAAACATATTCCAATTGCTGTATCCTATTTTATTAAATGTTCATTTAATACATCTTTGAATAAACTTTTCAAATTCACCGGTAAGTAAAAATTATTCTTAAAACCTCATTTCATATGTAACATATAAATTGTCTGGTAATATAATATAATTATTTTTTTGTTTTTTATTCTAGGTGAAGACTGTACACAAGTTTTTATATCGAACTTACATGAAGACTGTCAAAATATTTATAAAAATCATTTGGGAAGGAAAATCCCGATGACTATGACACCTCAGGATGAAATTAAATTTCAACAGGCAGCAACATGTCATATCTGTAACAAACCAGTGTGGGGGAGTCTAAAGGTTCGGGATCATGACCATCTAACTGGGAAATTCAGAGCGGCCGCACATTCCAAATGTAATTTAAATTATAAGATACCTAAATTTATTCCTATTTTTTTCCACAACTTAACCGGATATGACTCACATTTATTCATAAAAGAGCTGGGTAATATCAAAGGGTCTATAAATATTATTCCTCTCAACAAAGAGAAATATGTATCAATTTCATCAAAAATCTTAATAAATAGTAAGCATGGAGAGTTTTTAGAATTACGATTCTTATACTCATTTAGATTTCTACCTTCGAGTATTGATAGTATAGCAAAAACATTAGATAAAAAAACAGATTTTAAAATTTTAACATAATTTTTAAAGATGATGAATCTTTTCAACTAATGACTCGTAAGGGTGTTTTCTGCTATGACTATTTAGACTCTATAGATAAATTAAGTGAGACAGAGCTCCCTTCAATAGAATCTTTTAGAAATTCTTTGATTGAAGAAGATTGCAATCAAGATGACTATAATCAGGCTGTAAAAGTTTGGTCACATTTTAAATGTAACAGTTTAAGAGAATAATTAGAACACTATTTGAAAACAGATGTTTTAATTTTAGCAGACATTTTCGAAAAATTCAGAATTGATTCTAGAACAATTTACGGTCTAGACCCCTGTCACTATTATACATTACCAGGTTTTTCGTGGGATGCTATGTTGAAAGAAACAGGTGTAAAACTTGAACTCCTAACTGACATAAACATGCATAACTTTTTCGCTAAAGGTATAAGAGGAGGTTTGACACAGTGTAGCTTACGACATTCTAAAGCAAATAATAAATATATGTCTGATTATGATTCAAGTAAACCATCTGATTATTTAATGTATTTGGATGCTTATAATCTTTACGGTTGGGCAATGTCTGACTATCTACCACATTCAGACTTTAAATGGGTTGAACCTCCAGATAATTTAGATGGGATTAAAGAATGGTTAATTTCAAATATAAACATTGGTTATGTTTTAGAAGTTGATCTCGAATATCCTATAGAAATACATGATGATCATAACGATCTTCCTTTCTGCCCCTCAAATATTTCATTGCCTAACAAATCAGATAAAAAATTAATTGCTGATTTAAATAATAAGATAAATTATATAATACATTACAAAAGTTTAATTCAGTGCCTTGAAAATGGTTTAGTGCTAAAGAAAATTCATAGAGTGATGCAATTCAAACAATCTAAATGGTTAAAAAAATATATTGATTTAAGCAATGAACTTAGAAAAAAAGCAACTACAAAGTTTGAAGAGGATCAGCGTAAACTCTGTAATAATGCTGTGTTTGGAAAAACTATGGAGAATGTTGACAAACGAAAAGATGTTCGAATTGTTGATTCAGTAGAAAGCAGAGCTAGACATCTTGGTAGTCGTGCTCTTATCGCTAAACCTAATTTTCATAGCATTTTAGAATTTTCCGAAACTATGGCTGCTATTCAGTTAAAACGCATTTACTGTGTCTATAATAAGCCTATAAACTTGGGTTTTTATGTATTAGAGATTTCAAAGTATAAAATGTATGACTTTCATTATGCTTATATGAAACCAAAATTTGCTAAGAACCTACAACTGGCTTATATGGATACTGACCCATTTATTTATCAAATACGAACTGATGACTTTTACAGCGATATTAAGAGTGATATAATTAAAATGTTTGATACTTCAGATTACCCCCTACATAACCCCTATAATATTACTCAGCTCAATGTGAAAAAATTAGGTTATATGAAGGATGAGAATAATGGAAGAATAATGAAGGAATTTATTGTGTTAAGAGCTAAAATGTATAGTATTGATATTGAAGATGCATCTGTGATAAAAAAGGAAAAGGTGTTAAATCAGCAGCTGTAAAAAAATTATCTTTGCAAAATTATAGAGATTGTTTGCTACATAAGCGTAACTTTTATAGTAAAATGTTAAACTTTAGATCTAGACAGCATACTATATATACTGAATGTATCAATAAATTAAATTTAAGCTGTGCGGATGACAAAAGATTTATATGTAGTAATAATATCAATACACTAGCTTGGGATCATTATAGAATAGCTTTTGAAAATCATATGTAAATATAAAAATTATAATAAAAAGAAAAAGTATCAAGTATTTTACAAAATTGTTTTATTGAACTATAAATTACAATTCTTAGCTTCACTAATAAATTTACTTAAGAGATAAACATTTTGAAGTGCACATATTTTTCCATGATATCCACATTTGGAAGTTATATTTGGATACATTTTTTTAAGTTCTTTTAAATTTGGACTTCTGTAATAGATATCTTCTTCGAGGTTAACGACTTCTACGTTTTCATTATTGAGTAAGGATTGTAACCATTGTTTCTTTTCATTACCCTTAACGTAAACAACACCACTTTGAAGTTTTTCTCGAATAAATATCTCTACTTGAGAAAGACGTGCAAATCCTCCATTCCAGGTTAATCCGTGATAATTATGATACAACCAATTAACTTGTCTTCTTAGTGAATCTGATGTAAGGCTTAAATTAAATGGTGGACTAACAATAAAGTGATGATGATGATTCTCATTATGTAATACAGCTACTTCCTTCAGAATGAAACGATTGCTGTTTAAATCACCAAATCCTTGAATGGCTACAAAGTGTATATCCATTTTTTAGATGTCTGTTCTAAACAAATTAACTCTTTCTACTAATAAATTATCATATAAGTACATACAATTTAAGTAAGTTTGTTAACTTCTCCTGTTAATGGATTGTACTCAATTATACGATCATGAAGTATCATATAATACATGGTTGTTAAAGCAGGAATCGGAGTTAATGTTTTAAGCTCAATTCTTACATCCACAGGACCTGTTTTAATTGTTTCATTCTGACATCACAATTATCAAATTTGCTAGCATCTTTATTTCGTTGATTTTTTCTATCAGTTTGTAGAGCAATAATGATATATCTAGGCTTCTCAAGTTGACTTGAAGTTTTCACCATCCATATATGATCAGTGGTGGTTGATAGTGTCTGATATTCATACATTTCCCAATTATGAAAATGAATTTGAATGGGCTTTAATTGAATTTGCTTCAATAAGTTAAGTTTATTTGAATCAGATAGAGTGATGTGTGGAACTCTCCATTGCAATTTAAAAATTGATAGTTTTAATTCTTCATTATCTTTGGAAAAATAAGCATTCTCATTAGATCGAGCGCGAATTAAAACTAGCTCATGTCTCGCATTTGCTATAATCTTTTTATAATCTTCAGCAAACCCCAATAGATTTTTCAATGGCAAACAAAAATTAAAAATGCCTAACGCTGGAGAAATACTAGTGTTTCCACTCCATGATCCATTTTCTAAGCTTTTACTTTCATTCTCATTTAAAGATATATAATTTTTCAAGGTCGATGTGATTCCAACGTTTTTATTGTTCTCAATGTCTACACCATTTAATTCATAATGTATTTCCTCAAATAGAAAAGCTATTGCATTATTAATTAATTTTCCTGTTGAAACAGTTCCATCTTCTTTAGTCAGACCTCCTTCTATATAAATGTAACTTTCACAGGGTAATATACATAAATCCTGTTGTTGTATGGGTATGCGTATTTCATCACTCGGATTGAATGACTGAAGAAATGGTGAGTAGCTGTGGTATTCAAACTTGGATATACTATTATCATAGTTTGCTCCATGAGTAATATTCAATATATCAGTCATTTTTTATTTTAGTTTAAATCCTACGGAAAGAAGATAAGATTTATTTTCAGGAGATAACTTATGTGTTGTCGGTTTTAATGTTCGAGTAGAACTACTTGAATGAGTAGTATTGATATCTGTTAAATAATTATTATTATATATTAACATTCTTTCGATTTGGAGTTAAATGTAATCGTGCTGTTATTCTTTCTCCTCTAAAATTTATTAGATCACCGTCCTGGTCCACAAGTTTTAAAGTTATAGTACTTACTCGTTTAACATTCACTGGTAAATAGATAACATTTTTTGGAACCTCTATGATTTTATAGCCTGATCCTGCTTCTGGTGAAAATTCATGAATTGTATGCACAGGAGTGTTATTAAAATAAGAACCAGTAATGATGTTACACTCGATTCGTATTACATTTACTTTGTTTATATCTATGGGTAAGTCAGATGAGTGAGTCTCCCCAGCGTTGAGAACACGTTTACTGAAGCCTAATAATTTTCCAATAGTTCTATCCTTATTGAAATAAATTGTCTCATTAGATTCAATATCACATTCCATTGTGTTATTGTTTGCTTGCATTGTAACATTAACGACAGAATTTTTTGTAAATAATACTTCTGATATATATGAAGCGATTGCATCAATTTCATACGAGCCTGTAGGGATTTCGATTTTAAACTCTCCAACATGAAACAGTTTATTATTCTCATCAACATTTGGTATAGAGTTATAAGTCTGAAAATCAACCAATCCACAAACATAGTCTTGATCTAAATTTAAAGGTGGAAAATATTCAGCTGATAGAATAGAGGTACAACCGCTTAGTGTAAGTGTCATAGCCATGATGATAAATAATACAATGAAACCATAAGTATATAAAACTCCTTATTTATTTAATTGAAAATAACAATCATATAAAAATCTTAAACATAAATGACCACAATTAAATGAGTTATAGTTTTGATATTTTGTGTAATTATAATTAATTTTTTCGCCTAAATAGTTAATAATTTCAATAGGAGGTTGAAAATTTCCAAAGCTATCAAAATATTCAATATAATCATCTTTTTTATTGTACGCTACCCAATGTGTACCGGGGCCGTTTGAGGAATCCAGCTTTACAATTCCACACTCATTTTTCCAAGGTTTTCTTTTTGGTAAATTATCTCTCATAAAAAAATCCCCGAAAATTTGGAAATAATTTCTTTGTGAAATTGCTCAAATCTATTTCATTTAATGCACGATTGGGTAGTGAGCTGAGAAGTTTTTTGACTGTGGATTTAAATAAAGTCCAAGCCCTTTCCTATAAGGGTTAAGGTATAGACCCTGACCTACTGCAGTGGATTCTATTTGTTGATTATGACGTTTTTTCTCCTCTAAATCTTTTTTAGCTATGCTAATATCATTGACAGCCTTTGCTACTCCTGCAGCGCCTCCTGTTAAAGCCCCAAGAGCTGAAAGTCCAGCAAACAAGGGTACAAGAAATGGAATTACACCACCAATTTTCGGTACAGAAATAACTCTGGGTGTCTTAATGTTATTACTGTTTTTTCTAACTGTTTTCTTAGCAGATGATATGGCTATTTTGATAGCTTTTTCCAGATTAATTGGCTTTCTATGTTTAATATTATTTCCAATAACTTTCATTACTTTTCTAAAAGAAAGCGGTTTAGTCTTATTATATGTTTTAATCTTTTTATTTTTAGTCATTTTATCCTTAGCCTTTTTATCTACAATCTTAGAACAACCCATTCCAAATTTTGTTTTTGTCTTCATGATATTGGCAACCAATAGCGCATTTGCTCGCTCAGCTATACTAACGTCTTTAGATTTAACTCGCTGCCAAGCTTTTTCGGTTAATATCTTATCGGCGATGTGTCGATCAGCTGTATTTTTAAGTTTTGAATAAGATATATCGTGTTGTTTGCATGCTTGATCAAGCAAATTAACCCCCGGATCTCCCTCAGCTAAACGTTTTTCAAGTTTTGTTCCTGGTCCACAATATTGATAGCCTGGTAAATGTAGTTCAATAGGAAGTTTGTTTATTAAAGAATTTAATAAACCTTCTCCTTTCTCAATGTTTTGTCGAGTGATAGACTTTTTCGAATAATCGATCATTTTATATAATAATCTTTACGTTAGAATGGTTTAAAGCAAAATGATACTTTTGAATATAAGCTTTGAATTTATAGGAAATTATTTAGTTTTTATGACAATGCGATTCGTTAAACAACAGTATCAGCTACCAGTAAAAAATATGGAGTTGACTAAAAATATTGAAAGAAAAAAACAGGGCAAACTATTCCCTAATAGTATACGGGGTTTAATTACGGGTCCCTCAAACTGTGGAAAAACTAACGTTATGATGAGTTTGTTGCAACATCCCAATGGATTAAAATTTGAAAATATTTATATATATTCTAAATCTCTACATCAACCAAAGTATGAGTTTTTACGAAAAGCTATAAAACCTATAAAAAATATGGGTTTCTTCACTTTTGCCAATAACAGTGATGTTATTCCACCCGAAAAGGCTAAACCGAATTCTATATTTATTTTTGACGACATTGCCTGTGAAGAACAAGACACAGTTCGAGTATACTTTAGTATGGGGCGGCATCATCATATTGATAGTTTTTACTTATGTCAAACTTATACAAGAATACCCAAACACTTAATTCGAGATAACGCAAATTTCCTCATTATCTTCAAACAGGATGATATGAATCTTAAACATATATATAATGATCATATTAATTCAGATATGACATTTAATACATTCCAAAATGTCTGTGCAGAATGTTGGAAAACAAATTATGGATTTATGGTAATTGATAAGGATAGTCCTTTGAATGAAGGTTTTTATAGAAAAGGCTTTGACTGTTTTCTTCAGTTATAAAGCAGATAACATTTTCAATTTCATATCATATCTATAGTAATGTTCTATGAGAACAGTACAGAGCAGTTCAGTGAGCAGATAATAGCAGTAAAAAGCAGTTCAGATCAGTTTGAGACTCAGTATTCATCAGTTAAGATCAGTTATCTTAATATCAAATTCAGTTTAAGGCCTTTTGAACGCTTCTTTCATCAACTACGAAATTTATTAACATCCTGCCTCTGTAAGAAAAAATAAATTTTACATGATGATGAATATAGATGTAAAACTAACAAAAGAACTAATTAGAAATACAGATGCTCTACGAAAGAAATATAAAGCTCTTAAGACATGTAGAGAAGCTTACGAAACTCAAATTGAGGAAACTTTTAAACCACTTACAAGACCCCTAAGCGAGCTGGTTAAAAAATCAAATAGTACACAAGATAAAAATAATCTTAGTGGAATCCCTTCAAAGAAAATAAAAGTCAATTCGGAACAACTTCACCATCCTGATGAATTCACCACCCCCAAGTCTTCTATTGATGACTCACCAAATTTTACTGATGATAATGATAATAGTAGAAATACACCAAAAAGAACAAAGAAACGCTCAAACTATCAAATTAATCATCATCGCAACTTTGCGGAGCAATTATCAAAAGACGAATTTCATGGCACACCTAAAAAATATGTGGATTTATTTATAAATAATTCCAACACTCTTGATAAAACATATGGTATACATTCAAAAGATGAAAAGTGGTATATAGGTAATGCTGAGTTTAATATTCTCGGAAACGATATTGAAATTAGAGATAAAACCTTTGAGGGTACAAATGGATTATATGAGCTTATATTTAAGAAAAACCCTAATAAAAATATTTATACAGATGAAGATTTAAAAAACTATAAGATCATACTATCTCTCACCAATGCACATAGAATTGATCATAATTCTCAAAAACAAGTACATGGTAATCGAGGATATAAGTATGAGAACATTATAAGTAAATTATTTGGAGTAACAAAAAATACTTCTAATAATTCATTATCTTCACCCATACAAACACCAACCGGAAGTGGTTTATTACAGCTATCAAAATTGAAAAAAGACTTTATATTTTCGGATAATCCTAATGTACTTGTAGATCGAATAAGACTTCTAATTGCTTCACAACAAGCTGGAAATAATAATCACTCTAACGAAATTATTTCAATCATTGAAGAACTTAAAGAAGCTAATATTATCGAATAAAAAAAAAAAAAAAGATGAGTGTTGATGAATTTGGTCGTTTCACAAATAGAGCCCCACTCAGAGGACCAAGAGGAAAACAGGGGGAACAGGGTCCAATAGGTATACAGGGAGAGCGAGGCTTACCAGGACCAGCCGGTGAGGGTTTTTTTAAAACAGAAAGCGGTGATTACGATATAAGCTTTAAACGATTAACCAATATTCACATTCCCAAAGAAGAGGGGGACGCCACCACCAAAAAATATGTTGATGAATTATACGAACGAATTAGAAAATTTTCCAAAAAGACGAGTTATTATTAAGGGCTTAGATGATTTATGGCAAGCTGATCTTGTTGAGATGATTGTATATTCACCTGAAAATGATAATTATCGATATCTTCTCACAGTTATTGACACATTTTCAAAATTTGTTTGGACGGTTCCTATTAAAAATAAAACAGGAGTGAATGTCACTCTGGCTATGAGGGATACACTAAATAAAGGTCGTCACCCAAAAAATTTACAAACAGATGATGGAAAAGAATTTTTTAATACATCTTTTCAAAAACTTATGAAACAATTTAAAATCAAGCACTATTCTACATTTAGTGTTCTTAAAGCTTCGATTGTTGAACGATTTAATCGCACTTTGAAAGCCTATATGTGGAAAGAATTCAGTTTGAATGGATCATATCGTTGGATTGATACTATAGAACAGCTGACAAACACCTACAATAATTCTAAACATCGCACAATAAAGATGAAACCATCTCAAGTTAATACTACAAACGAAAAAATATTACTATCCAAAATTTATAATCATGTTAAAATTAATATTACTCCAAAATTTAAAATTGGGGATTCAGTCAGAATTAGTAAATATAAACATATATTTGAGAAAGGATACACACCAAATTGGACTACTGAAATATTTAAGATAATCAAAGTACAGCATACAAATCCGATAACATACCTATTGGAAGACTATCAAGGGCATCCTATTAAAGGGGGATTTTACGAACTCGAACTACAAAAAACTAAGTTCCCCGATACATATCTAATCGAGAAAGTACTTCAAAGAAAAAAAGATAAAATATTTGTGAAATGGCTTGGTTTCTCATCAGATCACAACTCTTGGATACCTATTCCCAAAGACAATAAATAAAACATATCTTTTAAAATTTTTGTTTGAAAATAAAACTGTATTGATAAGTAAATTTATATATGTTTTCTTTTTCTTAAGAGATATTCATTTGGTATGTTTGCTTCATTGTTTTGAAATTCAGTAATTCAACATCAGATTTATATTCAATAAAGAAAAACCATAACACAAAGAAGAGAAGATAAAGAAAGCTATAAAAATAAATGAAAAAAAAACAATTTTCAATGTTGAAATTATTTTATTACTCTTTTTCTTTTTTTCTAAAAACATTGACGTTTTTGTGAGAAGACAAAAATGTCATCATCATCTTCTTCATCTTGTTGAGTAATTACAGCTGATTTTCTCTTACTAGAACATTCAGCCTGTTGTGGTGCAAGGAACTCAACTCTATCATCTTCCACCATAATCCTCATTCCCATAGGTGGAAGGAATTTAACTCCGTCGTGTCCTTTCATAATCCGCATTCCCACCAATTTTTGGATTTCTGCCATATTTAGATTCTTAAACCTCTCACTTAAGAATATTTTATAGTTCTCAATTTCTATGAGGACTCTTGGACCGAACTTTGTATTACACACTTTAGCTTCTAAAATTGTTTCCGGTGTTGATCCTAAGTCCTTCAAAGGGAGCAGAGGTTTTTCACAGATATATTTATTAATTTTTTGTAGAAACGATTCCATTTTCCTTTTTTTTTTTTTTTAATAATTAGATACTGAAAGTTTAACAAGTAAGACTATAATGAAAATTAAAAGAAAAATACAGTCTATTTATACAATTTTATCATTCTAGTAACAATGTAAATGAAATGGATTTCTTTAAGTTTCTCATGTCTAACCACAAATTCTAATTATAGATGACATAGTTATTAGTCTTTATCATTCCCACAGTTAAAATTAAAAAAAAAAACCTAAATTCAACCAACTGATATGATAGGGATTTCTGGAATTATCACATTCCTTAGTCTTTATCATTCCCACAGTTAAAATAAAAAAAAAACCAAAATTCAACCGACTAATATGATATGAATTTAGGTATTACATTCCTTAGTCTTTATCATTCCCACAGTTAAAATAAAAAAAAAAAACCTAAATTCAACCAACTGATATGATAGGGATTTCTGGAATTATCACATTCCTTAGTCTTATCATTCCCACAGTTAAAATAAAAAAAAACCTAAATTCAACCGACTAATATGATTAGTGTCCGAAAAAATAAAAACCACATTCCTTGGTGTTTTTCCTCATAGTTATCAAAAAATTGTTGCTTATATGGAAAACCATATATATATTTAGGGGGTTTAGGTTTATGTTTAAATGAAAAAAAAATGTATAAAAAGACCAACAAGTTTTGTATTCCTCCAAAACATAATTTCAAGTTGTAGAAGGAAAATTACAAAAATGGCTTCTTTACAATTAATAAAATTATACTTGGAAGATTTCGAGAAGATATGCTGGGAACATCAAAGTCTACAGACTTTTATTTGGAGTCAGATGAGTGAGGATACATCATTAGAACACCTAATAGCAATAGCTAAGCTGGTGGATGGTTTATACCACCTAGCAATTTCGGGGGGGTTTGATGTCAAACCTCCTCCCGAAATAATTATTAAGCTGGCCAATATATTGTTGAGCAAAGCTACTCATATTTAAACATTTGCAAACATTTTTTAAATAAAATTAAAAAAAAAAAAAAATTATTTTTTATTTCATTGAAAATTTTGTTTACAGATTTTGTTGTTGTTGTTGTTGTTGTTGGTCTTGTGGTAGTTGTCTCACCCTCTGCGAAGGTAGAAATCTAATCTACGTTGATCCAACCAATCAATTATAAATGCACAGTTCGATCATCATTTTTTCTTTCGTAGCATTTTTTTCTTTCGCTAGCAAAAATATAAGATATGCTCTCACCATTTCTAATACAGCTTAAATTCTATCTCATGTTCTGGTTGTACTAGTAATCTGCACCGCCGCCGCCGCGCCGCCACGCATCGCACCCGCCCGCATCGCACCCGCCCAGCACGCATTGCAACCTAATCAGTTCATTGCCCTACATTTATATAATATTCAATGACACACTACCTCCTAACCACATACGTAATTTATTCAACTTTTTTTTATATTATCCCAAACATTTTTTTTCCTTTTCTTAATCTACTTCCCAAACAACTTTTTTTTTATATTATCCCAAACGTTAGCATCACACCTTATCATCCCATTTTTTCCTTTTCTTAATTTACTTCCCAACACCTTCAACCACCACAACCTCACCCCGCGTTGACACCACGCATCACACCCCACACATCGATACCTAATCACTTCATGTGACCGTTGCTGCTGGTGTAGCCCCAAAAATAATTTATGCGTCAACCAAGATATGATTTCTACAATTTAAAACGAAAAAAAAACTTGAATAATTCTTAAGCCCCTAGCATATGATTCATACTACATAAAAAACATTATTTTCTCTTAGATCCTTAAACAACATGGCGATTACCATGAACTCAATTCTCAAGCAACATCATACGATACTATTTTTGATAGCAAGACCATACGACCAGTATATAGGCTGTGCCGCTGGTGCCGCTGATCCCGACCCCGCTTATTTATACTACTGACTAGGATATGGTAGGAATTTTTGCAGGAGTTGAAGTAGAGTTAAAATAAATAAGAAACTGAGATTGAGCTGATCGAGCTTAACTTTAAAACTAATTGGACGTATACATAATGAGATTTCCATTGTAGGCCCTCCTGGTTTGATTATTAATTTATCAAACAATATTTTTATTATAAAAGCGAACTTCCATGACACAATTAAAAAACGGAAAACTCGATTGATTTGACAATTAACGCAATCGACAACAACACGAACGAAATTTGAGAAGAGAGACAAAAATGCAAACTCTAGATCAGTTAACGGAAGCTACTACCACGACTATATTCTACTCAGCTAGGGTGTGTGTTCGATAACAAAAAATGATTTCGTGTACATAAAAAAATTACGGGTATGGTTTGTTTGGTGTTTTTTATCTCGTTTTTGTATTATTTCGTTTTTGTCGTTTCGCATTTAGTTTATTCAGCATTTTAGTCAAAATACTTTTCAATTACTTTGCTTACATTTGTTTTGAAAAAAATCATAATGTATTTTACTTAGTTCGTTTTTAGTTGATTCCGCCTTTTATTACTTAGTTTTTCAATTATTTAATTTTTTGTTCATTTCGATTGCGATTACTCCCCCAACGTGTGTTTCCACTTTATTTATTTTTTTTTGATGTAAGGATTTAAATTCATGCTGCCCCCTGCAACCCCCCTGCTAGGGCCAATTATAGGATTTAGGCTATGGTCGAGTTTGGCTATATGCAGTTTTTTGAGTATCAATTATCAAAATACAAATCGTGCAAGGCGGGGTTAAACGGGATTTTAAAAAGCGAAATTATAATAAACTGCGATTTTTAATATTTTATTTAAATAAAATAATTCCTTCATTACACAAAAAAACTTAACAAAACATAAACAAAAAATAAGCTTACATAAATTCTCTCTTCTCTTTTATATTAGACGCCAATGAAAATAGATTCCAATAACAAACAAAATGCGAAATAAACCCTTGGCAAGATAACCTTGACCTAAATAACTAATTGCACTTTTAACGGAAATGAAAAACGAGTAAAAAGGGAAAGAAAATAATACAAAATACAAAAGAAATAAATACAAATGATCGTAGGGCGAAATGATTGAAGAACAAAGTGATGCAAAAACGAAGTTATTATAAACCAAGTAAACATAAATCTCTCTAAGAAAGGGGAAAACAACGAAATGCCTAGTGAAAAAACCGAAACAGCAGGTACCGAAGAATTACTTATGGTACATATAAAAATATGAGTATAAAAAAGAATTTATAAATGCAGTGAATAGAGAACTAGGTGGTGTTCTGGATCTTAATGGTCGCAAGAAAATCATTTTTTCACAAAGAAATTTCAAAACCTTATGCTGAAAAATTAAAAGAGTGAAAATAAGACCTAACATAAGAACGACGATGATATGTTTAAAAACGAAAGTACAGTTTTAGATTTTTAGACTATATTTGTTGGGAACACTTTGGTGAACCAAAATTAAAAACCCAAATCTTTTAAGATTATATAAAAGTATATATTTTTCAATATGTCCTCCTTCTAAATTCCCTCATAATTCCTCGACTCTGGTAATTGTCCTTCAACCACCGTACATAAATTTAATTTAAAAAATCGAATGAAAAAAAATTTAATCTCGAAAAAAACTTATCTTCAACTATTTCAATTTCGCTGTTTAAAAAAAAAACCTTGAATTTAGTAGTTCGCTAGCCAAGAATTATTCACCGCTTCGAGCCGAGCTCTCTGTCTCGATTCCGTCCCGCACTCTTTCACCTTACAAGTACCTTTCTCAGCCATATTTTCGTCTATTAAGACATTCGTTCTTGGCGAAACTCGTTTTTTGATCTTGAATGGCCCTACAAACTTTGGGGCCAGCTTGGGGGCGAAGTAATTAGCAGCATCCGAAAGGCTTTAGTTTCTTCTCCAAAATTACACGTTTTTTCGCTTATGCCCATTTTTTCCCGGTTGTATTTTTATTATTTGTGCTGCCAGACTCGTCGGAAGGTGTGGCGCTTACGAGCCGGGACCCGGAGGTAACCATAATTATCCCAAATATAGCATAAAATGGTGATGCCCATACGGCCTCATGTTGGGAAGTACGTTAACTACACGCCACTTGGGCCAAGTCAGAGTCAGTGGTAGTGTACAGTGAATTTCCACGAGGACCTATATCCTTCGCAGAATGAGTTCAACTCTCTACTTTTGAATTGCGGACCGTTGTCGCAAAGAACGATTTTTGGTACCCAAAACAATAGGAAAAGATTATCCTCTAACTCTTTTACAAACAGCTTTTACTGTTGTCAGCTGGTTCATCATGCACACTTTGATACACTTTGCAATTTTTGACGTATCTTGTTATGTCCGACCTCACCTTGGGTCAATAAAACTTATCCTCTATCCTAGCATATGTTTTTCGAATCCACACATGCTCTGCAAGTGGATTGGCAACCCAAGAATCTTTTTCCTATCGTTTTTCCTACAACTACCTTCCATTCATTATTTTCCCTAACTTAAATATGTTTTGCCCTAACATGTTTAGATAACACCCCATTTTCTATCCTTAAGACTGGAAATGCTGATGGATTGTCTCGATCCGTCTGATCATTTTCTCGAGCCAAGGATCTGAACCGTTTTCCGAAATCCCGGATAAAACCCGCACGCTTCTTGATAGCATGTCTGGAACGACGTGGTCCTTGTCTTTCCTATAAACGACCTCAAAATCAAATTGTTGCAATCTAATTGCCCTTCCCGACAGAATTTTTTACTTTGATCTGTTATATCAGTAGACCTGACTCCCTCCAAGTACCACCTAAGTCTCTCTATGGCCCAGAGAACAGCAAGTCATTCCTTTTCCGTATGGAATAATTTCGTTCGAACCTATTCAGCGATCTGCTCAAATAGCAGACCACATTCTCCCCATCCTCAAACGCCTGACTCAGAACGGCTCCTCTCCCGAAATCAGAAGCATCCGTTTGAACAACAAATGGCTTAGTGAAAGTCAGGCAGGTCAAGATTGATTTTTACCACAGGAAAAAGTAAGAAAAAAATGTATAAATTTGGAAAAAAATAGAAACAAAAATCCAGTACCCAATATCCAATATTCATCACCATCAAACCACTATCATAAATCTACCTCCATACAACTATAAAATACGCCATCCATAATCCCGTTAACCATTCACAAGATCATTCACCGTCTCATATCCACCACACCATCTTCAAATGCACCAAACACCTCCGCCACATCAAGCGAAATTTCAACAATGCACCAACCACCTCCTCCGCCGGCTCCACCACTGCTCCTGAAACCGCTTCTCGCTACTACTGGTGTAGGTTCAATAACAAAAATGTTCTCGGTATGAGTGAGAGAAAAGGAAGCCAGACAGATTGGCGCCGTGATGCGTAACGTAACGAAGCGGCTTACCCTCCCATAAGAATTTATCACTTCAAAAAATACCTTTTTCCAAAAATTAAAAAAAAAAACTTTTTTCGAACATTTTGGAATGCAGCATTATTTAGAATTTGAGGAATTTTGATCAAAATCCATGAAGCCGTTTATGAGAAGTTAAAAATAAAAAAATGTAGAATATGAATATAATAGTACACAGATTTTCTTGATCAAAATGGTAAAAGCCGTTTAGGAAATAATTAAGATCGTAGAAACAATTGTACGGCAAGTACCGTTATTTTGGGGGTTACAAAAAAACGATTCAAAAATCAATTGCGGGACCCAATTTCTTGGTGTTCTCCATCATCGTAATTTCAAGTTTGGTTAAAATCTCGAGTTTGATTTTATTCCAAATGCAAAACTTGCCCTCAAGTTAATTTCAACTGTACGGTTGGATATAACGCGCATAGATAAAAGAAGGCTAGATGCCACCAAAGTCTTAATCTCTTTCCTATATATTATTATGTACAAAAGTGTATATTATATTCTAGAAAACCTACGCATCGTATTATAGATTAGGAGAGAGTATTACTTGGTACCTGCTTTTGTAAGTTGCTCAAAGCGATGTAACTTTCACATTGCTAATGCGGGATAAACACTGCTCAAATGCATTTTATGCACGTGGGAGTGTATTCGTGAAAATAACTCATGTATTCACTGTGTGTGGTTGAAGTAAAATCAAAACGTTTTGATTTTTGTTTAATCAACGAAAATACTCTCATATGCTTGACATCCATTTGAATAGTGTATATCCGCATAAGAGCAACAAACAAAAATGGTGGAACGCAGAAATGACGCGGAAGGCTTAAGGATAGATAGATAGATAGATAGATAAATTTCTTTATTTCTCAGTAATAAGCACAATATTTTTTTTTATAAGAGAATACGGACTTGGCTACATAAGCCGTCTGCCGGAATTGACATTCCATTATAGTTAATAATAATATAAAGAAAATGTATTAAAATAATGAAAAGGAAACTCGATAAAGTTTAAGTCATTTACAAAAGAATTCAAATTTTTTGATACTTTTGAACCTATTGTTTAAGTGAAAACTGAGAACTGATTGTTAAGAAGAATGGAACAGCGAGGGAATTAAGGTCTGGGCTTTTTTAGTGATTTGCGACATTCAACGATTAATTTGCACATGATTTAAAAGATAGAATATTTAAAAGCTGTTGCGATATGCTAGGGCATGTTTGCAATAGTTGAACAAGCACTCTCAACCCCTATTGCCCTTGAGAACCTCGTACAGATTACTTTGATTCAGGAAGCTTTCTCCAGGTTGTAGCCTTCTGAATTCTTGCAGAATTGGACATACTGCGATGAAGTGCTGGACATTCTCAAGTTCTCTTCTGTTACAAAGATTACAAGTTTGCTGCCGATCTAATATGTGTGGAACAAAATTAAGATCTAATATCTCATGATATTATACGACATGAATAGCATACGTTGGGGTTGAATTAGGTAGTCTGAACAATCGTTTAAAAAAGTACCTCTGCAGAATTTCAAATTCCTCGAAAGGGATAAACCCAAAGGCCTGTACTACGTAACACAAGCATGTATTCACAGTGGCATCAAATACTCTATATTAAGATGCGAGATCAATGTCGGCATTTGCGAACAACTAAGGCCACATCATATTGAGATGCGACTTTTCTCTCTGGCGTGGGTAGCAAAGTTGAGATTTGAAGTAAGAATTACACCGAGATACCTGAAGTTCCCTAATACTTCGATTCTCTCATTACCAATAGTCCAATTTTCTTCTCGGAGTCTAGCTCTATTGCGGCTTGCTAAAATCATCACTTTTGTTTCCATAGCATTGATTTGAAGGTCCCATGTCTTGCAGAATGATTGCAGTTTGTTCAATTGGAGTTGTAGCGAGAAAGGGTTGTCTGCCAACTGCACCAAGTCATCTGCATAGAGCAGCACTTTTATTTGATGGCTGGCAAAGCTGACACCACCGGGGATAATATCCGTTGTACCATCGATATATAATGCAAAAAGCAAAGGGCTCAGTATACATCCCTGCGGAATGCCAGCCGAGGTGGTACACATTTCGGATAGCTTGGAACCATCCCATACCGCCGCACTTGTGGAAGCGATAAGTTTAGAATAGACCAGCAAGAACTTCCTTGGTATGCTCAGTGATGCCATTTTGTAAATTAGTACATGTCTGTTTACTGTGTCAAACGCCGCTTTGAAGTACAAAAAACATGCGTTCAACTTATTGTTCTTTACACTAAACTCTCTTGCAATGCTTGTCAGCGCAAAAATGTGGTCAGTTGTCGAGAATCCGGAACGAAAGCCAGCTTGATATACACTGAGGCGACTGGTGCTTTCTATCCATTGGGAAAATCTGCTATATAAAACCGTTGCGAATATCTTACGAAGTGAGTTAAGTATCGAAATTTCTCTATGGTTTTCTGGTTGATATGGGTCACCCTTCTTGAAGATAGCAAAAATAATCGCTTTTGTGAAAGTAGTAGGTAAACAGGCATTTTCGTAAATTCTGTTAAAAAACTCTACTAGGTAGTTTTTGAATTGATTTGGGCTGTTTTAAAAAAAACTCTATAGGGATACCATCGCCCCCTGGGGTCTTGTTGTTTTTCATGAGCTTAAACGTGCACTCCAATTCACTTAATGTTATCGGGCAGTCAAGTTCGGGTACCAGTTCAAATTGCAGAGCATAGCTGAAGGAATGAAGAGTCTCCACGGCTCTCAATAGAATCTTAAAATGAGTTGCTAGAGTTTCGGCTTCGATAGACACCTTCATTATTTGGCTACGAGCTCCTAACTCGAACACATTATGCCAAAATTCCTTGGAATTTTTTGCTTGATTAATTTTGATTCCCATGCTTCGTACATAGAATTTTCTTTTTTGTTGACATATCTGTTTATACTCCTTATTAGTTCCTAGATACAAAGTCTTAAATCCCTCGTAGTTTGAAGATCTAAAGAGCCTTAGATACTTGAATGATAGGTTACGGAGTTTGATGCAGTCGATGGCGAACCAGACCCTTTTGAATTTGCATGTGATGGGGCTAGAAGGGATGATGTGAACATGCGGATTACTCTTGTAATATTTTCCTCAATTTCTTCGATTTCGTTCGCCTTTTGCAACGGGAGAGAACTGTAATTTTGATTCAGAAGAGTTCTGTACCTCTCTGCTTTATTTTCAACCCAGCGCAATTTCTGGATGCTTCTGAAGTTGGCTTGCTGAGCTGTTTCACAAGGTCGCGTTCGAACAACTAGCGGAAAGTGTCCTGAGAAATTGGCAGCGAGAACTTCAAAATCGTCCACACATTTCATCCATTCGCCCGCTATTGCGCATAAGTCTATTATCGACTGCCCTTGTCCGCTTATAAAGGTTAGCTCGCCATTCTTGTCACCTTTGGTAACTCCATTCATCACGAATAAGCCAAAGTCCTCGAAAAGTTCCATTAGATGTCTACCATTACTATTTACAATCTCATCTTTTGATTGCCGGAATTCCTCGAACTGTTGTTGGAGTTGTTGATAATGTAGGCGAGAGTTTTGATAGCCACCAATACGGCCGTTTAGGTCTCCGATTAACATTATATTTTCCAAGGACGAATCAGTCATGAAGTCGCGTAACTTTGTGAAATCGTTAGATCAATTATTGTAGTTAAGATATGTCGGAAAAATATTTAGCTTGAGTTTTTGTGGAGAAACTTGTATAACTAGCCTTGCTTCGAAAATTTTGCGTTGGATAAAATGTGTGTACGTAGTTTTTATACCGCAAAATATTCCCCCATACGCTCTTCCAAGAACAATGGATCTAATGGCTGGTAAAAAAGTTAATTTATAAACTTTAAAATATTTAATGTATTTGTTTTCATTCTAATTTTCAAATAAAATAAAAATATCGAAATCTTGTATAAATTTAAAAGAACTTGGTATTAATAGCTTATTTTTAAGACCTGTAATATTGTAAGATAAAATGGATAAATTAACGAAATTATTAGTAAAATTTTGGCAGATGGCATTTAAAAGCTAATTATTATTGTTACCACTGCTGGAGTTTTGTTTCATACTGCCAGATGGCCCTACGGACGATATAGGATTTTGTTGATTGCCTATCGGCGCTTGAATTCATTTCATCGCTGCTGTCGAAGTATGTTTGTAAGCAGGTGTCATTAATCAAATTACGCAAAAACGTCATCTCATCAGTGTTTTTGACAACCAAGCCTCGTGTAAATTTGTAAACAGAAGTGCGGTTGTTGATTTTCAGTTTATTACCTCTAATTGAGATTTTTGGCTCCGAGTTAATTTCCGAAAGCTTTTCTTTGATTTCGAGTAGTGTTTTGCCTCGCTGTCGGTACAATATGGTCTGCTGGCGGTGAATACTTGTGCCGCTTCCTTTAAGTTGGCTAGCAGCCGCCAATATCGTCTCCACAACCGCCGACGAGTGCTGCTTCAAGAATACGGTTCGTTTTTTTTAGTGTGTTTTTCGTGTATCGAGACCTGGTTATGTGAATGTTTTCTCCTTCCTTTAATTTGAGAAGGCGTCTTCAAGTTTGTTTTGCTAACTGAACTGCGACCATCTAAAGGAAGGTGTATCACCAAACATTTTTAATTTGTTTTTCGCGAAATAAGTTCCATCTGAGACTCCAGTAGCTCGCATTGTTCTAACATAGCAGTAAGCTTTTCACTCGGCTGCCGATTCTTAGTTCGTAATGTATCCAATTCCAATTACAAAGAGTTCTTAAGATCAGTTGCGATTGCTTTCATTTGTTTGGAGATCGTTTCATTGAAAATATGTTTCAATTCTTGTATATACATATTGCCAACCGCCATATTAGTTGCGTTTGAATAGTGTTTTTTGCTGCGGTTAGGTTATTCAATTGAAGTTTCAGTTAAACCTCTTTTGTTGCCGCTCATTGATATGAACTCTTATGCCAACTAATTGATTATGCACTTTTTCTATAATTGTAGATATTAGCAAGGATATCTTTAATCACCCAGTAATTATATTCGGTAACAGCGGTGTAAGAATTTTTATAGTTCAATTTCCGGCAAATTTTGAGTTTAATTAAATAAGAATTACTTTAAAAACTTGATTCTAAGTTGGAGCTTAAACTTTGCTACACTTTCTTTGAACAAAAAAATTTCAGACTTAAGGACTGAAAGATATAATGGTTATACGAAAATCAACCATTGAAGAGAATTGTTTTTGTTGCGGGAAATTTTACGGTAACAGAGAGACCCGGGGCATTGCCCCGGTTGGCCCTATAGACCCGACGACTCTACATTAGACTTTACTCCCGACGAATCTCATAAAGATCAACTAACTATAATTGTTCGATATGTTGAAAGATCGACGCCAGAAGAAATATTTATCACTTTTTCCAAACTGCGGCTATACCGGTGAAGACATAGCAAACGCAATACTAAAATTTTGGATTGCCGCAGTCAATCATATTACAATACTGCAAACATGATTGGCAAATACAAAAGGATGCAGGTTAATATTTTCGAGAAATATCATTTATCGGTTGTTCAATTCTTTGATTTGGTTCAGAATTAATAAACGTTTTTTCACAGCAAGTACAGAACGATATCTAAACCGATGACGGGATTGGTAGGGGTGTGTACTCAACCAGACTAAAATTAAGTCTCTCTTTCCCTCTTCCTAATCATTGTAGCGTGTTCCATTCAGAAATTATAGCAATTAGAGAAGTCCTCTCCTGGCTCAAAGAAAATGTGATATCAGCTACTTATATCCTTATTTTCTCAGATAGTCAGGGGGTATTAAATCTCTGGAAACCTCTTTAACAGCTCTCAACTGCAGCTCGTCTCTCATGGAGATGGCTGCTGAACTTCCCAAAAATGGAACGACACTATGTTTATTACCTGAAAAGGCAAATAAAGGTATACCCATAGCTACACGTAAGTTAGTGCTAAAACAAAATGCTATAGCAAGAATAAACTGAAGATGGAGAAATACTATAACCTGTCTGACGACAAAACAGTTCTAAGCAAAACTTGATCTGAAACGATCCAAGTGTTTGATATCCGCAAGCAGATTGCACATCAGCTCCATAATTGGAATAATATCCGGACAGTGCCTCATAGGCAAGCACGCAACGAGGCCTGGCATTCATTCAAACGATTTTTGCAGAAGCTGAATGGACGAAGAAGAGATGGAATCTTTTCCTCATCTTCTGTGTACATTCTGTGTACATGCCCTGCTCTATCTCAGAGACGTAAGCACTTGGAGACTTTTTCTTCGATGATCTCAGAGATTTAAACAATATAGGTATCTTCAGTCTCTTAGGCTTCCTCAGGAGCTCTACATGTTTCAACGAATACGGAGTTTATCTCAGGATTCATGTGGTATCACAAGGTGTGTCAGCTGCAACGCTGACAGCCACTTTACCTAACATACCCTAAGAGAACGATACCAAATTCTGACTGACAAATTATCGCACACAAAAGTGGTCAGTTTTACGTTTTGAAAAACTTAAGCGATACCCGTTGATTTTGCTGAGTTGAACCTACGAACCCTTGCAGTTGTAGGGTTAAACTAGATTCATGTTGTGAGAAGCTAAAGTTGTTAAAGGTGATATTTTCAAAAGGTAAGCTGTCAACATTACCATAACAACTCTTCAAAGTTGTTGTTTATTTACGTGACCTTTAATTCAACGATTTTGTTAATAGTTTATGCGGGCTATAGGTAACTGAACGATGGTTCTTTATAGCAACGTTTCGACCGTTTTACGTTTTTCATAAGGGTTTTTATTATCTTAATAAAGGAACAAATGAAACAAAAATACAATTTATATTAGTTCACCAAAAAAGTGAAACGTCAAACAATTTAACTTACAAAACGTATGTAGGTACTTACAATTACATTAGGTATTTATCACAACAACAAATACTTGGGAAAGTTTCTTTTCACACTGAAAAACTAAAATTTTAAAATTATTAGCAAAGTTGAATTTACAAGTAAAATCGTTTATAAAGTTACTTTTTTCAAACCAAAAGAATGATATCGTCACCACCCTCATCGCACACAAGACACAATCTACTTTGACTAGGCAAGTTTCTTCGGTCTCTTTATAGTCTGGCTGTATGCAATGCTTAAGTTTTCACAGTCAGACTTTCGGTTTACCCTACTGTCATTATTGATGATGTGCAACATCTCAAGAAGGTATCTCTTTCCATGATGCTTCTCTGTTTGTAAAACGTTTACACTCGCCAAGTCTGTTTTCTGCGAGCTCCCGCTCTTAATATCTGACATGGCCAGATAGAAGCTTTTTCAGTTTTTGTTTTGATGTACCAATATACACCCACGTAATGATTGGTAAGAAGGGGGATGAACAAAGCAGATTTGGTATCTTTCTTTTGATTTGATATTAGCTTATTTACTAGGTGATGTGGGAAAGAGTTGAAACACAGGGTGTCTCGGATGATGTTCTTTATTTTTTTCGTGGAAAATAATAAAATACTTGTATCAAGTACACGGTTAACAAAATTTGAAGCTGTTTTACAACTAACTCCTTGTGGCGGTTTGGACATAAAATTGAAGAGTCTACCATACATACCATGAACAACCCAGTTACTGCCTGAAGTGTTCGGTGTACATATTCATTTAAAAGACAGGAACATACCAACTCAACTATAAAATATAAAAATATAAATATATTAGCTCGAGCAAAAAGCAAAGAAAAAATCGTCCAGAGTTTTTGTATACACAAGTGGTTTTCAGTGCGGGTTTTTTATTTCTCTTTTTAAGGCTGTGTTTTACGACGGAGAGGCTTATAATAGGAGGCGCGGTCGAGCAGTTGGAGTGGGTAGAGTGCATGGCCAAAGGAATCAACCGAAAACGTTGGACAAATTAAAGTGTTTCTTGGTCATTTTTCATTTGAAAATTTAGAGTTCCACGAAAATGGAAAAAACTGCAAGCAAAACGTTAAAATAAAAGCACTCAAGAGAGATAAATGTTAGATATATAAACATTTATTTATAAGGTAATTAAATTTGACTTCGAAATAACTGTGGCATCACAAAGGATCTACAAAATCCCTGCTCGAAGCTAGAAAACCTCTCGTGCCAAGACTACTGGAGTTTAAAAAACAAGGAAAAAGAGCATATTTCAAACTAGACAAACTCGTAGTTGAAGGAAAAAATTGTAAAGAAAATGCTGACACGGTGCCCGAAAACTCCAGAAAGAGAACAAGTTCGACTGAAAATATGCCAACAGAAGAACAAATGAGAATAACGGCAACAAATCGAAAACAAAAACAACCATCATTGCATCAACGAAAATCAAAGAGACTATCCTATAATCCAATAAGCAAGTTCTTAAAGCAGCAAAGTATGAACGAACTGCTAAATAAAACACTTTCCCCAAAACTTGAAGGTAAAACTGTGTGTAGTGATGCAAACTACTTTGAACTACAGTTATGCAAATAAATACGCAAACGGACTGGCACAAACGAATATAATTAAACACAAACTGGCGCAGTAACAACAAGACAGCACCAACAAAAAATACCAACATCAACAGCAACAACAACAACAACAAAAACATCAACAACAACAACAATAACAACAAACACAACAACAACTACATCACCGATAACAACAACACCAACACCACCACCACCAACAACAACAACAACAACAGCAACAACACCACCAACAACAACAACAACAACAACAACAACAACAACAGCAACAACACCACCAACACCACCAACAACAACAACAACAACAACAACAACAACAACAACTACATCAACATCACCAACGACAACAACAACAACAACAACAACAACAACAACAACAACAACAACAACAACAACAACAACAACAACAACAACAACAACAACAACAATAACAACAACAACAACACCAACAACAACAACAACAACAACAACAACAACAACAACAATAACAACAACAACAACACCAACAACAACAACAACAACAACAACAACAACAACAACAATAACAATACCATCATCAACAACAACGACAACAAAAACAACGACAACAAAAAACAACAAACGCAACAACAACGACGACAACAACAACAAACGCAACAACAACGACGACAACAACAACAACAACAACAACAACAACAACAACAACAACAACAACAACAACAACAACGACAACGACAACGACAACGACAACGACAACGACAACGACAACGACAACGACAACGACAACGACAACGACAACGACAACGACAACGACAACGACAACGACAACGACAACGACAACGACAACGACAACGACAACGACAACGACAACGACAACGACAACGACAACGACAACGACAACGACAACGACAACGACAACGACAACGACAACGACAACGACAACGACAACGACAACGACAACGACAACGACAACGACAACGACAACGACAACGACAACGACAACGACAACGACAACGACAACGACAACGACAACGACAACGACAACAACAACGACAACGACAACGACAACGACAACGACAACGACAACGACAACGACAACGACAACGACAACGACAACGACAACGACAACGACAACGACAACGACAACGACAACGACAACGACAACGACAACGACAACGACAACGACAACGACAACGACAACGACAACGACAACGACAACGACAACGACAACGACAACGACAACGACAACGACAACGACAACGACAACGACAACGACAACGACAACGACAACGACAACGACAACGACAACGACAACGACAACGACAACGACAACGACAACGACAACGACAACAACGACAACGACAACGACAACGACACCGACAACGACAACAACAACACCAACATCACCAACGACAACAACAACAACAACAACAACAACAACAACAACAACAACAACAACAACAACAACAACAACAACAACAACAACAACAACAACAACAACAACAACAACAACAACAACAACAACAACTACAACAACAACAACAACTACAACAACAACAGAAACAACAACAACAACAACAACAATACCATCATCAACAACAACGACAACAAAAACAAAAACAGCGACAACAACAACAATAACAACAACAACCGCAACAGCAAGAACAACAAACGCAACAACAACAACAACAACAACAACAACAACAACAACAACAACAACAACAACAACAACAACAACAACAACAACAACAACAACAACAACAACAACAACAACAACAACAACAACAACAACAACAACAACAACAACAACAACAACAACAACAACAATAACAACAACAACATCAGCATCAACAACAACAACAACAACAACAACAACAATAACAACAGCAACAACAACAACAACAACAACAACAATAACAACAACAATAACATCAACAACAACAACGCCAACGACAACGACAACGACAACGACAACGACAACGACAACGACAACGACAACGACAACGACAACGACAACGACAACGACAACGACAACGACAACGACAACGACAACGACAACGACAACGACAACGACAACGACAACGACAACGACAACGACAACGACAACGACAACGACAACGACAACGACAACGACAACGACAACGACAACGACAACGACAACGACAACGACAACGACAACGACAACGACAACGACAACGACAACGACAACGACAACGACAACGACAACGACAACGACAACGACAACGACAACGACAACGACAACGACAACGACAACGACAACGACAACGACAACGACAACGACAACGACAACGACAACGACAACGACAACGACAACGACAACGACAACGACAACGACAACGACAACGACAACGACAACGACAACGACAACGACAACGACAACGACAACGACAACGACAACGACAACGACAACGACAACGACAACGACAACGACAACGACAACGACAACGACAACGACAACGACAACGACAACGACAACGACAACGACAACGACAACGACAACGACAACGACAACGACAACGACAACGACAACGACAACGACAACGACAACGACAACGACAACGACAACGACAACGACAACGACAACGACAACGACAACGACAACGACAACGACAACGACAACGACAACGACAACGACAACGACAACGACAACGACAACGACAACGACAACGACAACGACAACGTCAACGACAACGACAACGACAACGACAACGACAACGACAACGACAACGACAACGACAACGACAACGACAACGACAACGACAACGACAACGACAACGACAACGACAACGACAACGTCAACGACAACGACAACGTCAACGACAACGACAACGACAACGACAACGACAACGACAACGACAACGACAACGACAACGACAACGACAACGACAACGACAACGACAACGACAACGACAACGACAACGACAACGACAACGACAACGACAACGACAACGACAACGACAACGACAACGACAACGACAACGACAACGACAACGACAACGACAACGACAACGACAACGACAACGACAACGACAACGACAACGACAACGACAACGACAACGACAACGACAACG